>JAGPOW010001626.1:262320-281998 GCA_030014935.1 Caiman crocodilus
GATATGCATCTAGCTGGGGTCATCTAGACCCAGCACTCTTTCCTGCCTATGCAGGGGGTCGGACTCGATGATCTGTTGAGGTCCCTTCCGACCCTAACACCTATGAATCGATGAATTTCCTGTAGTTGCCATTGGGATGCTACTGGATTATAAATGCAAGGTTAAAATGCTATTTATGTTAGAAAGGAGCTGGCCGACAGAACAATCAATAACAATGAGATTCATTCTGACAAACAACTGAGGAGCCTCCTACATAGAACATCTCAGTTTACTGATATCAGAAGCAAAACATCACAGTCTTCCCACAAGCAAAAACCACAAGCCATAAAGAGTTACAAGATGGCTAACTAAGCTTTCATATCTTTACAATTAGGTCACAAGCCTCCAAACAATCCTATTTTCTATGACCACAGATAAACAGATAAAGCAAAAGTCCTTCAGGGAACACTTTCTAAACCAGTGATTCACAAGCAGAATGTTGCAGCATTCTAGGGTGCTGTAATAGCCTTTTAAGGGTGCCACAGAGTGCCGTGCAGCATTAGCCTTCTTAAGTATGTAAACACCTACACATCATTGACAATATAAATACATAGACTCAAAATAGGAATCCAGAGTTCAAAACCATTCTGACCTGTTGTGGTCTCTGTCAGTTCTTTGCAAAATAATTTCTCTTTATTTGTCTATGGACAAGAAGTGAGTGAAAACTTGAGAGCTTGCATTTTCCAAGGGGTGCTCCAAGTTTAGTGAAGGGAGCCTTGACTCTAAAGGCTCCTTTCCCCCTGGTGGCAAAGAGGCTTTACACTTGCCATTTAAAGCCAGGGCTCTCATGGCAGGGCCTGGCTGTCTCAGAAAAGTCTCACAACTGGTGGCCTGACTTTGCACTCCATGGCCAGACCTGCCATTAGACAGGGTCTGGAGCTCCTCACTGCTGTTAGGGGCCAAAGTCAATTTAACTTTTAATCCAAGGTTATCCACCCCATGAATGGTGAGCATGGAAGAGCTACAAAATAGGACTGTTAGAAATGGCACTGTTTTGCTTCTACTTCTCTTTCAATGGAACAGTGTTTTGTTTCAAATTTCAATTCATTTAGAAACTGCTGTTCTCTTCCGTTTCATCAAAACAGTTTCACTATTTCTATCTTTTGACCATAGGCTATCATGGGGAGGCATGAAACCGCCTATACCTTTGTCATTTCTTTCCTGGTTCAGATGAAACTTGCAGGGATGGTAGCCCCTTCTGAGGCCATGAAGTCTGCCAGGTTTTAAGGAGATCAGTGGGGGAGTTCCAGGGAAACTGCACCTGAAGTTCTTGAAAGCAAAACTCGTGTCACTTGTATGTGTGACAGAACAGGGGGGTGAAAACTGCAGGGTTGGTAGCCCCTGCTGAGGCCACAAAGCCTGCCAAGTTTCAAGGATATAAGTGCAGGGGTTTCTGGGAAACTGCACCTTAAGCTGCTGACAAGCAAAACTCATGCCACGTGTTTGTTAAGGCACAGCAGGGTGAAAGCTGCAGGCCTGCTATCCCCTGTTGAGGGCACGAAGCCTGCCAGCTGTTAAAGAGGTAGGTGCAGGGGATTCTAACTTCTGGGTTCCTGCACCTCAGGCTGCTGACAGATAAAACTTGTGACATAGGTGGATGAAACTGTGTGTTAAGGTGCACCCTCACTGGCACTGGGGCCTATACACGACATAGTAGAGTGCCAAAATGAAGTCTCCTCTTCCCCTACAGTTTCGTCTGATAAACCACTTTAAATGACAACAGGAATAATTTAGTGAGCAGCACAGTAGCACCAGCAGTGTCTCATGCAGCCAAACTGTCACAGACTAAAGCCTTTCTTTCTTTCCTGTAGCAGCTTCTTCTCCAGCAGCTGTCAGAGAACTCTCCCTGACAGCCCCAGCCCCGAGGCTCCAGGGCCCTGTGTCCTACTGGTCAGGTGCTAGAGGTGTTGGCAGACAAGGTCCTTTCCTTTAGCTTAATCTAATCTGGTATGTTTTAGCAGATGAACTGAATGATAGATCAGTTACAGAAATATATCTTAGCAAGCTTTCTGGTTGAAAAATGCTTTGTCAGGCTTAGTAAGCACCTGTAGTTGGTGTGTGTACTATTCCTGGATGAAAGGAATAGTAAAGAAGCCAGAGGCTGGCCTGGCATGCATTGCAGGCATGAAAGCCAGTCAGTGAAAATGGAAATAGAGGCATCAGGGGGTAAGAGACAGGGTGAGGGGTGAGGGGGGATGTAGCATCACAGGTAAAAGTGCAGAGGTACCTGGGGAGTCAGACATCCAGCAGCTTGTAGTGTGTCAGAATTCCACTCTGTATATTGAGTCAGTGAGTTTCTGTACCTACTGCCTAGGAGGTTGATGAAGTGAAATTCATAGGTCCAGCTCTGAAAAGTGGTTTGTAAATTCAAACTAGCACCTGACTTCACCACCAGAACTGAAACCAACTACCTACAGCTCAAAGCACAAAACCTGCCAACAATCTCTAGTACCCCCACAAACTGCACACCAGAATCTATCAAAGACAATACCCAACTACCTGTGGGAGCACATTCCTCACCAAAAAAACCTCTGTCTCCAGTCACTCAGGCCTGAGCCTGAGAGGGAGCAATTTACAAATCACTTTTCACAGCAGCAACTCCATGTCCTTGTTGAGATAGGCAGCCACCAAGGCCTGAGTGCTACCTGCCTGATGGAGGGGTCTGGCGCCTCTGGACCCCACCATGGAAGCCATGCCCTTGGCCCACATTGGCAGCACCTATGGTGGAGTAAGAGACTGGCTGGTGAATGGCGTGCTAGCATGGGGCAGTGAATCTCCCTCTTCCACGTCCCCTTGCCTCCACTATTCTGCCTCCCTGACTCTTCGCCAGCACCTTTGTCCACTGATTCAGGGTTTGGCTGCTGTATATGCTGCCCTTCATCCTTGGGTCACACATGGTGGCCAGCACGTGCATCATACTGGCCCGCAAGTGTTCTAGCCATTTCCTGATGCCCTCCTTCAGTCACCTCACCAGTGTCTGCATGTCTGGTGACATCAGCTTGCCGGGGTGTGAGTGCATGTATGAATGCTGCTGCATTTTTCCCCTCCTCAGCAGGGAGAGGCATGGCAAGAGAAGGAGCGGATTCAGCTGAGCTGCTTGCCTCCACCTCTATGTCAACCTCCTCCAAAGTGCCTTCTGGGGAAGAAGATCTGGCTCTCGGGGAAACTTGAGGGGTGTGGAGCACAAACTCAGCTGATAACCCCTCGTTCCCCAGAATTTCCCTTGCCAGGGCACTGAGATCCATCTCCAGCTCTTCCTCTGGCACTGGAAGGCTTAGCATGGGAAGTGAAAGAGGGGTGGAGTATGCTGTCATGCTGGTGCTGCTGCTTGTTGTTGTCAGGGTAGTGATGAGAGGGTGCGTTATGGCTGGCGCTTGTGGAGGGGATGCAGTCTTGGGCACAGGTAGTGGCACTGGCACTGCTCCCCTCTTCTTGCTGTTTGTGGAAGCCTCATCCCTTCTAGCTGGAGAAAAGAGGCTGAGTCTCAGTCTGGTGGTAAACTTACACCTTTCCCTCTACCTCCTCTACCACTTTCCCTGAAGACTTGCCACCTGACGTTCCACCATGCTTCATGGTGTGTTTCATGTCTTTCTTTTCTACAGATATATAAATTATTTGCATTCCTATATAAATTCAATAACGTGTGTCATGCAAAAATAAATATTTCTCAAGAAACATAACTATGTCTTCCTCCCTATATAAATTCAATAATGTGGATGTGGTGTAAAGAATAAATGAATGAAGACAAATATAGATATATATTTCTTCCTATATAAATTCTATAATGTATGTATGTATGCTGCAAAGCTTTAAATGTATAGAAATAAAATATAAATGTATTTGTCCTCCTATATAAATTAAATTCTATAGTCTGATCCTATCCAATATAAATATAAAATTCAAAAGAATAAGTCAATGAATATAATAAAATAAAAGCATCTAGAAGAAGGAAAAAGCCAAAAAGGTATTCTGAAATCCTTCTTGCTAGGCTAGCCTGGGCTAGCAAGTAGGAAATCCTTCAGAAGATTACTCACAGCTATAGCCTTTGTTGTCTGACGCTGAGCTGCTGGAACACACAGCTCAGTATAACTGACACCAAGGCAGAGAGCAGGGCAGTTCACACAATGCTGCCTTTTATGCTGTTTTTCCATCCCTCCCTCAGAGCGCTAGGATTGGGAAGGGACCTCAGGGAAGGATGACAGTCACTGGCCAGCTACACAGTCAATAATGAGAGCACTCCTTCCGCTCCCTCTTCCATCTCCCTCTCCTTACTTTCTGTTTCCTTGTAGGCAAGCCCAACTTGAGCTTCAAAACTCAAAACGTTTCAAAACTTTCAAAATGTTTCAACTGCCCTCATTAAGTTTTGAGACTGCCTTGAAGCCCTATGTTTCATTTTGAATTCGCTGTTTTATGCTCAAAATGAGTTGAAACAGCTTTGAGACGAAACAGCTGGAGAAGCTTTGCACAGCCCTACCAGAGGGCAGACCCGAGCTCTGGCATCTGTCAACCAGATACTCGGACCCTTCCTAATGAGGAACTATACACACTATTTAAGAGTAAACAAATCAAGATCTAGCAAGACATGCTATTTACGATCTAACAACCAGTTACTATAAAATGCCAATACCTTATCCTAAAAGAACACTATACTGTATTAAATATATATACAATTAAGTCACCTACTATTTACAATACTATATAACACACGGGAACATACTAGGGCTGTGCAAGACTTCAGACAGAGCTTCAGATCCGGAGAAGCTTTGGACACTTTAGTGTCCAAAGCAGCATGTCCGGATCAAGGCGCTGGCTTCTTTAGGCTTTCTGAAGAGGTTTAGACCTTCCAAAGCACTTCGCAAAAGCTTTGGAGTTCCAGCCATAGGGTATAAAGGGGAAAAAATGAAATATCTATAACTTTGTTGTTTTTGTCTGATTTGGATGAAATGTGCAGGGATTGTAGCCTCTGCTGAGGGCATGAAGTCTGCCAAGTTTCAAGAAGATCAGTGCAGGGGCTTGGGGGGAACTGCACCTCAAATTCTTGAAAGCAAAACTAATGTCACAGATATATGTTACACCATGGGGGGGGGTGAAAACTTCAGGGGTGGTGGCCCCTGGTGAGGCCACAAAGCCTGCCAAGTTTCAAGAAGATCAGTGCAGGGGTTTGGGCGAAACTGCCCTCAAGCTGCAGACAAGCAAAACTCGTGACATGGGTGACACTGTATATTAAGGTGCAGCAGGATGAAAGCTGCAGGGATGGTAGCCCTTGCTGCGGCCACAATGCCTGCCAGCTGTCAAGGAGATAGATGCAGGACTTCTGGGTTCTGGGGCCCTGCACCCCTAGCTGCTGACAGACAAAACTCGTGACATGGGTGCTTATCCCATTCTTGATGTCAGACACTCTTCAGGGTGGGGTTTCTCCATGAAATCATGGCTGAGCTGGATACAGCTGCCTCTGTTACTGGTGGAGAGTTTATAGAAAGATTCAGAACAGGGACAAAGCCTGCCGGGGCACACATACAAAAATGGAAAGGAACTAAAAATGTGCCAGCCCTTTCCTTAAAAAGAGCTTGTTTTAAAAATCCAGCTGGTTAGCTGGGTAATACTGTAAAATAAATACTTTAACAGACACTAGAGTGTATATATTTGAGCTTGGAGTTGTGTGTTTCATGATGCAAAATATTATCAAGGTTATGGATAGTTACAATAGATATAGTAAAGAAGCTACTGTGCAAGAAGATCTATGTGAATGTAAAAACTTTAGAAGTTCATGTTTCACTAGACAAAAGGCCAGCTGGTTCTCCATGAACCACAGGATGGACATGAGTCACCAGTGTGATGCCATAGGTGGCAGAGCGAATAACACACTGGCATGCATCTACCAATACATGTCAAGCAAAACTAAGGATGTCATCTTCCCGCTCTACTCAGCCTTGGTGAGACCGCAGCTGGAGTTCTGTATCCAGTTCTGGGTGCTGCACTTCAGAAAGGACGTGGAGAATTTTGAGAGAGTCCAAAGGAGGGTGCCACATGCATGATTAGAGGTCTGGAAAGTAGGTCTTACAAAGAGAGGCTGAAAGACATGGGACTGTTCAGCCTGGAGAAAAGAAGTCTTAGATGGGACTTGGTGACAGCTTATAAGTATATAAGAGGTGTACATCAGGGCCTGGAGGTGCATCTGTTCACCAAGGCACCCCAGGGGAGGACGAGAAACTGCTTGAAGATCACTTCAGATTGGGCATAAAGAGAAACTTCTTTACAATTCAAGTATGTAGGGTCTGGAACAGACTCCCCCAGAAGTGGTACAATCACCTATCCTGGAGATCTTTAAAAAACAACTGGGCATGCACCTTGCCGGGGGCATCTGATCCCAGCAGTCTTCACTGCTGATATGCAGGGGGGCTAGACTCAATGATCTCGAGAGGTTCCTTCCAGCCCCTAACATTTATGAATCTATGTTGTAATAGTACCTAGATTTCATTCTCACTGGCATTCCAGCATGTGAGGCAAAAGCTTCTGTATTTTCTGTGAGTTTAATTTTAACCTCCACACCATTTAGCATCAATTTTTCTTGAAAAAATTAAGGTCCCATCAGGTCCAGGTTCCTGCTCTGAGCAATTTAGCCTGCCTATATTTGGGAAATTTTAAAAACAAACTCTATGATGGCTTCCAATTTTTTTTATTTTCAAAGTGGGAGGAAAATAGCCATAGCAGGCATGATGCAGCTCCTTTCTGCTAAGTCAGGATTTGGCAACCTTTTGGAGTAATGGGCCAGGCCACACCATATGTTGCCATTCAGAAATAAGTAGCAGCATCTACCTCATGCCCGAGGTTGGGACTGTGAACAGAAGTGAAGGGCAAACACATTGCATTGAATATGCACGTGTTCAGACATCATACACACCACACCTTGCATACAACCATGTTCACTGTATGTGTCCTACGCATTGTACACAGCACTCACTGGACATATCTTGTGCTATATCAAACACACACCATGCTCCTCACAGATACACCACATCACATATGCATTTCCATAGCATATCTACTACCTTTAACTTGCATCATTTCAGACAAACACACATTTGTACACCATACTCACCACATGGCTCCCAACACCACATCACAGACATGTTCCCACCGCATACTCACCATGGTCACACTCATTTAATATACTTAATCCCACATCAAAAATATACGTATTTGCATACTGCACTTACCACGTACCTACCCTTCCTGCATCTCACCTACACCACAGCAAAGTATACAATTCACATTCTATTGGCAGGATTCACCAACTATACATCAGCAGAGGTATGAAGGAGAAGGCAATAAATCCATAACATACTCAATGCAGCTTATACACAGATAGCAGATGGGAACAATGAGCAGCAGCAGGAAAAGAGAAGCCACAAAATATGCATACAGAGCCTAGTATACAGGGGGAAATGTGTAATGGCAGGAAGTCAAAGGGGAAATATGCAAATAACACAATAAATCACACCATATATCTGCATAGCCAGTCTCCCCCTATGCCTTACAGGACCAGACAGGAAGATGAAACAAGGAAATAAAAAGGAAGACACACACATGACATAACACGAAGCCAAACAACTATAAGCTGGTAAGAAGTGGAAAAGAGCAGGGACATGCAGAGGAAAGAAATGCACACACAGCAAAAGTCACACTCACAAAACAGAGGTGATGACAGGGAAACACACAACAGCAGGAAGAGGAAATGACCATGCTCAGAACAAGAAACCCATAGCATGGGCTCACCCAGATTACCGCCCTGACAGCAGGCTCCACAGGGAAATGTGCAACAGTAGCATGATGAAGAGGAAAGGAGCCCAACTGCAGCTCCTATACAGGTCTTGAATTTGGAAGTGGAAACCATATTTATGATGGAGGCAGAGGACTGGAAAAAAAATGGAACCCTCTTGGTCATGCAAGAGGCAAAACTAAAACAAATCACTTCTCATTGAGATGGAGGTGGACCACATGCAAAATGTCTGCACAGAAAAAGTGACTGAGATACAGGACTACAACAGCAGGGAGGACTGCAGGGCAAGAGTGAATCTTGCACATCTCCTGGACCATCAGGGCTATATCATCATTCCTTCTTATTTATTTACTGTTTTGCACTTCCATGGTAATTTCCATGAGAAAATCTAAAGGAAGTACTCATATATCCCTGTCCCAGGGCCTTACCGACGGTACTTTATTTGCTCTTTGATTTATTTTATAATCTTTACTTAGTAACAAATCCAATTTATCAAGTAATAAATTTAACATTTAAAGATATATTCAATTCTTTAAGGTAAGCATGAAGAGATACTTATCTTTTATTAGCACGTCTACATGTGATGCTATGTTGACATAGCAATGTGCTACAATGACGCAGTGTCCACAGGCAAAAAACTGACATCGCTGCTACATTGCCATAGCAACATGCACCCTTGGTATAGCACATTGCTACAGTGATGTAGCGGCTAAAATAACCATGTGTTCCTGGCACAGTGCAATATGGGCTGTTACTGCACTGTCATTTAGTACTTCTCTACGGCACAGTAACAACAGCACCATAGGGGCACATGTAACGTGTCTAGTGTTTCCTTAACCCAAGTCAGGGTCCATAGAGCCTTGTGTTCTTTTCTTCTCTTCCTTTGAGTCCTTGACAGATCCTTCACATTTTATAGTCAACATTAAGCTGCTGTTTCTTCATCTTTGTATGTAACCTGCTTAATAAGTCACCCCTTTCTCCTCAGAACTTTGTATAACACAAGACACTATTTTGAACCCATCTCTGCTTTTATATTTTGAATCCTTTTTCAATACACCATTTTGCGGCAGGCAAAGAGATTCTCTTGAAAGATGATTAATGGTGGATTTTATACAGGGCAAGTTACACTTGGTGACAGCTGATTTGGAAAGTTATATGAAGGGCTCAATCTCTATTGGCTTTTATTGACTCAGATGGGAAATGATGCAAAGTCTAGAAAAGAGGCTTGGAAATAGAACATTTTGTGTCTGATTCAGTTGGTATTTTATGACCTGTCTTATTGGACAGTGAGGCACCAGATAGGAGCCTCTGGATTGGATCTGACTCTTATCACTGTGCCAGAGTTTTCACGTCTTTCAACCCCTCCGCACTTGTTTCAACAGAGAAGCTACATCTGAGCACTAATAAAGAACACAGCATGATAAAATCAGGCAGTTCGGTAAACACAGAAAATGTCACTGAAAGATTCTGTCTTCAGATTGGGTGATGGCTGCTATTAGCTGAAGTAGAGTATGCACAATAGTAAGTAATTAGTCAAAATAACTCGATCAGTGGAGGAGAATTTTTGATGGACCAAGAATTATACCATCCCAAGTGAGATCGTCATGACTGTCGGGAGAATCATGGTAGTGGTAGGATCAATGACATAATTTTCCCTGGGATTCAGTGAAACCAAGACTTCACGCTTTATATTTTATAGAGTCTATCTATTAAGTGTCATGCAGATACCGGGACACAGATAAACAACCATCATAATTGTCAGCTTTATTATGCTGATTTTCCCATAGGCTGGTCTCTTGCAGTCTGAGAAAACATACAAAAACCAGCCATGATATCCATTAGAAGTACTGAATACCAGGGAAAAAAAACCCTGGATATATTATTTCATGAACATCTCCAGAATGTGTGAAATAGCTGACGAGCTGGAGAGTGCTCACTGAGGTATTGGGGGTGAGTGACTAAAGTCAATTGAAAGACAAAAACTTTTACTTTAGTCAGACTAAATTATTTAAAACAGTACTTGGGATGCCCTCAGTTGGCGCTGTGGGTATCCCCCTGCTCCCTGGGTCAGACCTCCAATTCATCTGCCGCAACTTGATGGACGTTGTAACTAAAAGGAGGAGTTCAGTGGTGTTCTCATCCACAACCCAGAGACAGGGGTACTTACAGACTTGCCGTGGTTGGTCCTGGGGATCCACCTCCCCTACACCCCATCTACTTGCCAACTCAGCTGTGTTGAGTCGCTGTGCAAGCTCCTGGCCTGGCTCCTTGTATCTAGACTGGATTTCTGACTCCCTGGCCTCCGCTCAAAGTGCTGGCTTGTGACCGCAGCCAGCCCTTTACTCCTGCCTTTCTTTCTCCTGGCTCTACTCCAGGGCTGAGTCTCCATCTGCAGGGCCCTCTGCCGGCTTGAGGCTGAATGTGCCCAACCTGCACTCCAGGGCTGATGGCCGACCCTGAGCCCCTTCCTGCGGGACTTAGGATAAATATGCCTTGCCTGGCTCCCAAATGCTGCTGCAGCCTGTTCTCAATGGGGCAGCATCGTTTGGGGGATCAGCTCCTCCGGGTAGTCCTTTGGCGAGCTCAGCTTCTCACCCCCTGCCTTCCTCCCTGCTTCTGCTTGGGTTTTTAAATCTCCTGTAGCAGCAGTCACAGCTGATGTCATCAGGCAGCTGCCACCCAGCTTGATTGACAGCCACCTGAAAAGCCGGTGCAATGCTAGCTTGTGCAGCTCCTTCTGTACCTGTCCTGTCCCTCTGGTAAGTTTTGAGTGGGGCTGGGGTCCCTGAGAAGTCCATCAGGAGCGTTGAGGTCTGTCCCCAGCACTTCTGGACATTGAGGGCAGCCTGTGCCGCTGCAGACCTTCCCCCTTAAGTTGCCTTGTGGCTTCTTGACATTTTGCCACTCTTTTGCTGTTAGCTGGTATTGTCTCTGATGCACTTGTGGCATCTCCTTGGCTGAGTTATCTTGGCTAATGTACCTAGAAAGGAAGTCAGCCACAAGGTTGTCTTTGCTGGGGCAGTGCACTATTGTGAATTTGAATGGCTGCAAGGTCAACACCCATCGGGTTATCCAAGCATTTTCTATGAGCGATCTTTTTACCCACAGTAAACAGGCATGTTCCATAACTACTAAAAACTTCCAGCCTAGTAGATAGTACCTAAAGTACTCTATCACCCAGTGTGTTACTAGGCACTCTTTCTCTATAGCTGTGTACCTGACTTCAGCCATTTTAAGCTTATGGCTAGCTAACACTATGGGACGCTCTCCTCCTTCCTGCTGTTGTATCAGAACTGCTCCCAAGGCACTGTTGGATGTGTTGGTCTGCAAAGTAAAAGGTGCTGCAAAATCTGGGGTATGTACCACTACATCCTTAAACATCACCTCCTTTAGTTTCTCAAAACTTTTGGACATTTCAGAAGTCCATTGCAAGGCCTTTGTGGGTCTTCCTGGCAGGGCATTTGTTAGGGGTTCTGCTAACTCCACAAAGCACAGTATGAATCTCGTGTAGTAATTGATGAGCCCCAGAAATGATTGGAGTTGCTGTCGGTTTCTTGGGTCTTGGAAGTGGCATATCATTTCAACTTTGTCTTTCAGGGGTCTTCACTGAACCCCAGGTGTTTGGTCTCATGTTGGGTGAGTTTCCACTTCTTGGGATTAGCTGTCATCCTGCCTGCTCTCCATTCTCCCAGTATGGCTTTCAGGGCATGGAGATGTTGTGGCCCCTTGGTTGTGAAGATTACATCAGTTTAGGTGGCTGCATAAGCTGCATGTGGGGCTCATCAGCCTTTGAAAAGTGGCTGCAGCCCCATTAAGCCCAAATGGCATTCACAGGAGTTCAAATAAGCCCCACTGTGTTCCAAAGGTGGTCTTGGTACAGTGTGAGGGTTTCATAGGGATTTGCCAGTATCCCTTGGCTAGGTCTATGGTGGATATGAACTTGGCTTACCTGATTTTCTCCAGGAGGTGGGCGACATGGGGCATTGGGAAGGCATTGAACGTTGCCAGCTCATTTAATTTTTGGTAATCGATGCACAGTCGGAGTGACCCATCAGGTTTGGCAGCGGACACTATGGGGCTGCGCCAGGGGCTCCATGATGGGCGGATGATGCCCTGCTCCCATATCTTGTCTATTTCTTGGCGGACCTCTTCTTGTAGCTGTTGGGGTACGGGTCTCCACCTTTCTCTAACTAGTGCCCCAGTTGGGGTTCTAATCTCATGCTCCACCCCCTTTGCCAACCCAGGGGTTTCCTGGAGCACATCTTATAACGTTGTCAACAATTTGGCCAATTCTTACTGTTGTGCCATGTCCAGCTCTTCCCTGAACTGGACTTGTGCTTGCCGTACCTCTCTGGTACTTAATTCCAAACAGGGAAGCCCTAACTTCTCACCCTCTTCCTCATGCTGTACCCACCAACCTTGGAGCGTTTTCCATTCCTTGAGTAGGCTGATATGGTAAATTTGTTGTTCCAGTTGGTGTCCAGGCTTAAAAGACTTTGTAGTCCACAGGCCCCACCTGTCTAACAACTTTGAATGGTCCTTGCCACTTCATGAGCTGCTTGCTTATTGACGTAGGGAGCAGAACCAGTACCATATCCCCTGGTTGAAATACTTGCGGCTTTGTTCCCTGGTTGAATTGGGCTTTCTGACGCTCTTGTGATTCTCTTAGGTTCTGGTTGGCAATCCTTTGTGCTCTCCACAGCTGTTCCTATAGCTCCTGCCGATAGTTTTTGGCTGTGATCCTGGGTTCCACCGGCTTCTCCCATTCTTCTTTGATCATGTGCAGCGCTCCCATGAGTTGTGCCCATATACTGGCTGAAAAGGTGAGAATTGGGTTGATTCTTGTGACGCATCCTGTAGCGCAAACAACAGGGGTGTTAAGACCATGTCCCACTTGGGCAAGTCCTCCTGTGCACATCTCCAGAGCATTCTTTTGATCATCCTGTTCAGCCGCTCCACCAACCTGTTGGATTGGGGTGGTACACTGATGTTTTCAAATGGGTAATGCCTAGAGTGTTACACAGGGCCTTCATTACTCCTGACATAAAATTGGTCCCCTAGTTGGTGAGGATCTCCTGGGGTATCCCTACTCGGGTGATTCATTTTAGCAATTCCTCTGCCACTCAGTTTTCTGTGATTGGTCTAAGTGGTACTGCTTCTGGGAACCATGTGGCATAATCTACCAGCACCAGTATATACTGATGTCCCACAGGAGACTTCAGTAGGGGTCCTACAATATCCAATGCCACTCATGAGAAGGGTGTCTCCATTACCGGCATTGGCTGTAAAGGGGCCTTAGGTGGCCTCTGTTCCTAGGCTCTTTTGCACTCAGGACATGCTATTGCTTCAAATCCTCCTGCAAGCATGGCCAGAAGAAGTCGTAGATAATCCGTGCCTTTGTTTTGTTGCACCCCAGATGGCCTCCCAATGGGGTGTCATGTACCAACTGCCAGATTTGCCGGTGAAATGAGCCTGGTACCACGATTTGGCATTTCTCAACCCTGGTCTCTTGTCCCCTGCACCCAATACAGAAGATCTCCTTTTACCTCGTAGTGGACTGGTCTCTCCGACATCTGTTCTCCAGGGTCCTCATTCATCAGTCGTTGTAGTTCTGGATCTTCCTGCTGTGCCTTCCAGAACTGGGCCATGCTAACCCTCTGCTCTCAGTTTACGCACACCTCCTCATCTCCTTGTGGGTGGCTCGCTTCCTCTGCCTAGCCTTCGCCTCTCCACAGGCATTTCTTCTCTTCCTCTGTCGCCCTCACTGTCTCCAGGACTGTGTAGATCGGATCCCACTCATGGCCTATGATCATCTCGCAGGCCAATGGCGGGGCCATTCTAACTCAGCTTGGAGTTCATAGTGAGGGTCCAGCCCTCTTTGTACCAGCCTTTGGTGCCACGTTGGTGCAGTAGTGTTTGCAAGCACCTGGTGTCTAAGGTAGCCCACACAGCTCGGTCCCCAATACACAGAGTCACCACAGGGTGTTCCCATCCACCCTGCTGTAACGCAGACCCGAAACTACAGTCCATGGGTTTGCTGCATTCTACTTCCCTGGGCTTGTCTCTCGGGGGCAGGGCTGGAGCTATTCCATGACTCAAATCTCTTGGGCCCAGTCGACACTCCCTGGAAACATGGCCAACCTTGCCACAGCAGTAGCATACCATGCCTCTTAGTGACCCTTTCTGGGGACCCATTTTCTCCTCTTCCTGTATGGGGTTTATGACCAAGGGACGTAACCCCCTACCATGGCCACACTCATTCTCTAAGATGGAAAATGCCTCAGCTAAGTGGAATGCCTCCTCACAACTCCATGGTTGGTGCCACCTCACCCATGTCCGTGTCTTGTCTTCCAAGTCCCACAGGAGCTGCTCCAATAGGACTTAGTCTGTTAGTCCCTCCCAATTGAATTGGTTCACAGGGAGCCATTTATTCAGAGTATCCTTCAAATATTGCGTGAGGGTACAGGTTCTTTTGGCATCTTTTGCCTTTCATGCCCTGAAGGCCTGCCTGTAGCTCTCAGGTGATATTTCCAGCATGTATAGGATGGTGGCCTTCACTGTCTTGTAAGTACAGGCCTCCTCTCTCAAGAAGGCCTGGTACGCTGCCTGGGCTTTGTCAACAACTAGGGCCCCTAATTGGTGGGCCCACTGCGAGCAATCAAGGCCAGTCTGTACAGCTGTTCACTCGAATGCTTCTATATAAGCCTCCAGGTCATCGTCTCTGGTCATTCGGGGCATCTTAAACAGGGACACATTCTGCTGCATCCATTCCTGTTGATGTGCTCCTTGCCTCTGCTGCAGCTCAAGCATTTGTCCTATTGCTTGGATGGCCTGAGTGAGGAGTTTTAAGTGTGCCAAGGCTGCTGGCTGCATGGCAGATTCTGCCAGGTTGGGATCACTGATCCTGTATCAGAAAATTCCCAGCCAGTGTACAGCTCCCTGGGTCAGGGCCCCAACTTTCCTGCCACAACTTGATGGACTTTGTAACTAAAAGGAGGAGTTCAACCTTCAGCTGCGTTGAGCCACTGTACAAGCTCCTGGCCTGGCTCCTTGTCTCCAGCCAGTGGATCTCTGACTCCCTGGCCTCTGCTCAAAGTGCTGGCTTGTGAGCGCAGCCAGCTGTTTTCTGCTGCCTTCCTTCCTCCTTGCTCTACTCCAGCGCTGGGTCTCCATCTGTAGGACTCACTGCTGGATTGAGGCTGAATGTGCCCGACCTGGGCTCCAGGGCTGATGGCTGACCCCAAGCCCCTTCCTGTGGGACTTGGGTTAGGGATGCCTTGCCTGACTCCCAAGTGCTGGTGCAGCCTGTTCTCGACGGGGCAGCATTGTTCGGAGGATCGTCTCTGCCAGTTAGCGCTTTTGTGAGCTTGTCATCTCACATCCTGCCTTTCCCCCTGCACCTGGCTTCTGCTGGGTTTTTAAATCTTCTGCAGCGGTGGTTGCAGCTGATGTCATCAGCCAGCCGCTGCCCAGTTTGATTGACAACCACTTGAAAAGCCGGTGCAATGCCGGCTTGTGCAGCTCCTTCCTGTGCCTGACCTGTCTCTCCAGTAAGTTCTGAGTGGGGCTAGGGTCCCTCCAGCTGGAGCATTGGGGTCTGTCCCCAGCGCTTCTGGACTCTCAGGACAGCCCCTGTCGCCACAGTATTAAAATACTATTGTAAAAATAATAGTCAACTGATTTTATCAGGGAAAAAGTGGTGATTTAGGGAGAGTGCTGGAGTTTGGATGTAGTAACTTTTAAATGCCACTGGATGGCATCTGAACATAAGTTTTCAATATGACATTTTTTTAGCACCAAAAAGATGCAGCATTAGAACTTAGATGCATTCCAACATTTTAAAAAGGAAACTATAAAACATTACCATTATTATAAGTCGGTTTTTTTAAAAGAAGAAATATGACTTTTAAATGGTTTCTCCAACTTGAAAAGAATTTCCAAGTACATTTGCAGATTTCCAGGCTTTGGGCTACTCAGAGCATAAATAGAAAGGAGCAGATTATTCATACACTCATTTCATTATTCATAAGTTGTCTTCAATTAGTTCAGACAGTTAATTATCAGTACTGATCTTATTATGCCATATTTTGTACCAGTATAACAATTTTGATTGGTTGTATGATTTTTTTGTCTAAATCTATAGTACCTCTAGTGTTGATGCTGTTATACTGGTATAACAGTATTATTCTGGTATATCTTATTCCCCTTCCTACATAGGACCACCTTACCAGTATACTCTTCCAGTATACTGGTAAATTTACTTTGTTCTCCAGGGATTTTGTTTGTAGACAAAATCTGCGCTATTCATTATTCAAACTATGAAGATAGTTACCTAAATCACATGGCATTGTTTCTGCAGAAGGCAGAGTAAGGTCAGCATTGTGGCAGTCGAGTGGCAGGCCAAGGCTATGGCCAGTAGCCTGGAATGGCAGGTGGGTACTTTTTGACAGACGGAGAGGAACTAGGCACTGAAACATATTAGTTAAACTTAGATTACTTTACTTACACTGCGGATGGTTACAATACAGGTAGGCTGAATGCTGACTTGGGTTACAGTTGCAATGAAGAAGCGACCGATTATAATAACTGGTAACAGGTGATTTTAATGAACGAATGTGACGAGTCGATAATTTGTAGACAAAATCGAGCTAGCAGGGCACAGGGGTACATCAGAATAGGCGATGATGGGGAGTCACTGGTGGGTGATCAGTCCGCTAGATCGCTGTGAAAACTGCAATGAGTTTTCCCCTCCAAGATAGGTACGGAGTTTTTCTTTCAGAGTTCTCCTCACTTACTCTATCACATGCTCAGAGTCCTCAAATGTGGGCGGAAACTGATTTACCTTTTATGTCTAGGAAGCCAATCACCAGTCACAAAATATGAATAATTTGGAAAGAGCCAATAGCGATGTGCGTGTTTGCATACAGTTGGCGGGAACTTTTTCAAAAGTTGTACTTTTCCATGACCTGGCATATAGTCACTGGGTTGTGGCTACTTTTGCGGTGCCATGTGTATCGAGCTAATGGAATTTTCCACTATGCCAGGATTGTAACAGACTGCTGCGTGAGAAGGCAGAACGTACCAAACTTCAAAGCAACGACAGTTGCTAGGCAGGTTCCATTATGTCAGGGGACATTTTATTCAATTTAGGTTATGACAAGCATCACCCGGTGATCAGCGGTTGATGAAGTAGGCTGTTGCCTATTAAGCTTGTGTTCAGAATTAGGC
This sequence comes from Caiman crocodilus, assembly GCA_030014935.1. Classification (NCBI taxonomy): domain Eukaryota; kingdom Metazoa; phylum Chordata; order Crocodylia; family Alligatoridae; genus Caiman; species Caiman crocodilus. The sequence goes on from JAGPOW010001626.1 coordinate 279,368, forward strand.
CTTAAATATCAAAATAATGTCAGCATCTGATGAAATAGGCGGATGCCATGAAAGCTTACGCCTCCCTGAACCAGTTAGTCTCTATGGTGCCACCCTGCCCTACCTTCTGTCCTCCCTGCTTAGTTTGTGAGAGCTGATACCACAGGCCATGGGAGGATGCCAGCTTATTCTTTAGTTAAGAAAATGTTGTTCATCAGTGACCAAGGCTAGAAGTGCAGACTGCCAGTGTCCCAGAACAGCTGTTCTGATTCATTGGGCAAAACACACATTGCCTGTTGTCCCCCACATTGATCTTGGATGAAATCTCTAGGCCACGTCTCCAGAAGCAGGAAAAGGCTTTCCCCACTTCCAGAGATACGCCCTGGAAATAGCCAGGGGCCCATCCCTGGAAACAGGGAAGGCCAGGCAGACATTTCCAAGGCTTGAGGGACCCAATCCTGCACAGGAATTCCTGAGGCACGCAGGATTGACCCCTTCAAGCTGTGACAGTCCCTTACCATGAGGGGCTTGGCCTGAGTCCCTTTCTGTGCAGGGAAGGATGACAGGATCCTGGAAACAACAGGCTGGAGCAAGGGTCAGCATGAACCTACCTCCAATGCAGCCTCCTCTGCCCGGCACTGCTGGGCCTAGTCCCAGGGACTAGACTAGTGGCTGATTGCCTGAGATGCAAATGCCCCTGGCAGGCACTGGGTCCCAGAGGGCAAGGGGATGAGGAGCAGTAAGGCTGGGGAGGGGTCTCCTGGCTGGATCAGCTCAGCCCACTGCTAATGGAGGCCGAGGAGGGAGAGCAGGGTGCCCTCATGCAGAGACCTTGCTCCCTCCCCATGCAACTGCAAAAGCCCCTCTGCAGCTCAGGCTAGACTCAAACTCACCAGGTACAAGGTCTCTCCTCTCTTGGCCTTCATCCCCAGAGGGTACACATGGGGACCCTTTAATGGGGGTCAGTTTTGGTCTTGCCTAACCATCTGTGCCAAAGGTGGCATCTGGTGCTGAGGGGAGATGAGGGCTTGGCATCAGGCTGGGTGGGACTGAGCACCATTGTGAGGATGAGGATCCCAGAGCCTGTGTGGGCCCTACTGTGCAAGGGAGCAGAGGACAGCAGGGCCATTGCCCAGGGGAGACTCCCAGGGCTGGGACATGGGTAGGGGCCACAGGGCCAGCACCTGGCCCAAAGTGAGGAGCCCGGCAGGGCCAGTCCTGTTCCCCTTCCCCAGGGTACTTGCTGGTAAAGAGCAGAGGGTTATAGCTGGGGGGGTGGCGCATGGAGCTGGGGATGTCCAGATTGGACCTTGGACAGCATGGGCTTGGCCTGCCAGGCAAACCTGGCTGGGAGGGGAGGCCATGCAACCCCCTACCCTCTTGTGGTGTTCAGCCATCATTGCTTGTATGGGGGGGACATGCCCAGGTCTCACCCAGGGTGCTGGAGCGCAGACACGCTGGGGGCAGCTTCTCCTCCCAGAACATCTGCAAACAAACACAGCACTGAACTGAATTAGGGAAAGAGGAGCCTGACTGCCAAGAGAAGGGGCAAAGCATGGGGCCGAGTGCACAACCTGAGCCCCTGCTGACAACTTGCCACATCTCCCAAATGTCCCCGTGACAGGCCCGTGCTGTGTCCCCAGTGCTGGCCTCATAGCTGAAATAGAAAGGGCACTGATGTCTCCAACCGATGATCACTTCTGATGCCCAGATAATAAACTGGATAATAACTAGCTACCTAACAAGAGACAGGCAGACTAACCTTAAGCATGTCTTCCCCAAGTCAAAGCTTGTTCACACACATTAAATACACACACACATGCATGTGTATGTGTATGTGTATGAAGACCATGTATCATATGGTGGTGACTGCCATAGCAGTGACATCCTAAACAAGAGACAGACAGACTGTTGACAGAGGGGGTATAGCTCAGTGGTAGAGCATTTGACTGCAGATCAAGAGGTCCCTGGTTCAAATCCGGGTGCCCCCTGGTAAAATCATCTTTAAGCCACAGGATAGCAAGAGAAGAAAAGCAGTAGTGTCAACCACACTGAAACCCTGGGTTTGAGGCTGTGGTCTGACAACATAGACCTGAGGGATGAGGAATTCTTTGTTTGCCTGATAGAATTTGCTGTCCGGTGCAGTGTAGATAGGGCCCAAACTAGGACTATGGCCCCAGACTTCAAAAGGGCCAATTTCAGAGAGCTCAGGAGGCTAGTTGAGGAGGAGCTGCAGGACTGTAGGGTTGAGGACATGGGTGTTCACGAAGGGTGGGCATTCCTCAAGGAGAGGATCCTCTGTGCCCAAGGGGTGACTGTTCCTGCCTGATGCAAGATAAGTAAAAGTGCCTAGAAGCCCCTGTGGCTTAATAGGGATATGTGGGGGTCCCTGAGGGCAAAGCAGGAAGCTTACTATCTATGGAAGAAGGGAGCAGCCTCCAAAGAGAAGTATTCTTCTTGTGCTCGGGAGTGTAGGAGGGCTGTTAGGAAGGCCAAGGCAGGAGTAGAGCTTTGCCTGGCGACTAGGATGAAGGACAACAGGAATTCCTTTTTCAAGTATGTGGGGAGCAAAAAGAGAGCCCCGGGAAACGTCAGGCCCCTGAGGGACTCGTCGGGCAACCTGGTGCTCGCGGCTGATGGGAAGGCGGAGAT
>JAGPOW010001626.1:282098-312223 GCA_030014935.1 Caiman crocodilus
CAGTTAGGGTGGCTAGGATGTGGAACCGGCTTCCTAGGGAAGTTGTTCTTGCTCCTACCTTGGGCGTCTTTAAGAGTAGATTGGACAGGTACTTGGCTGAGGTCCTGTGACCCTGGCACTTGTTCCTGACATTGGCGGGGGGTCAGACTAGGTGGCCTGCTCTAGGCCCCTTCTGACCCTAGATACTATGATACTAACTAATAATCTAATGAAATAATTAACTAACAATCAAACAAATGATCTAACAAACTAATCAATTAATGAACTATCTAACAAACTAACGAAACAACAAACTAATGAACTAAATTAAGGAACTAACTCTAAAGAACAGAAATGATTAAAAACACGGGGGACTAGGAAGGGTAACTGGTTCAGGTGAAGGTCAGGAGAGCATTGGGAGGAGCTGGTGCCTGACACCGAGGCTTGGGAAGGTTTGCTGGAAAAGTTTATGGTTTCTAAAAGTGTTTTGGCTAGCCAGGAAAATGCTAAATTAATGGACTCCAGTGATTGTCACTGGGCAGGGAACAGCACTGTTGCCACAGCAACCAAGGGTCTCCCACTCAAGGACAAGGTGCTGAGTGCTGGGGCTATGGGCATCTTTGGCCTGGCCTGGTCTTGGGGTGTTCCCAACTCAGGGCAACTACATTTATTGTCTGTGTGGACCAACCACAGTGACAGCCATGGCTGGAGGTTAACAACAGGGACAGCCCTGGTCCAGGGGGTCCTGGTTAAACTGTAGCCCCTGGTGCCAGATCCTCAGCCCCTCTCTAATCACTACCCTGTGGGGTTGGGGAACATCAGGGCAGTCAATGGGGCTGGGAATACAGAGCTCAGTTTGGCCTGAGCCCCCATCTGTGCAGGGAGGGATGACAGGATCCTGGAAACAACAGGCTGGAGCCAAGGTCAGCATGGACCTGACTCCAACACAGCCTCCCATGCATGGCGCTGTGGGGCCTGGTCCCAGTACGGCACGTACACAGTGCCCTGTACTTCACATAACAGTGACACCTATAGAGGCACACACACACACCCCTAGTGACACTCGCGTGCACACCCACATGCACACACAAATACACATGTGCCCTGCCCCATCTGCAAATCCAGAGTTACAAAGGCATAATCCTCCAACCCTGCTTCAGTCGGAGAGAAGAAGCTCCCATTCCTCAGATATACTGGAGGGATACCGGAGGGTATCCAGCCCACTGACCACTACCCTATGCTCCTTATCCATGTGGGCACGAATGACGTGACTCGGAGCAATCCCAGCTGGGTCATGAATGGCTACACGGCTCTGGAAGCAGGGCTTAGGGGGCGCAGGTGGTTATTTCCTCTATCCTCCTGGTTACGGATCATGGGCTGAGGACAGAGAGACAGACTGAGGTAATCATGTCATCATGAAGGCTTTGGTTTCCACGATCACAGTCCGCTTTTTGGTGAGAGAGGCAGAAGTCTGCTGGGAAGAGACAGCCTCTACCTCACTTCACTGGGAAGGAAGCTCTTCTCAGCCAGAATGGCTGACCTGTTTAATCAGACTTTAAGATAAGGCCGCTGGGGGATGGATGGACTACCACCAAAGCAATAGGCAATACCAACAAAACTAACAGGTTAGGGCACCCAAGGGATTCCACTTCTACCCAAGCCCTGGAATGGTGTCCTTCTGGGAAAGTAAGGAAACCCAGGGCTCCCAATGGGATGCTTACGTGTCTGTACGCCAGTGCCAGGAGTCTGGGGAACAAGCAGGAGGAACCGGTCCTCTTACTAAACAAGAATGAGTGCAATCTTATAGGAATAACAGAGACCTGGTGGGACTCCACCTATGACTGGGCCACAGGTAGACGGCTATACCTTATACAGGAAAGATCGTGCAGATAAAAGGGGTGGGGGCGTAGCTCTGTGTCAAGGATACCTACACATCCCTGCACGCTGACATTGGCACCCAGGGTGACTAGGTGACTAGAGACCCTCTGGGTTAAAATACATGGGGAACACGGCACAGAGGACACAATGGTAGGAGTCTACTACAGACCCCCTAACCAGAAACAAGAGCTTAACCTCAATCCCTGGTAAGAGTCTACAAAAAATCATCGAAGAGTCCATTCTTGACAAGCTGGCTGATGGCAATGTCCTGAGGGACAGCCAGCATGGGTTTGTTGTGGGTAGGTGTTACCTGACTAATCTCATCTCTTTCTATGACCATGTGACATATCACCTGGACAAGGGGGAAGAGATTGACATCCTGTATCTGGACTTTAAAAAAGCCTTTGATCTGGTGTCTCACCATCTCCTCTTGGAAGAATTGGCCAATTGTGGCCTCAGCTGCATCATAATCTGATGGCTAGGGAATTGGCTCCGAGGTCGGACTGAGAGAGTGGTGGTCAACAGAAGTAAATCACAGTGGTGGTCCATGACCAGTGGCATCCCCCAAAGCTCTGTCCTTGGACCTGTACTGTTTAACGTCTTTATCAAGAACGTGGATTCTGGTGTCAGAAGCGGACATTTGTTCAGATCCACATTACAAATGAAAATGATAAAAATAACCCTCATGGAAGAAATTCAGAAGCTAAAAATAGAACATGTCGTAGGTGTTTTAAACTACCATGATAAAAAAAATCTAAAACAATAAAATCAACTGACAACACGGATACATAGATGCTATTTAGCTAGCTTAATGGCGATTTTTGTCACGTGGACACGGGAAAAGCGTAACATGGTAACAGGAGAGGTGTTATGTGGACAAGCAACCTATCTTTTCAGTGATAATCGCAGAATTGCAATGCTGACATCAAATGTGGGAATGGAACTGGAAGCCAGGGTGTGGGGACTTTTGAATGGGTGCGACCTTTTTGTACCTGGTTAGTTTGAAAGTGTTGATTAATTAACACATAGGACCAGTCCTGTTATATACAGTAGCATACAATAGCTAGCACTAGCAGGGACAGAGGCAAATGAAGGAAATATAGCTTGGGTGTGGAAAAAAGACAGAAAAAAGATAAGAGAGAAGAAATGGATAAGACACTGAAAGGTTTGCTGGAAAAGTTTATGGTTTCTAAAAGTTTTTCAGCTAGCCAGGAAAATGCTGAATTAATGGGCTCCAGTGATTGTACCAAGGCTGAGGAAAGGACAAAAGTGCAAAATGTGTGCAGACTGTTGAAACAGAAAAATCTGCTGACGCTATTTCCCCTGAAGATATGTATAATCCAGCAAATTGGCTAGATTTACTTGACAACAAAACAATAGACATTTTAGTGGAGATAGGGCTTGTGAAAATAACTAGTAAGACGATGCTTTTCTAAAGAATTATGACAATTGATGCTTTTCAGAAGACTTATACACACGGAGTTTGCCAAATGGAGAAAGATTGAAAGAAATTGGCAGGTATATTCGAAGAAAACTAATGCAGCTTTTTGCTTCTGATGCAAATTGTACAGCTCAAAAATGGCACACGAATTAGTAAAGGAAGGCTACAATGACTGGAAACATCTCAATGACCGATCGCAATCTCATGAATTATCCAATGAGCATATTGTAAACTAAACAAAACGGACTGAAATAAAGAGAAGATTGTCCGCAATGAAGACAATAGATGAGTACACGCCACAAGAAATAAACAAAGAGAAGAAACATCGGCAATCAGTGTTGACATGTGTTATAGTAGTTGTGCAGTACCTGGCTGAGCATAACTTAGCATTTCATGGAACAAATGTTATTGTTATTGTTTATCGTTTTTATCGTTTAAATTTGTAATGTGGGTCTGACCTATGCCCAAAATGTGATTTTCCCTGGTTTGCAAATATTACACCATCAGGTGCCACTTGGGTTCACTTGTAAATCCACGGAAAGCCTTTGACCTGCTGTGGCCCCAGCTAACTCCTCCGAGCATCCTGATCGCAGCATGTGATGTCCCTGGGTTTGCCGTGGCTCCTTCCGCTCCTTGAGGTAAGTTTTCCTCTTTTATTTCTTCTTCCTTCTGTTTGTGGCAGGGTGCTTCAGGCAACCTGTCACACACTGGCAGCCTACTATCTCTCACCCAACCATCTAATTAAGTCTGTACCCCAAAAATATTTGTCCCAGCACCACAGCATGCATCCTGCCTCCTGTTGAAGCAAGATCCTGCCCTAAGTTTGTTAAAGTCTGCTTTTCTGAAGTGTGGTGACTTTACTGCACTACTCTCCTTCCTTCCTCCCCATAGAAGTTGGACTCTATCATTTTGTGGTCAGTGGGCATGTGTACACGTGCACTGGACTGCACACTTGTTACTGTGCAGTTACGTGGGTCATTTCTGACACTACTGCACAGTAGCTTCTTGCTTGTGCAGTAGCATTTGTCAGCATCATGTTTCATGCCTGCCAACGCTATGTTGCCACAGCAATGAACTACAATAATGTAATTCATCTCTATGGCGATGTAGCATTTTGTGTAGATGCACCCATTGTCACTCAAGTTACCTTCCACCTTCCCATTCTCAACTCATACCTCTCTCTTCACGAAAACAAGTCAAGAAGAGCTTCTCTTTCCAACTGATTTCTCTATCAAGATCTGTCCCAAAACCTTCCAAGAGTTTGCTGGACTACTTGTGCATTGCTGTGTTTCCCACCCAGCAGACATCCTGATAAGAACCGGGTCCTGAGATTTGGAAGCTTCCGACAGCTCTTGAAAGAAGGCCTCATCCACCTCTTCCTCCTGGTTTTGTGGCCTACGGCAAGCACCCACTATGAAGTCCCCTTGCTGTTCTCTCAGCTGAGTTTTACCCAGAAGCTTTCAATAGGTCTCCTTTCTACTTCATACTGCACCTCAGAACACATGTACATCTCCTTCATATATAGGGCAACAACTCCATTTTCCACCTACCCATCCTTCCATAACAGTACTCCAATGATGTGAACTATATCACCGCATCTCCATAATCCCAACTGCACCATAATTCCTCAGTTGTACTAGGACCTTGACTCCTTTTGCTTATTTCCCATGAATCTTGCATGAGTAGAGAAATGTTCCAGGTATCTAAGCGACTGTCCTCTTTTCCCAGAGAACACTGTTGAGGCTTCTGTTATTGTTCTGCTTTTGTTCCACCACGCTTATCCTAGATTCTGTGCTTCATTAGTAAAATGGGCTTAATATTACTACTTTATTCCATACAGGTCTGGGGAATAAACACACAAAGTTGCCTTCAAGTTATGCTAAGGAAGGCCATAAAAGTAGAGAAGATACCGAGAGAATAAAGGTTGCTACCTGTCTTTTCTGTCCATGGATCCAATTCATTCTGTCTCCTAAGGTGTAGCAAAAGGGAATGCTTTCAATCTGGTTCCCAAAGAGCATAACTGAACTTTGGTCAGTTAGAAAAATGAATGTTTATAAGTTAAGTTTTTTCCATCTATGTTGTCTTGTTTCTTTATGCTGAAAGCAGTTGGCTTCCCAGGTGAAGCAGACACTTTATTGCCAACTGGAGGAAAGAGGATTTCTAGTCCAAATATTAAGCAGCACTGATTTGATTTGTGAGATGTACCAATGTTGTTTTAAAAATTGCTGTTCTCAAACAAAGCATGCATCAGAGAGATGGGGTTACAAAACCATTGCTTTGTAAAGTGCTTTGCATTGCATGGCGGAAGGGAATGGTGAGTGTCATTGCTTTCCTAGGTAAGCCAGATTTCAGTTTGGGGTGTCTTGGTGCTTGTCCCTACAAACCTAGGGTATTTATAGATGTGCTTCCAGGGAAGGAGGGGCACTTTAATTAGCCAGCCATGCTAATACAAAGCTACCAAGCATAAGGTGGCCATCACAGAGGACAGTCTGGTTGTCCTCTCTCCTCTTTTGATACAAAACCTGACGCCTTTATGTCCTCTTTTTCTCAGTCAATAGAAGACAGAGTAACAGAAAACTAATGTCATCTATGATGGCCACCCTACCTGAGCATCACATGCATCAGCGTCCCTGTGCTGAAAAATGGCAGCAGGGCACTTTGAACCAAAGCTTATCAAAAGAGCTTTAAAGCATCCCGCCACCATTTTTCAGTCTGGAGACACTGATATGTGATGCTCGTGATGCTGGAGGCTGCTGAAATGCGTTACTTTATGCACTCCAGCAAACTTGATCAATCGAGTCTGCTCCGACACGCTGGATTCACAGCACATCAAAGCAGTCTCACTGCATGTCTACAGGAGCCCCTAATGGTGGAGCATGGGGTAAGTACATCAAAGCCACTGAGAGCAAATGGGGCCTGTCTTCGTCCCTCAAGGTTGGAGAATGTGCAGGAGCCCAAACAATGAGAACTAGATTAGAAGCTGCATCTCTAGCCAGCTCTTAAAACTTCATGAACTGGAGGCTGTGGGTGTTTGAATGACCATAATAAAAGAGGACATAAGAACAGACCTTCCCTTCCAAGGTGCTGAATGATGCATCACAAACCATTTCTGAGGAGTGGGCAGCTCTGTTTTATACAGTTTGCTTGAAGCTGCCATTTTTAGAACTCAACTCCTTGCTGCCGTGTGGGGCAGCACCAGCAGAAGCCACGGACCCCCTTTATGATGCGTTCTTTAGCAACAATGGTATCCCGGCGACTGCCCTACCCTTCCTGCCCCTGCACCTTCCTGCTCTCACTTTGCTTCCAGTCCAGATAGGCTAGCAGTTGCTACTGCGTGTTTCTCTTGGCTGTACTTTCTACAGTGAAGACGCCAGATCACAGGAGTGTAGAAGCTACATTTCCAAAGCGAATTGGAGGAAACAGTGCAAGAGGAAAGACCCTACCACCCGCCTGGCTTCCCTTCTGCCCCCTATTAAGGGGAGTGAGGAAGAGGGAAGGCAAAATGTTGGAAGAAATGTTGGAAGAAATGCATCGAGAGGTCCTGGAAAATCGAAAGCTCTTTTTCCCCGTGCTTAGGGATCTTTCCCTGAATGGTAAGGTTGGCAGAGTCTGACCTCAGGCATTTCACTGAAATTGAGTGTTAAATATGAAAAAGGAGGCCCTTTGGCCTCCAGACTTCCAGCAGTCCTAGGTGTTATTTACATTAAAATCTTGAATTTAGCTAACAGGGCTCAGAAATTCTGTATTTTCTTTTTTATTTTCATTTTTCTTGCCTACTAGTTGGTAACTGGTGTGTTTATTTGTCCATGTTTTACATCAAGAATGTAACGTATCTCTCACTTGCATTTCAGAAATCACTAGTATTTGGGACAAAGTGTCTGAATTTATTTATCGGAAGCTCTGCATGAACAAGGTGGGGCTACCCTGCTATTTCTTCTTGAATCCACATGTACCCAATTTAGTCTGTTGGGTCAGGTTTTGCGTGAGAAGTGAGCTTGTTTTAATACAAAAATATTAGCCTTCCACAAGATGGCAAATACCTGCACTCTCATCAGGCTGGCACTAGGCAACCAGGTTGCTCTGGAATTCCAGTGAAATCTAGCATAATTCACACTTACTTGTTTGGCTCTCTCAGGGGATTTTGTCTAACAAAGAAACTTGTTTTATTAAATCCCTGCTCATCCCAGGAGTCTGTACTCAGGGCAGTGGAACTCAGCTACAGCTTGGACACTTCTCCTGTGGGTAAGGCAGAGGACTCATCTAGACAAGGATTAGCCACGTTTAGTCCTTTACTTGCAAACTCTTTGGGGGTCCCCATTGTTGGGCACATTGGCTCCCATGTTACTACATCATATTTTAAATTATGAAAGGCAGAGAGAGAAAAAACGATGAAATATTCTAAACTGTCATAGAGCCTTATGGTGGATCTAACCTGGCTCTTCTGCACAGGAAAGCACAATATGTGATAAGATCCTCACAGCTCCACCATCACAAAGCTGTGAGTTAAATGGCAACATGGAATATGACAAATCCATGTCATAAGACTTTTCTCCTACACTTAATAATTATTATTCCTTTTTTCAGGGTGTCTCTATATATGGACTGGGAATCTTCTTTTTTGCCCCAGAAAAGTTAGACCTTGGTGATGACAAATTTATTATGAGTCAAAGACCTGTGTTTCTCCTGAATGAGAAACTTTGTGAAAACCATCAACTGAAACAGTCAAAACCATTCAATTTCATTGCTGGTAAGAAGACTGGTTAAAACATCTGCCTTCCCTTGGAGTGCATTTGTAACTTGCTGTTATGATGATTACTCTTGATATGTGTACAAACAACAGTGCATGATGCAAGCAGAGAATTTCTTCCAAAAGTTACACTGTGTAAATATAGTGGAGAATTTGACCCTGCATCTCTTAGATAAACTGCAAAATTAAAGTTGTGACTGTTCAGGGTTATCAAGGGTTCCCTCTTGTAACACAGAGGGGAAGGACCAATGCAGCCCTAGGCTGTCTCTGTTTTTTCCTGAAACTCCAAATTCCTCCAGTGGACATGCTATTCTTTTCTTCCTCCCCTGACATGCTGGGTAACACTGCTGCTTGTTAATCAACTGCTGGGTCTTGGGTTGTTTCTACAAAGCTTGGAGATTCTTGATGCAGATTTTGAACAGGTAAGATGCTGTTACTGCTTAAATGGGTAGGATGATATCATAGGGCTTTGTGGGGCTTTATTCATGACTGTACAGTGCTTTGAGCTTCCCCCCAGGAAGTTTTAGGAGTGCAAATTAGGATGAATTCACTCACAGCCATCTCAATAGTGAGGTAGTACCTGTGGGTCTTATTGCCAGTGATGATAAGTGTGCTTGTGTTCTCTGACTTGATTTCTAGGTGAAATCCCAGTTGTTCGCCTAAATTTCAAGACCGTATCCTTGGAGAGTTCCTTTAAAAAGGACATCGTACAAGACTGTGTGACAGAGACCCTCATATACTTCATCCGACGGATTGCTCAGCCACGACCCATCAGACTCACATTCAGGGGTATTGGAGTGCTCTGTATCCAGAACAGAGAAGTGAACATGATATTTTCCAGAGAGCTCCTGCTAGCCATGAATGGAAGTGAGGACCCAGACGAGACCCTTTTGAATGTAAGTTCATCATTCTACCAGCAGCCTTCTTTCGAGTCAGTCTCAGAGAATTTGGCAGCAGGGAAGAATTGGGGTTCTGGAGCAGCAGCACTTCTGGGTTCTGGAGCAGTGCTCAAAGGCTGCAGGAGGAAAAGCACCTGATGAGCTGATGTGCTCAGACAGCTCACTGTGCATGACCTGTAGGGCAAAGAGAGTATGGTCTACCCTGTGGACCTGCCCAGTATGTGTCTTAACCCTTGAGCTTGTTTTCCTGTTATATAATTACAGTCTGTGATAAAACATGATACACATATCAGCCCTCCACATGGACGTTTGGCACATATGCTCTTTGTCCAGGTGCTGCTGCCTATAATGGGGTAGTTGTAGGCCCTTCCTCTTCCTCCTTTAAGATGTCCTTCTGTTGGGAGGCTGACAGTGCAGCACCTGTCAATACTAGCAGCAAGGCAGGTCAGGCAGCAAGGCAGGATCTACTTGCAACGCACAATTAGTCTTTTGTTGCAACCTGGTTGTTTTGTACTCTCATCATTGTGATTACATGCATTGTATTAGAATCTAGATGCCTCTTCTAAGTTCGGAGCCACATCAGATGAGGTGCTGAAGATGTGTGTAGATAGAAACAGCTCCTTAGTATATCACTAATTTATACTTAGTAGGACTACTCCAGCTCCTTAGTAGGGCCATTGATTTAGACTAGTTGTCAGACTAGTTGCCAGTCCAAGGGCCAGATCAGAATCAACACCTCTGGAATTGGGTCCTGGGACCCCACACCATCTCTTCCTGGCCCTGTATGCTGGGATCAGGACCCTAGCACCCAGCTCCAAATCCTCTCAACCCTGTACATCAGGGTCAGACCCCTGTGTTACTTCCACCTGGCCTCACATGCTGAGGTTCAATCCTGTACTGGGCCAGATCTGGTGTTCAAGGAGGATTTTACAAGTGTCGCTATGGTAAAACTGTAGTAATGGCAGCCAGACATAGGCGGAGCGAGACAATATTATTTGGGGGGGGCTGAGAAAAACTTGAATTCAAAAGATACTTCTACTGTGCTGCTTTTGCTGATATAAATGATATTTGTCTACTTAAATATACTTTTGCAATACATTTATCACAGTAGGCTGTCAAACAGTTATAGAATTTGATCATGATTAGTTGTGCGATTTTAAAAAATTAGTCACAATTCATTGTGATTTTAATCACACAGCTAAAAACTCAAAATCATGTGCAGAAAAACTCAGTTATACAAAATTATGCAGGTACTTTGTATGGTTGGCAAGTGTGTAGTGGGGAGTGTTTCTCTGGAGGGGAATTTGTGAAGATATGGGGGGCTGTGGGTGTGTGTGTAAGGTCTGGAGCCCAGGGAGGGGGGTTACTGCATACCCTGGCAGGATGTGGGGTACTGGGGGTCAGGAGTGAGGGGCAGCAGCTGTGGCTTGGGAGTCAGAGGCAGACACACACATACATACACACCCCACCCACCAGGTAAGTGTGTGGAGGGAAGGGGTGGGGGGCAGTTTGAAGTCCCACAGGGAGGGAGCAGGTCAGAGGCAGGGGCTGGGCTGAATGGGACGGAGATGGGTCATGGGACAGAACCCTGACCTGGGTGCAGGGGCACAGGGAGCTCTTGCCACTGTGTGCACCCAGGAGAAGGCCAGGGGCGGCATATGCCCCCCTGATTTGTGTCCAGGGCAGAGGTGGCATGCTGCTGCAGGCTGGGCTCTGTGCCCCATTGCCTTGAGAACCATGTGATGCCATGTGCTTGCTGCACGCTGACTGCACCGTGTCTCCTGCTCCTGCCCAGCACGCGGCAGGCAGATGACATGGTGCAGTTCCCGGGCCAGCGGCAGTGGGGTGCAGAGCCAGCCCACAGCAGCAGCCCACATCCACCCCATGCACAAATTGGGGGGTGGGGAGGTGACATGCCTCTCAGGCCTACTTCATGATGTGCACAGTGGCGGATGCCCCTCAGTGCCCCTGTACAAGCTGCCCGGGCTGCAACTCTGTCCCATGACCTGTCCTGGAGCCCCATTCACCCCAGCCACTGCCTCTGCCCCACTCCCTCTGTCACTGTGGGGGCCTCGATCTGCACCCCCTTCCCCTCTCCTTTTACTTGCTTGCTGTGCTGGGCAGTGCTCCGCATGTTGGGCTGTGATCCCAGCTAGATGCAGACTGCGGTTGTGTGTGTGTGTCTGTGTGCTTCTCTCCCCAACCCTACCCCCTGCTACTGCTGCCTGGAGCCTGTGCCCACAGGGCAGCCCTCTGCACTGCCACCACTGCCCTGTGTCTGGGGGGCCTAAGCCCTGTTAGCCGTGCAGCCAGAACTGGAAGGACCCTACCCCCCGTATCACACCATTAGTGACCTATACACCATTAACTTCCATTAGGGTCTGAGGCAGCTTTGTTTCCCACTGGGGATGTCCTGGCATTTGGTAGTTTAAAGCCATGTTATAAGCTGTTTAGCAGCTTGTCCAGGACATTTTGTGGATTGAAGCTAAGTTATAGAAATACATCAGCCAAGGACCCATCAGGGTTGGTTTGACATAGCTTTGCAGTATACACTGCTCTGAAGGCTCAGATTTTCTAAGGTATTTAGATCCTGAATTCCCACTGCAGTCCATCAGAGTTGCCTCTTTTGGATGATCTGCACTTAAGTGACTTGCTCAAGGAAATAAAAGAAATCTGTGGCAGTCTGAACCTGGATCTTCTGAGACCCCAACCAAAGGCTTTCTCTGAGTTCTGCCTGCTGCATCTTCTTATCAACTGTCTGGGCCATAAAAGAGGTCACTAACCGGGTCTAAAGGATGAATGTTAATGAAATAAAATTTTGGAGCAGGACTTTTCAGCAGCAGCAGCAGGTGGTTACTGTAGAAGTAGTAGGGTTTGCCTTGTCTCTTGTTTGCTTGATAATTTCTGTGGAGTCATCTGTATTGTCTGTAGCTGTTGCAGAATCCTGAGACACAAGCTTCAGTTCTTCCTGAAAGATCCATGTCAGCAACATCAAGAGAATCAATTATCGAACAAACCACTACTCCTTCCTGTGTGAGCAGACCTCTGAAGTTTCCAAGGTAGGTACATTGCTTCCTTTCCAGTTCACTGTCCCCCCTTACTCTGCTCAGTTTCCACTTTTCTGAAGATGCTTGGCACTTAGCACCAGGATATAACCCCTTGCAGGGACACCTATTAAGGCAGCCCATCTCCCCAAGTATGGAAGTGTTAAGCAGAGCACCACAAGGTGTGCAGTTTTCTGAAGTTGGTAGTGTGTGCAGAGTACATAATGCCTAGGAGCCAAAGAATGAAGTGGCAAGAACCTGGTATGACCCAAACCCCAAACTCATGATTTTCAAATCTTCAGTTCTCTCCTTTGTCATCTTTCAGTATAAACAGGTCCAGACAAAGAGCAGTGATTCACAATAATTAGATACATTAAAGTATTTATGCCTTATGCTGCAGGAAAGAAAGTCCCATCCACATTGATTTTATTACTCTACATTTTCATATAAGCCCTTTGACTAGTTTTTTCCTGCAGGAGTTTTTAGAATCACCTTTTGAAAGCCACAGTCATTTTAGCGGTAGCTAACCATGTCAGTCTGAAGTCAGGCAGAAGGTGGGGCAGAATGGCATCTTAGAGACTGACTGGTTCAGGGAGGCATGGGTTTTGGGGGCAATAAGAATCTGATTATGTTCGTTCTTGGCCACAGAAGCTCATGCCTCTCTCAACCAGATGGTTTAAAAGGTGCCACCCTGCAAAATCCTTGAAGTAGCTCTACAGGATGGGTGTGACTAGCCAGTTAGTGTAACATGAAATAGGGACATGATACTTTCTATTCAAATGCTGGCTTTACAAAATCAACTGAAATCTTTTGCTTGCTTTCAGCATTGTGCCCAAGATAATCAACGAGAATGCCACCATGGAAATCATCAAAGAAAATAATGTACTGGACAACAAAGAAAAGGAATGGACTCAAACAGGAAATGATAGGGACAAAAATGGTAGGTAGAAAGATAAACTGCACATGGATACAGATGATTTGCCATCTACTAGTTAGGTGGTCAGAACGCCTTTATCATAAAATTATGGAATCATAGAGAAGTAGGTTTGGAAGGGACCTCAAGAGGTCATCTGGCCCAAATCCCTGCCTGAGGCAGGATCATCCATACCCAAACCATCCTATACAAGACCATTATCTCAACTTTTAGCAAAACTACACAGTGAACTCTAATACAAAATCCAAAACATAATACTCTAACCAGCCTTAGGTAAAGTAGGGAGACCATGGTGGCCAATGTCCTGCTGCTGAAAAGGTTACACTCAAGAGATCCCAGGAAGAGGGCCATGCCCCCTGCTACAGAAGAAGGAAACCCCCCCCACAGTCCATCTGACCATGGAGTAAAAGTCCTTCATGACTCCAAATATGGCATTTGGTCTGACTCTGAGTAAAGTGGCAGGACCCTCTAGCCAGGAACTTCTGGGTTTAAGTCCCAACAGTAACACAAGCACAACCCAGTCAAAATTCCCAGTTTGGCTGCAACCAACATCCAATACCTCTAAGGAAGGGTTAAAAAAAGAAAAAAAAATCCCTGCCACATAAGCAGCAGGTAGGGACAAAAATCCCTCTGTATCGCATGCAGCACCAGCAAAGCCCAGAAGAATGGGATATGTTTCATAGTAGCTAGGGTCAGGAGGGAGCTGAACAGATCATCTAGCCTGACCCCCTAACACAGGCAGGAATGAATGCCGGGTTCACAACATCCCAGACAGGTGATAGTCCAACCTCCTCTTGAATTTGCCCAAGGTAGGGGCGAGGACCACTCTTCCTGTTCCCTAATGTAATGCAGTATGGATACCTATGTTTCCAACCTTTGAATCTTTTCCTCCAGGGCACACACCAGCTCACACCTGGTGCAGATGAAGTTGTCTTGACCCTCTGACAGGCACACAAACACGGCACATTCCACACAGGTCACAACTGCTGACCCAGAGGCCTCCTAAGTTGTAAACAAAACAAGAACCAAAAAACCCTAAAACAAAACAAAAAACCATACCACAGAACCCACGCACCAGCACCTATATCTGGGCACTTGCACACACTCATACACACTGAGCATCCTATTCTGTGGCTTTCTCCTAAAGCAAACTCCATGGGAAACTGTCTCTGTTTGCTTCCCTCTGTTTGCTACTCACGCTGTTCCCAAGGGGCTGCCTTTTTAGAAGGCTGCTTAACCTAGCTCCATGCCTCAGTTAACTAAACCAACTCCAACAAGAACAAGCCAATCACTCCAGAGGAAAACTATATGCTATGCAAAACCTCAAGTATCATCAGATCCCAAGTCAGTAGTTCCCAGAAAAGCATCCTCAAGTCAGTCCCACTACTGAGCTGCTGATCTCACAGCAGATCCTTCTACTTAACATTTATGATGTATCCTTTGGCAATACTGGTACCTTGCAGACTGCTCTACCCTTCTGTCCCTGCACCTTCCTGCTTCCACCTCACTGTCTGTCCATAGAAGTTGCAGCTGCTGCTCTGCATTTCTTTTGGCAGAGCTTTGTACACTGAAGACACCAAATCAGGACAGATGTGTCAAGCACACCGGAAAAGACAGGGTTGTGGATGAAACAATGGCAGTAGTGACAAAATCCTCTGCCTACTTGGTTTCCCAGCTGTTAAGGGGACGGAGGAAAAACGAAGCCCATCTGCTAGAGGACATGCACCGAGAGATCCTCAGAATTTCCACGGGTGATTTCCATACACTCAGAGCACTCACCCTGGATGGTAAGGTACTACAGAGTCCCATCCCATTCATGTAACTGCACAGAAGCTTAAATATAGGAATAGGTGCGTGAGCTCTTTGGCGCACACTGCATATGTGGTGGATACCCAGACGCCCCACTGCCTCAGTGCCTTAGTTTCAGGAAGAAATATTGCAGCTAGAACTCCTGCACTCTGGTCCTATATCTATTATCAGCCTCTTGTGCAGCCTTTGGACAAGAGTTATTTGATCCGGGGCTTCATTTTCTTCACTTGTTGAATGAAAGGAAATGCTTGTTGCTAGAAGGAGATTTGCCACATTTAACTCTTCTTTCAGTTAAGAAGACAGGATCTCTTCAGATGGAAGTGGTGAATGTATCTAACCATACCAACTTAGATACTTGGATTTAGCCTAGCAGCATGGGTTGTGTTGGATTTCTCTATGTCCCTGGGATTGTAGGTTATTCAGCAGCCCAGTCCTCTTCCTACCAAGTCTTTTGGCAGCTGTCCCATTGAAAAGTGTCCCTAGTGACCAGGTAATATTTTACAGGCTTATCTTGCAAAGAAGGGAATTGTGTGGTTTGATTTCCTTAATGAAAGCTTAGGCTTCCAGCAGCATATTACTGTGCTACAATGACAGCCAGGAACAGCAGTCTAAAGTGCTATTTTCATGAAAATCTTGAATTTAGCTAAGGGACTTTGAAATTTTATTTCTCTCCTTTCCTATTTTTTTTTTGCCTACAAATTAGTAAGCTGCTCTTCAAACTGCAAAACACACGGCTCCTTATACAGTCTCTAGTTTTGTGTCTCATAGTTACTAAATATTTTTAAATTAATTTGTTCCAAAATTAGTTGAAAACGGAAAATTCAGTTGAAACATTTACTATGAAGTAACTCTTACTGCTGCCTAAGATGTATTCCTCCTATGTAAGGTCTGCTAGTACAGATGTATTTCTCCTATGTAAGGTCTGCTAGTACCTCTGTTGAGAAATAAGGAGACTAATTTCCTTCCAAGTGTGGTTAATTTATTTGTATGTGTTTGTCATCATCAATGTAACACACTCCTCATTTGCATTTCAGAAATAACAAATGTGTGGGATGGAGTATTTGAATTTGCTTCCCGATACCTCTCCATGAACAAGGTGAGGCTCTCCTGCTATTTCTTCTTGTGCCCATATATATCCAATTAGGTTTGCTGCATCTGTTTTCAAATAAGAAAATTATATCCATATTTTAAAAAATATATATTTGCCTTCCGCAATATGGCAAATTCCTCCATTCCCATTAGTCAGGTATGGGGCAGTCAGGTTGCTCTGAGATTTCAGAGAAATCTAGCATAATTCATACGCATACTCTGGTGGTACTTTCTGGTGATGTGTCTAACAAAGCAGCTCATGTTTTATTATATCCTTGCTCATCCCAGCAGTCCATACTCCTATGGCCTGAAGCACTTCTCCTGTGGGTAAGGAGGAAGGCTCACCCTGATGAGGATTAGCTACACTGAGGCCTTTGGTTATAAGCTCCTTTTTGCTCCACTATGTTAGGTGCACTGGCTCCCATGTTACTACGTCAAGTTTTAGATTTGTTTTGGATTTGTGAAAGGCAGGGAGAGAAATAAAATTCTGTGCTACACGGGAATACACAAAGGGTGAAGAGATCATCACATCACCACCAGCACAGAGTTGTGACATAATATGGCAATATGAAATATGAGAAAGCAGACTTGTCTTCAACCCTCAATCTTTATTTTTTTTTCTTCAGGGTGTCATAATACCTGGGCTGGGAATATTTTCATTTGCCCTAAAAAAGGTAGATCTTGGCAGCAACAAATTTATGGTGAAACAAAGACCCGTGTTTCTCCCATCTCAGAAACTTTGCCCAGACTATCAACGGAAGAAATACAAAACATACCGTTACTATCCTGGTAAGAAGACTAAGCAAAACCTTTGCCTTTCCTTGGAATGCATTTGTAACCTGGTCTAATTGTAATATCTTAAATGTATATTAACTAAATTATTATGTGGCTAAGCTTGAAACAGAACTGGCGAGAGCCATGGTTTCTATGGAGTACATGTACAGTTGTGAAAAGAAAGCAGTTTTGTGTCAATGCCATGGGGTTTGCACTGCAGAGAGAAGGGAGAGTATAGAATGGTAGTTCTCAGTTTCTTTCGCCTCAAGGCACCTTTTAGATTCAAGGCACTCCTCTGAAAATGCCCACTCTTAGCTTACATTCTTTTTTTTTAGTATGGAAAAATATTAGAGCAATTCTTCTGTTGCAAAGAACTCAGAAGCAAGACAACAGCAGGTCAGAATGGTTTTGACACTAAGGATTCCTCAGGGAACTCCCTGGGTTTGTCTTGTGAATCAAGGGTAGGGATTTGCACAGCTAATAGTGCTACTCTTGCATGGCCCCAACACCCTGCTTAAGAATCACTGGTAGAAATGATATCCTGAGAGCAAGCAGTGGCAATAACAGGAAATTAAAAAGCCCACCTACTCCTCCTCTGGTGTGTCAGTCTACTGCTGCCTTTTGCCACAGTACTGGTGTCACTGGTAGGTGTTGTAGGGCTTTGGCCTCTTCTTGATAGGTGCCCTGCCCGCAAGTGACATCAGGGTGAGACTTGGGTTCGGTTGCCACCTAGATGGTATGCGTGCTGCTCCTACTCGCCTGCCACATCTTTGATGTTCCTTGTTGGGGAGGCAGTTCTCTTCAGGTGGCCCCCAAAAGTGAAGAGGTCTCGACCCTGGTCTTTTCTTCGTAGAGCTCCAAAATCTCCCCTTTACCCTACCCTTACCACTTCCACGGCTTGGGCAAATGCTGCATTCTGCAGGTCTTCCTCTGGATGATATCTCCTTTCACCCAGATGACCCGCCCTGGGATGGGTTGGGCCTTCTTGGCCAGTATGATCTTTTCATAGCCAGTTCCTCAGCTTCAGGCTGGCTTGGGTCCCTAAACATGCCCTGCCTTTGCGCTAACCAGGACTCCACAGGAATCTAACAGAAAACATCCGGCGTCTGCCGATGGGCTCCTGAGCTCATGTCTTGCAGTGCCCACTTATTGCTCAAAACAGAGGAGAAAGAATAAGGCAGGGGGGACTTGCTCGTCCCTTCCCTTCCAGTGCTTATGGGAGTGGGCAGCCGCTCTGTGCCCCTCCCCGATCCTTCTTCCCAACACGATCGCCTCTGGATCCCTGCTGACCTGGGGTAGCCCTCTTGCTCCTCCCAAGCTGGAGGGGCATGCAGCTCCCATGCCAGGCTTCTCTTTCCTCCCTGCCAAGCTGCTCGTGGGAGTTAGCCACTCTGTGCCTCTTTCCCCAGCCACTGTACCTGCATTCCCTGATGAGGCTGTGGTGTTGCTCCCAGGCATCTCTTGCTTCCCTAGGCCTGGGCTCCTTTCCTGCCATGCCAGAGCCCTCCAGCTGCTGCTCTGCTCCTCCTGCCCACTTTCCAGCTGGTCCTGGCCTGTGTTGTCTCCCCCCGCCCCCCACCCCGCGCGCTGGCTGCTCAGCTGTTTTCCTAGCTGCTATTTGAGCAGCCCATTTCTTGCAGAGGCTCAGCCCCTGTTCCTGGCTGATCCGCAGCTTCAGGGAGCTCCAGAATCGTGGAGCCTCTGTCCATGTTCCCTCCTAGCTGCTGCTTGTTTGGGCCCCTGCGGTGATTATCGGGGCACGCAGGGCAGGGGCTGGGACCCACTGGAGGGGCTTTTACTGCCCCTTTCACAGCTGGTAAGAAATTTGGCAAAACTGGCAGATGGGGTTAGGCATGTTAGCCTGAAGTCAGTCAGGGAGCAGGGTAGAGATGCACCTTCTGCATCTCTAATTCAGTTAGTCTGTAAGGTGCCGCCCCGTTGGCAGATGGAAGAAGATGTGATTCCGGGGCCTAGGCAGAGGAGGCCCCAGGGCCAGTGTGCGTAGTTTGTGAAACTCCACTTGAAACAAAGAGAGGCAGGGCTTTTCCGTGCTATCTTTTATTGGACCAATTGTATAGTCAGCATGCTTTTCTTCCTCCCATGACATCATCTGCATCATTGCTGCTCGTTAGTCAGCTGCTAGGTCTCAGGTTGCTTCTACAGTGCTTGGAGATCCTTCTTGGTGAAGCTTTTATAGAAGGTTAGCTGCTGTTACTAATTAAATAGGTGGAATGATATGACAGGGCTTTGTGAGATGTTATTCATATCTGTAGAGTGCTTTAAACTTCCCCCCGGAAGATGATCCAGGCATGCAATTATGATGAATTCATTCACAGCCATGTCAATAGCAAGGTAGTGTCTATGAGCCTTATTGCCACTGATAAGCCTGCTAACTCTGTAGATCTCTTTATATTCTCTGACTGCTGATTTCCAGGTGAAATCCCAATTGTTTCTTTGAACTTAAGGACCATATCTGTGGAGAGATCAGTGAAATGGGAGATCATACAAGAATGCATGAAGGAGACCCTCCAGTACATATCCCAACTGATCAGCCAGCAACGGCAAGTTAAATTCTCAATCAAAGGGATTGGAATTCTGTGCATCCAGAATGAGAAAGTGAATATGACCTTTTCCAAAGACTTCCTGCTAACCATGGAAAGAAATTGGAACCCAGGCAACACTCTTTTGAATGTAAGTTGATTATTCTGCCAGCAAAATAACTTACACTGTTTCAGTCTGAAATGCAAAATGATGCAAGCATGTCAGTCCTCTGCACCTAAGTATTCTGTGAGACAGCATCTATTTGGGTGTTCTGACCATACGCTCTCCATCCTGATGCTGCTGCCTATAATGGGGTAATTACAGATCCTTCCCCTTCCTCCACTAAGATGCACTTCTCTTGGGAGGTTGAGTGCAATGCTGTCAGTACTGGCACCAAGGCAAGTGGGGATCTGCCTGCAATGCACAACTAGTCTTCTGTTGCAGCCTGGTTGTTTTGTACTCTCATCATTGTTATTATGTGCATTTCATTAGATTGTAGCTGCCTGTCCTAAATTCGGCGCCATATTGGGTAGGGTGCTGGAGATGAGTGTACGTAGGGACAGCTCCTGAGGTGAAAGGCAGAGATGTCTAACTAGACAAGACATAAGATAGGGATAAGTATTATCCCATTGCCTTCCTCCGAGCATAGATGCCCTTATTCTGGGAAAAAAGAAGTTGCTGCATTGAGTGCAGCATCTAAATGAAGCATTTTGCCAGTGTTACTTTGATAAAGTTGTGGTAGTTATGGTAGATGTACCTTGGACAATCTTGCCCCAGTACGACACTACTAGTAACTTACATTAACCACCATTAATATTCCCTTGGGTTCTAGAGCAGCTTTTTCCCACTAGGCCTGCCTGTTCTGGCATTTAGTAGTTTGATGCTATGTTATAAGCTGTTTGGCAGCTTGTAAGTATGTCTGGTAACCTGGCACTATGTTGCAGAAATACATCAGCCTTGAACTCAACAGGGTTGACTTGACATAACTTTGTAGTGTACCCTGTACACTGTAGATTCTCTATGGCAGGGGTTCTCAATCCCTGGGCCATGGCCTGGTGCCAGGATATGGCAGGTAGGCTGCTGGTCTGCAGCACAGTTAGCTGCTGGACTGGAAGTGGCCATGGACTGGCAAACCATGGTCCCCCCAGAGCCAGGCAGAGAGGCCGTGGCTCCTTTCGCAGGGCCCACAGCAGTACAGGGTTTGGCCCACCACCATGCAAGTGACTTGCTCAAGGACACAAAAGAAGTCTGTAACGTATTGTTTGGGAGCTGAGAAGATTCAGGTTCAGACTGTCTTTGAGTTCTGCCTGCTGTGTCTTCTTACCAGCTCTCTGGGCTGTGAAAAGACACCACAAACTGGGCCACACATTCACAAAACATGAATGCTAATGAAATGTGATTTTTTAGCAGGATTTTTGAACAGCACCAGCAGCAGATGGTTGGTGTAGAAGTAGGAGTGTTTGCTTTGTCTCTTGTCTGCTGAATAACTTTTGTGGAGTCATCTATATTGTCTGTGGCCATTTCAGGACTCTGAGACACGAGCCTCAGTCACTTCACACAGACGCGCATCAACAATTCTAAAAGGAACAATTTTTAGACAAACCACTGCTCCTGCCTATGGGGGCAGGCCTCTGAAGTTTCCAAGGTAGGTACATTGCTTCTTTTCCAGTTCACTGCCCCCGTTACTCTGCTCAGCTTCCACTTTTCTGAAGATGCTTGGCACTTAGCACCTGGGTCCAACCCAGGGATGGGCAAAATGGCAGATCCAGCAGTGGCTTAACTCAATTTCCCAGCCGCCCCTGCCTGTGTCGCTGTGACCAGTTTCCTTGGAGATGCCGGGGGCAGCAGGGCCGTGACAGCTCATGGCTAGGGATTCCACGGAGACCGGACCAAGCACTGTTAGCACGGCGCGCGGCTGGGGAGGAGCTGCTCCAGGGCCGGGGCCAGGGCTGAGGCTGGGATTTTGCGGTGGTGACTGTATGGTTCAGAGCCAGGGCAGAGCTGTGATCTGCTGCCTGCACATCTCTACCCAGCATGGGCAGGCAGCAGATCTTAGCTCCACCTCGGCTGCAGCCCATGCTGTCGCCACTGCAGGATCCTCACCCTGACCCCAGGCTCCGGGCCCTGCCTTGGGCCTGAAGCAGCTCCCCACACAGCCATGCACCCTGCCAGTGCTGCTTGGGCCAGTCTCCATGAAAACCCTAGCCATGTGCTGTCATGGCCCTGCCACTCCTGGGGTCTCCATGAAAACCAACCACAGGAACTTGGGCAGGGGCTGCCAGAAATGGAGTCTGGGATGGGCCTGATCCAGCCCATGGGCTGGACTTTGCATGCTCCTGGTCTAACCCACTGCAGGCAGAGATACTGAGAGAGCCCAGCTCCTAAAGAAGGAGTGTTAAGCAGAGTACAAAGAGAAGGTGTTCAGTTTTCTGAAATGGGTTGTGTGTGCAGAGTACATCGTGCCTGGGAGCCAGAGGATGTAGTAGCATGGGCCTGGGAGGACCCAAACTCCAAACTCAGGCAGTTCAAACCTTCAGTATTAGCCCTTGGTATCTTAGATAGATTAAAGACTATTTGCCTTATGCCACAGGGGAGAAGGTCCTATCCACACTGGTTTTGTTACTTTCCATTTTCAAATAAACCCCTCGACTTACATATTCCTGCAGGACATTTAGGGAGATGTGAGCTTTAGTGGGCAATAACCTATAGAAGCACATCTGATGAATTCAGTTGTGCCCACGAAAGCTTGTGTCTTTCTAAATCAGTAGGAATACGATGTTCT
The DNA here is from genome assembly GCA_030014935.1 of Caiman crocodilus. NCBI lineage: Eukaryota > Metazoa > Chordata > Crocodylia > Alligatoridae > Caiman > Caiman crocodilus. Next base: position 304,016 of record JAGPOW010001626.1, read on the forward strand.
CTATTTAGATACTTTCTTTACAAAATCAACTCAGATCTTTTGCTTGCTTCCAGAATTAAGCACAAGGAAACCACTAACAGTCATGGAAAATATCAAAGAAGAGACTGAAATAACCAACGATGAAAAACACCAAACTCAAACAGGTAAAGATCATATTAATTATAAAGACAAAAATGGTAAGTAGGAGCTTATTATTTTTACTATTAAAAGGTAAAAATAATAAGCTGCATATGGATACAGATTTTTTAGCTAGAATTCAAAACAACCTGCTGTGCTGTTAAAGAGGAGCTGCATTACTAGAATCAGCTAACAGACAGCAGGATTGCTGAAGAAAATATGGCATGACAGGCTAGTAGAGTAAAAAAGAAAAGCAAAAGGTTTTGCCCATTAGGCAACCCATTACCTCAAGCTGCAGCAGTGTGTTTCAGGTAAAAGTGGTCTACCCGTATCATAAGTCATGTTGCCAATCTGACAAATAATCCATGTAGCGCCATATTGGAATCCAAATATATAAATTCATATTTTGGTGAATATTTCAGCCCCTGCTAGGGTTAAAAATTAAGTCCAATGGCAAAACAAAAATTGTACAAGTTAAAGAGATCAATCGTAACATTTCCCTTGTAGTATCCATATTGGATTCCAAGATGGCTGCCACAACATTACAATTTTGTTCATTATTAGATACCTGAAGGGCATGACTACACATTGATCTATGTCACCATATGGCACACTATTGCAATGTAGTGATCACGGGGGTCGACACATGATTGCCAACTATGTCTCCATAGTGACACACTCCCCAGTTATAGCACACTGCTATGGTGATGTAACAATAAAATCTAACCATGTGCTGCACGCATGGTACAGTAACAATCCATACTGTGCTGTGCTTTAGTACTTTCAAAAGGCAATGTCGCCATCTGGTAATATGTAGATGCACCCAAAAGGTTTGCAAATTACTATATCAAATCTTTTCTGGTTCAGATTACCTCAACATGGAAACCTCTAATGAAGATTCTGGAAAAGACACTTGCCTTTAATGCCTTTATTACCCTTATATACATGTTACAAGGGAGCTGACAGCATCACTGAGTTCAGCAAAGCATAGAGGTGTGACTCAAAATCTACAAGATGCATCATGTCTTGAAGTAGGTTCACAGTCAATAGTTAGCCATTTACACCGGCTGGAACTGCATGAATAAACAAGGCACTCATCCAACATAGGGCAGCTGCTGAATTCAACATTTATTACGGCACCTGTGCTGGAACACTCCAAACACCTCAATTAGCACCTCACTTAGCTCTTGCTACATTTATTTTACACACAAAGGACATATTGAGAGAAAGTTGTGTAAGGAACAAGATGAAAGGGAAACCTGACCAACAACAAAGTGAAGAACACACTGGGACATCAAGCAGATCATCTGTTCCAACAGTTCACTGGAGGATGTGTATACTCTGCCAGAAACGTTCTAAGAAGAAGAAACTGAGTCATGTCATTGTTTAAATCAGCCAACGAAGTACATAAGCTGTCAGAGAAGCATGAAGTGTTGTATTGCTGAAGTGGTGTAGATAGAAGATCTAACAGCTGCAGGGGCATGTTACCACTCTGAATGCAGGTGGGAGGAACAAAGGAAGCAACAAGTCTCTGATTCCCAGTCACATGTGGAGATAAAGTGCACAAGAAGATATTTTTTCTCCTAAATCAAAAGTATGGCATCCTGAAGCAAAAGCATGACATGCTGAATATATGTCAAGATTTGGTTTACCTACAATCAAGGGGCAAAAAGCTAATGCCAAAAATGTTGGGTTAGGGCTGTTGATTCATCGCACAATTAGCTCTAAGAAGCTGGTACAAAGTCTCCACGCTTCTGGATGCAACATACCATACGATACAGTTCACCGCATCAAGACCACCATTGCTGAGAAACTTGACTAGGAACAATTCCCAGTCATTTTGTTCTGTTTTCATTGAGCACCTTTGACATTTTCAAGGAGACATTGGATGGAAAACAAGCAGTTCATAAAATGCAAATTGTAGCATTTCAAAGACCATTAAACCAGTTGAAATTGAATAAATCACCCATGAAATAGGAAGGAAGACAACCCATAAAAGACATACCACCTGCATTTAACAAAAACATTCTGGTGATGATGACCTGTAACAAGAAATTTAAACCACCTGCCCATAGTACTGGTAGTAACATGAATGAAAAGCTCAGTTAACGCAGCTGTTCAACAGATGTAAGTAGAGCTACCATAGATATTGGGTAGACTATCATCTGAGAACCAAGACAACGCTGCCATATCAGGGTGGACATTGTTTAACCAGTTTCTGATTATGATATTTCACCGCCATCGATTGTTAGATTTTGTCCAATCCTGCCTGCGCCAGTATCTGGGTATGACACCATTTGTACTGTCATCATGTGATGTAAAACAATTGCAGGATACCTGGGACAACAGCACCCAGTCATAACATTTGATCAGGCATTGTATTGCAAAGTGAATGAGCACGTGTGGGCTCAGCCAGAAAAGACTGAAGGAGTAATCATTCGATGGGAAGGCATTCCTATCATCAAGGTTCACCTAACAGCAACTGGTCAGCTTCAGGGCTTGTTCACCACTTCAGGGCTTGTTGTAAAGAAAGAGGATTATTTGCAGAAAACACTGCCACCAACATAATGAAAGGAAAATTGTGCAACTGTGCTATCAGAACCACACAAGATAACATCAAAGGTAATATGGCATATATTGATAAATGAATTCATTGTTTGGTTGTCCAGTTCAAGCAAAGGATTTGATAATGATGTCATTGACCAACTTCCCAGTATCTTTTGCATTCAGAAATTATGACTGTGAATAGGAAGGAACACAGTAAAAGGACTATTAGTGAGTCTGCCAATGATTGTCAGTCTACTTAAAGAATTTTTGGAAGAACACCCTCTTTAAACTACGTTCAAGTACTGGATGAACTATTTGGAAGTAGTCAATACTCTCTTGTGCTTCATCAGGGCTCAATTTGAAGGAAACTGTTTTTTGAAGAAATGCTTCCACTGAGAGCTGGACATGATCATACCAGCTACACAAGATGGGGTTCAGTATATCTTGAATGCATGAAGGATATAGTGAATTTTGTTCCTACAGTATATGTTGAGTTTCTGAAAAGAGGATTCATGGTCAAGACAACTAATCTTCCATTTGTGACATTTCAACCGACAGGGCAAGAGAGCACATTAAGAAAGTTTGCAAAATTGCTGGTGGTATAGTAAACACCATGAATCAGCTAGACAACAATGGAAACTGAACTACAATGAAAAAGGCCACCTAACTAAGATGGTAAATCAAATTTTTGGGATCAATGCAACAATCGCCTTCAATCTAACAAGAGATGAATTGCATGAAAAGTGAGATTACAGCTATGTCAAGTTGCTATAAGAGTAGTTGGAACGGTTCTACTGGCTTGTTTCCAGTGATGAGTTATTATGTATTTCTATGGGAGATGTACTGGAAATTATTGCATTAGACCTTCTGAATGCATGTGACAAAGGAAGAGAAATTGTGAACACCATTATCCAGAAATGTCTTACTACAGATGCTACCAAAAGCATGTATGCAAACATACCCAAATCGAAATCGAAAACCTGTGAGGATGTGAAGTCAACCATAGGACAGTGAAGCAAAACGAAACAGTTGCAGAATGCAGATGAGATCCAGAAAAGTCTACTTGAAGGAGCTGCAGTGAGTAGAAGGTTTGGTGCACTCTCTCGGACAGCAGAAACTGTCTGGATACCCTCCATCATTTTTTAAACTGAAAAATCACTCAACATGGCCAGCAAAGCAGCCTTGTCATAGATCTTGATGGGAGGAAAGGCACTAACTGTTCTGCCAGATGCTACTTCTGAAAAATTGGCTGTTATTATCAACAGCATGGCTCTCATGCAGAGAATAGGAATGCGAAAAACTTCATGAAAATTTGGAGATTTGGCTGATTCCTTTGTGCAATAAGTGTTTGCCAACTATTACAATGTGCAATCAAGTCAACATTGTCTTTGATACATATCACCATCCATAAAGGCAGGTACAAGAATATTAAGCATTCAGTCTACATTCTACTGTGCAGAATCATTAGGAGCAGATCTCTTCCATTCCCAGCATCATGGAGTAGTTTCATGCCCTTACCAGCAAACAAAGAAAACCTAGTTAATTTTCTAAGTGAGGACCTTCTCTAGGATAGTTGTGTAGAAAATTTTGTTGTGTTGCTGTATAAGCTGTCAACATCCTTGATGACCCTTCTGTATGTTAGGATGAAATCATTCCATCAAGGAAAACCTCTGAACAAACTTCTGCCCATGTATGGCTCCCTTGTGCACCATGTATGTAGAGCCAATTATCGAAGTCTCATTTGGCAAAGTGCACTTGGACCTAATCCACCATTGCCATTACCTGACCAGTGTGGCTGGCAAGCTGAAAATGATGCTTATGTTTCTATCATAAATACACTTGGATCATTACCAGCAGAATAACTTTGGATAACAAGTTGCAACTGCAAGACAGAATGCTGAGCACAAACATGCAAGTGGGTTATGGTGCCAGGTATTCCTGGCTGCGGGTGCTATGAGACAGGATGTTGCAATCCATATAATAACCACAAGGATTCAGAACCAAATTAGAGTGATGAAGAGATCTGAAAAACTGGTATTACCCATTGTATTAATTTTATACTATATACACCATTGTATTACAGTTATATTACCATTGGTTTAGACTATTACATTTTCTTGTTGCCTCAAGCCAAACGTACGTCTGTGTTTCATTTGCATTGAGTTATGTATTGTTAATATCTGACTGATCTGCATTCTGAAATAAAAAAAATGGTATTGTCTCAATATAACTCAAACAAGTAGGCTAGCTTGAGTTATAATGTCACTACAGTAGAAGTGCTATGAAATTCATTGTGGTACATTTTGTGAGGTTTTAGTGTTAGAGTATTGTTTACTAAGTTTTTAATTACATTGAGTGAATACATACATGCTAATGTATTAGCTGTCTTGGAATCCATTAGGATTGCCGTGACAGAAATGTTACAATTGATATCCTTGGATCATACAATGTTGGTTTCGTCATTGGAATTAATTTGCTAACCCTAGCAGGGGCTGAAATATTCACCAAAATGTGAATTCATGCAGCCATCTTGGATTTGGAGAGGACTATGAATTCTCTGACACGGGTAGACCTGAAACACATTGCTGCCACTTGTGGCAATGAGTTGCCTAGGACAACATCTAGAGATCTTATTGGTCAATTTATACCCTTCTAAGTGCAGCATCAAAACCATTAAAAGGACAGAGGGATGTTAACACCAGTGGAATGAAGTGTTTAGAAGGAATTGGGTAGATTGTAAGGAGCAACAAATTTACTTTTTTGCTGCTGCCTGAACAGAAATGCTGTTATCACCAACCAGCTGTTGGTTTTATACCATAGATGGACCAGGAATCAAAGGTGGGTGCAACTGCCCTCACCCCTCCTGGATCTGCTCCTGCCATTATGTCAGATAGGTACTAAACCCTGCTGAGTGACTTGCTATCAAGGAGATCAGAATCCCTGCCTTAAGACAGTTCTAGAGTAGGGGAATGCTTTCTGGCCCAGCACTCTGCAGTGTGTTTCCCCTGCCTTAATGCTCCTGTCTGAGCTGGCACAGAGATGGCACTCTTTAGACTTTCATAGATGTTTGAGTCAGAAGGGATCTTAACAGATCATTGAGTCGAACCCACTGCCCTGGGCAGGAAAGAGTACTGGGGTCAGATGACCCCATCCAGGTGTTTGCCCACTCTCCTCTTAAAGACCCCCAAGATGCGGGAGAGCACCACCTCCCTGGGAAGCCCATTCCAGACTGGCAACGCTTACCATAAAGAAATTCTTCTTGATGTCTAACCTAAATCTCCTCGCCATCAGTTTGTGGCCATTGTTCCTAGTTACTCCAAGGGGTGTCCTGGTAAACAAAGCAGCTCCTATTCCTTGCTGCTTGTAGGTGGCCACAAGATCACCTGTCAGCCTTCTCTTGCAGGGGCTGAAGAGATCCAGGGCCCTCAATCTCTAATCATAGAGCTTTGTCTGTAGGCCCTTAACCATACAAGTGGCCCTCCTCTGAACCCTCTCAAGGTTGTCCACATCTCTCTTGAAGTATGGCACCCAAGACTGGACACACTCTTCCAACTGTGGTGATACTTCCCCACATAGAAGGGAAGTATCACCTCCCTAGACCTATTCATTATGCACCTGCTAATGCATGAAAAAGTGAAGTTAGCGTTACTGATCGCTTCGTCACATTGACAACTCATGTTCATCTTGGTGTCAACAATGACTCTGAGATCCCTTTCCACTGCTGTGCTGCTGAGAAGGTCATCCCCTAGCCTGTAAGCATGCTGGTGATTCCTTCTCCCTAGGTGCAGCACCTTGCACTTGTCCTTGTTGAATTACTCCCCTTGTTTTACACTTACAGAGGCTCTTCCCCAAGAATCACCTAATGTCCTGAAAGATCCCCTTGTCCTGCCACAGCAATAGGAGTTTATTTCCAGGAATTAACTAGAAAAGGCTACTGGAAGGTTAAATTCCTTTGGAGAAATGGAAAAGTTCAGCCATGATGTTTTCTATGTCACAATCTTGTGTTTGCGTGTGGGAGGTTTTCCCTTGAGACACAACCTCAGTATTACCTGTGAAAGTGAAGAAAGAAAACCCAGTATGATCCTGGATGGACAACATTTCCCAAAGCATGTTGGCTGACATTTTCAAATGTGACTTTGGGCCAGATTTCCAAAGGTGCCCAAATGGTGCATATTTAAAAAAAAAGTCTGAAAAAAGGAACAGTGTAAGGAGTCCAATTAAAAGAACTTCTGAAAATGCTGTGATTTAGGCTCCGCTACCTCAAGCCTCATGTCTTTATTGTTGCACCTTAACTTTTGTTATGGCGTTTGCTAGTGAGTTCTGGATCTAACTGTAGTTGTGCTGATACACTGGGATCGCTGATGCCTACAGCAGTCCTGTCTCCTATGACAGCTTCTTTCAAAACTCCATAATAACTTCAGCAAGAGCAGGACCTTCAGTAATAGAAGATTCAGCTGTTTTCCGTGGTTCCTGGTATTTCATGTTAAATTTGGCTCTTCTATATATCACATTTCTTTTTCCCATGAAATGGTCCTTTTTCATATCTTTCTTTTCCTCCTCAGTGATGAAGAGGGCACAGAGAACATCACCCGCAGCTGCTGCAATGGCCAAGATGAGGACATTTTCGTGGTATTCTGCGTTCTTTCGGCTAAGCCAGAAACCATCTAGAACTGCTCAAACCTACTGATGCACAAGGCCAGCTGCCTGCAAGCCCTCCATCAACCTTCTTTAGCACAGCCATGGTGTTTCAGCCTCTATAGCTGCACTGGCTTTCAGCACGTCTCCCTGCTGCACCGCACACAGGCTCTCCCCAGCTGCCTGCACTCTGGCAGTTTGGAGGCTCCTCTTTCTCTTGTTCTCCTTATTTTGCCTAAAAAGAGGGATCATGTCCACCTTTGACACCATGTGGTGTAAGGGAGACACAGACACAGGAAGTGTGGGTTATAATCTCCATCTCCTGCCAGGGATGGTCTCTCCTTTATTACAGTCCCCTAGTACAGCCTGGATAGCGGGTATGGAGGACTAGGACTCTGTTATCACTCCACAAGACCCCCTTGTAGCCTTCAAACACCTAAGCTCTGTGGTGGAGCAGGAGCTCAGCTCTTAACTTCAGGATGAGCATTTCCTATTGGCCAGTGTATATTTGGGCCTCCCTGCTCAGCAGCAGAGAGATAAGAACTGCCCTTGAGAAATGTTTAGGTTTCTCTGCTCACTGGATAGGAGTCCTAGGCACCTTGTTTGTTTGATCTTAATCAGCCTCACCAAACTCTTACAGTCAAACAAATGCTTCTCTGAAAGGAACATGTCACACCAGGGTTTAGTCTGTGTTTTTAAGCCCATCAGTATAAAAAGGAGGTCGGATTCATACTTGCCGTAAGAGTATGTGTGGAGCTCGGTTGTTCTCTCAGCCCTGGAGAAGTAACAGGATAGGAGCAGCCAGAAGGAAGAGGCTATGGAAGTTTCTGTTTCTAAAAGCCACTCTTTCAATGGTGCTGGCTTTTTCCTGGCTTTATGATCTTGCAGGTATCTAACCCAGGACCTAAT
>JAGPOW010001626.1:312618-328230 GCA_030014935.1 Caiman crocodilus
AATAACCAAATAAAGGTATTTTTTAGTTTAGTGTTAGAAATGTTCAAGATCACCGGTCCTTCCCAAATAATAAATGCACAGTTCAACACTGCACGGGGAAAAAAGATTAAAACCCAATTTAAGGTTTTGGCTACCCACCTGTCTGTAGCAGGTCTACCTCAGCAGTTTCCTGCCAGCTCACCTTGTGGGCTGTCTCCTGACTCTGTGATGACCTCTCACAGATGCTGTCCCAGACCTGGAACCTCAAGACACCCCGTCCTCTCTGCACTCTGTGCTGAAGTTGGTCTGGAAACTTCAACTTGTCACAAAGCTCTTTGGCCTTCTAATCTAAGTACCTACATCCCAGGGCAGACCCAGAAAGGGTACAGTGGCATATTTGCAGCTCCTCCCACCCCCCCTCCTTCCTCTTTTGGATCATGACGGGAGAGCAGAAGTCAGGGACTTTTTCTTAGGTCCCCAAAGCAGGTAAGGATTTACTTATTCTTCCTTTTCATGCTCAGCAGCATGTTTTCTCCCCTCCTATTTCCCCCCACCTGCTTCTCATTTACCTGGCTGTCCCAGGGGCAAAGGGAAATCCAGAGCTGCTCCTATTTAGCTCCATCTGGGCTTTGTGGGGAGCTGATCCAACCAGGGACAGTGATAGTGAGGCCAGCAAGCAGGCTTCTCCTCCCTGTCCCATCCCCCTGGGTGCTCTTTGCAAACCAAGCAGTAGATGTGGAGAGGGGGGAGCCCATCCACCACTGGAACTGTCCTCAGCTGAGCTTGGCTCCCTGTGCAGCTGAAAGGTGGACCGCACTGTCCATGACGCTGGCAATCTACTGGCAATAAACTAATGGTGTGGAGGGTTGTTTGGCCTCCTCAGATGACCAGAGCCTTTCGTAATTATCTCTGTAGCAGTGGAATTTATGGGGTCACAGGATACACATATGGCTCCAGCCTGCCCCCACGCACCCTATAATAAGACTATTGTAGAGACTCAAACAAGTTTTAAGAGAATATTGTAAAACAGACTCAATAAAAATATCAGCACACAAGAACAAAGCAATGCGACTATATTAGGGGTGTGCGAAGTGGGCCGTAGTTGATTTGGATTCAGATTCAGCCCAAATCAGGGACAGTGATTCAATTTGTTGATTCAGATCACTGTCCCTGATTCAGTTCAGCCAAATCCAGTTCCGAAGGTTCAATGATGATTCAGAGAAATCAGCAATTTGGACACAGACAGCTTTAAAAGTATTTTCCTACATACCTCAAGGTACCAGCACAGCTTGTGAATGCTGTGATGATGGGGCAGATGAAGCGTCCCACAGAAGCACGGGGGGCCCTCCACTTGCTCAGGGGCGAACCCAGAACTGGAATGGAAATACTTCCGGTCCACTTCCAGGTCTCCTGGGGAGCACGCAGGGGGGACCCTGCATCTCCCACAGCTTGGCAATCAACCGCAGGGGGACCCCGGGTGCACCCCCATACTCAGGAGGCACCAGTTGCTGAGCCAGGGGGGCATGGAGAGCCCCCCAGTATGCTCCCTGGTGGATCCAGAAGTAGACCAGAAGTATTTCTGGTCCACTTCTGAGTTCATCGCTGAACATGTGGAGGGCACCCCGTTGCTTCTGTGGGACACTTCACATGCCCCAGCATCACAGCACTTGTGAGCTATCTGCTACCTAGAGAGATGTAGAAAAACCATTTAAAAACTGTGTCCGATATCTCCAAATCGATTCGGAGAGACTGGGAAAGGGTCTCCCAATTCAATTTGGAGATTTGGCCACTGAATTGGGCCCGCTCTGCCAAATCGAATCAGGGACCGAAGCTTCGCACATCCCTACTATATATGCACTGTTTTGATCATAAATGATGAAGACTGCCAGCGGGCAGTAGCGGGCAGCAACAGGGCCTTCTCAAGGCTCCCTGAGCTCCTGGGACAGCCAGCTCCCTCAGTCTTTTTCCTCAGAGGGAGAGGGAAGGGCGATAATTACCGACCGATGGTCGAGGTTCTGTTCCCAGCTAAGCACCGGTAAGTATCTCATAGAAGCCCACAGGTGTCTCGAACACACCTTAGCTCTCCACTAGGTCACCCCTCATGTACTCTGGCACAAACATTACCACACGCCGCAGACAATTAAACCAACCAAGTTTCTCTCAGGATCAACAACAAGTCAACAAGCCAACCAGCCCAATCATGCACATCACACCCCAATCTCAGTCCAACAACTGCACCCCAATTGAACAGCTCAGTCACCCATAGTCCAGTTCACCCAAAATCCCCTCAGGATTCCTTATATACTGGTTCAGTCACCCCATATGTCAATCATGCTTCCAACTAATTGTACCCATGTGTACACGACACTGAGCATTACCACTTTCGCATACCTCTCTTCCAATAGAATCATAGCAAGTGAGGGCTGGAATGGACCTCATCCAGTCCAACCCCCTGCTCAAAGAAGGATCATCCCCAACTATATAATCCCACCCAAGCCTTTGTCTGGCTGGGTCTTAAAAACTTCCAAGGATGGAGAGCCCACAACCTCTCTGAGTAACCTGTTCCAGTGCTTTACTACCCTCTCCGTGAGAGTATCGAACCTACACTTCCATTGGTGCAACTTGGGACCATTGCTCCTCATTCTGTCATGAGCCACCACTGAGAATAGTTTAGCGCCATCCTTCTTGGAACCACCCTTCAGGTAGTTGAAAGCTGCTATAAAATCTGCAGTCAGTTGTCTTTTCTCCAGGCTCAATAAGCCCAGTTCCCTCAGCCGTCATATGCCCCAGCCCCCTCACCATTTTTGTTGCCCTCCACTGGACTCTCTCCAATTTGTCTACATCCTTTCTGTATTGGGAGGCCCACAGCTGGACACGGGAGTCCAAATGTGGTCTCACTAATGCCAAATAGAGGGGAATAATTACTTCCCTCTATCTGCTGGCAACACCTCTACTAATGTCACCCAGGTTGCTCTTAACCTTCTTTATAACAGGGGCACACCGTTGGCTCATATTTAGCTTGTTGTCTACTGTAACTCCTAGTCCTTTTCTGCAGAGCTGCTACTTAGCCAATCGGTCCCCAGCCTGTACTGGTGCATGGGTTTGTTCCACCCTAAGTGCAGGACTTTCCACTTGTCCTTAGTGAGCCTCATGAGATTTCTTTTGGCTCAGTCCTCCAATTTGTCTAGGTCTCTTTGAATCCTAGCCCTATCCTCCAGTCCCTACTAGTGTATCTACTGCTCCCCAGAGTTTGGTGTCATCTGCAAACTTGCTGAGGATGCACTCCACCCCATCTTCCAGGTCATTGATGATGTTGAACAAAACTGGTCCCAGGACCAACCCCTAAGGCACTTAACTTAATACCGGCTGCCAACTAGACCTCAAGCTAGAGGTTACTACCCTTTGAGCCCAACAATCCACCCAATTTTCTATTCACCTTACAGTCCATGCATTCAACCCATGCTTCCTTAGCTTACATGCAAGAATGCTGTGGGAGACCATATTGAAAAGCTTGCTAAAGATACTGCATACCACATCCACTGTTCTCTCTGCATCTACTGAGCCAGCCATCTAATATTATAAGAACCTTTGTCTGTCTGTCTGTCTTCCTGTAATGCTTTATTCACACTCTGATTGGTATACACAGACAAAGACACATGGTGGAGCACTGCCATGACAGTGGGGACTGGGAACCTTGGAGACAAAGTGGGATGGTGGGGACTGGAGTGCTACCATGATGGAGGGGAATGGGGGGGGGGGGGCAAGGCCAGCACTTATGGCCTCGCTCCCCTCCCCTGGCCTTGCTCCTTAGAGTTGGCAGGGGCACAGGGCACTGGTGGTGCAGCTCTGGCCTCGTCCCCCAACATAGCGCCCCCCACTCCAACAACAGCCAGAAGGGAAGGGGAATTGGAGGGGAAAAGGGGAGGAAGGGAAGCAGTAAGGGGAGGTGGGGGTTACTGGTAACATCACCCAGTCACTTGCCACCGTGCAAGCTCCCCGTCCCACCCCGAGTCCAGGGAGGTGAGGGGTAGGAAAAAAAAAAAAAAAGAGAGAGAGAGTGCACAGCCCAAACCCAAAGTAGCAGGGGGGGACCAGACCTGAAATGATGTCGGGGAGAGGCCCAGGCCCAGGCCCAAAGCAGTGAATGGGGAAGGGAGGGAGCGGGCCCAGATCCAAGGCAGTGGGGTGGGAAAAGGGGGATGGGGGCGAAGCTGGACCCCGACTTGAGGCAGGGGAAGAAGGGGGAACAACACAGGCCTCTGTTCCCAGCCCTCTCCCCCCCACCCCACATCATGCTTGATGGTTAATTGGTTAATTTGCTAGTCTCATCATAAAAGGCAATCAGGTTGGTCAGGCATGATTTGACCCTGATGAATCCATGCTGACAGTTTCTAATCATCTTCCTCTCCTCCAAGTGCTTAGAAATGGATTCCCTGCAGATCTGCTCCATGCTTTTTCCAGGGACTGAGGTGAGGCTGACCAGTCTATATTTCCCCAGATCCTCCTTCCCTTTCTTAAAGAAAAACACTATATTTGACCTTTTCCACTCATCCGGGACCTCTCCTAATCACCACGAGTTTTCAAAGATAATGGCCAGCGACTCTGCAGTCACTTCAGCCAACTCCTGCATCCTGGGGTGCACTGCACCCAGCCCCATGGACTTGTACATGTCTAGTTCTTCTAAATGTGCCCTAACCTGTTCTTTCATCACTCTAGGCTGCTCACTCCACCTATCCAGTCCTGCTTTCACTCCAGCACTCCAGTGTACTTTGGCTGTTTTATCTGCCCCACCTTGATGTCACTGTTAAAGCACATAGGGAGGCTGCATAATATGTTGGAAAAATAAAGTGTTTTTATGATATAATTTTCTATTTCAGGAAACTTTTCAGACCAAGGAATGAAGGTCACTCAAGGTGTTGGGGGAGGGCTTCTACTGACTGGGGCCATTCCGCAAGGGTCATGGTTTATCCTCTGATGTGACACCTCATTTGTTTCAAAGCAAGTTAAAAGCTGGGTGATATCTCTGTCTTTGAAGCATCTGTGGATGGATTCTCTGATTCTTCTGAGACTGCAGTAGATTTACTGAACAGCCATTTTCTCACAAATAAAGTGATATGACTGTGTGCATTTATACAAAAAGTTGTCTCCACTAATGAATAGAAGATCCTCCACCATAGAGTGGTATTCTCCCTGGGAACCTGGGATGAAAAGAAACATTTTAACATCAGCCAGGTCAGACTTAACACAATGTCACATAAAGCACTAGGAAACCCAGTATCCACAATCTTAAGATTCATCTGCACGTTGATTTCATTTCTCAGAAAATCATTCTCTACACAACTGAAGGGTTGTTTGTAGAAGTGCACCAATATTTTGGTGGCATATCAGATTGGCAGCGATGAAAGGAAAGTTGACATTATTGGCAATCAGCTTTTTTTGGCTGCTGTAGCTAATAATGTCACCAATTAATATTGCATGCATCTGTGCAGCTGCAGCATTCATGCAGCCAGGAATGCAGCCTGGAAGTTTGGAGAGTAGCATTTGGCTGGTAAGTCTATAGAGAGGAAGGAGTGTGGGGGAGAAAAGGGGCATGGAGGGGGTAGATTGAGGGCCCTACAGTGAGGGATGGAGTGTAGCAGGGGAAGATACTGCCCCTGGAAGCAGGATGGACACGAGCATGGCTCGTCTTGGGACATGGGAGGGATAACTATGCTGCTGCATGCACTCTGTGGGAGGCATGGGACCATAATCCCCCTGGATCTGCGCACCAGGGCAAGAGCAGGCTGCCTGCTGGGGGCTTGGGGCCAGGGGTTGCGCCGGCCTCTTTCCAGGGGAGGTCTTGGCCAGAGCTGCCTCAGCGTGAGTGGTAGCTATGGGATGGGCTACAACCACCCCAAAAGTCACTGTGACTGCCCCATAGCTCCCCATCCCAGAACCACCACTGCCCACCCCACCCCACCTATCCCGAGCACTGCCCCAGCCTCCCTACCAAGAAGAAGCTGGTGCAGTCCCTGGCTCCAATCCTGCAGCAGGCAGCCTGTCCTTGCCCTGCACACAAATACAGGGGGCATATGCCTCCCATGCAATCCCTGGGGGGCCACGTAGCAATGGGGAGTCAACCCTTCTCCCCCACACCTGCATCCTACAGACAAGCCACTTGCAGCTCCATCCCATTCTCCACCCCACTGGGCAGCACCTGCCCCTGCCTCATTCCATCCCTCACTGTGGGTGCCTTCCCCCCCCCCCCCGTCTCGGCCGGCCGAGCAGTCAGAGCCAACCGAGGGAAATGCTGTTTAATTAAGCAGACGTCAGGTGGGCTGGTGGATGGAGAGGCGGGACACAGCGTATTAGTTGTAAAAAATAACTTTTACTTTAGCTTCACTTACGCCGCTGGTGGCTGCGATGCAGGTGATAAAGTTGCTTGCGTAGTTACAGAAAGAAGATAACGCAAAGAGTTTGCAAGATGAACCTGAAGGCGCAATGAGCATGCAGGATAAGGAATACAATCAGGAACAGATGGAGAGTTGTTGGTGGGTGATCAGTCCACCAGCTTTTCTCTGCCACGTGTTCAGAGCTCTCCAACTTGGGAGGAAACCGCAAACTTTTATACTTTTAGAGTAGCCAATGAAAATTTGCCAAGTAGGAATACTTAATTAGGCAGAACATACCAAATTTAGAACAATGCCAATCATTTGGAGGGGCGGTCTATTGTTTCAGGGACACTCACTTAATTTGGGTTGTGACACCCCCCCACGTCCTTCTCTCCTTCACACTCCCTCTGCTCCACAGACTTACTGGCTGAACACTTCTTTCCAAGTTGCTGGGCTGCATATCAGCTATTGGATTGCATATCAGCCAATATGGCTGGCTAATAATCAACTATCTATATTGGTCAAAAATATGTTTATCAGTGTACCTCTAAGTTGTTTGTTTTTTCAGTCAGACCATAGCAAATAAAGTGACTGTTTAGGTCTTCTCTGTCTACAACACTGGTGCTATCCTTCATCAGTTTTAAATCTTTGAAGTATTCTGTGGTAGAAAGACCAGGTCTGTCTATATTACCACACTTACCTCATTGGACTTGAGCAGATGTTGCCTATTTGGGGCCAAGCCCTAGTTATCTTTATGCTCCATGATATGCACCTTCCTTTTCAATGCAATGTCAAAACATTTATATAATTTAAGCTTTTCAGACCATTCCATAGAAGAAAAATAGACAGTCATTGTAAGTGAGACAATTACAGTATGTGCCCCACATACATTCCTAAAATAATTCTTCCAAAGCAGCTTTAATGTGAAATCTGACTGCATGTTCTCAGCCACCACTCTCACATCCAATGTTTCTACCTTTGCCTACAGACTTCTATATGGATTTCAGTTTTTTCACCATAGAAAATCCAGGTTCCATTAAAACTCTGGTAGAAACCTGCACTCCAATTAATGGGAACTCTTTTCAGAAGGAAGTCTGAACGCGTCTACTAATTATCACAAGTACACCTGACAGAGCCTTGCCTTGTAATTGCACATCTGTTACCCCCATTAGGATTTTCTGAGTCAGGTGGATTTAATTTGAAGATGCTGGTAATATACAGAGCAGTTTTGGTTAGTCTGTTCACCATGAATGGGTTAGTAATGTAACTGGTATCTTCTCTCAAGATCCTTTACAGTATTCCCATAGCATACATGGAATCCTGGACAAATAGGACTGGAAAGGCCCTCAGGAAATCATTTAATCCAATCCATGCTCAAGGCAGAATCATCTAAAGAGTTTCATCCATATACTTGTGTAACATGGATAAGGATAAGATGATATCTGCAATTTCTATTTTCCATTTATAAATTAAACAGAATGTGTTACTATTCTAAAAACCAAGGACAGACAAGAAAAACAAGCAAACAAAGGAAGTCAATCAACCCCTGCCCAACCAACCCCTCCCACCCAAAAAAACCCCAACCATTTCACAGCCATACATATTTTTATATCACTTTTTTCCTGTAAAAAAAAGAAACCAAAACCCCCCAAAACCCTGATGCTTTGAGCAGCTGTAATTAATGCATATAAATTATGGTGTCTATTTTTGCTTTGGATAATTCCAGATAATTAACTTTTTATATGACTTTCAGCTCCTGGTGAAAACATGACCAACAAAGCAGCTACAATGTATTTAGGTCTGCATCAGAAAAAGTCGAAGTGTCATTCCTTTCCTTACAACATAATGTCCGTCCTAAACATATATCCAATACTTACTTAAAACTGAAATGAACCAGGCAATTAGTGAGATCTCAAAAGCCATGGTATAAACATCTGAGAAACAGAAGAGTTTTGCAGCTTCCACCACCATGCTGGGTGCTGTTTAGTGGAAGATCCAACTCATTTTCACTGGACATTAAATGGGAAACCGTCAATCAATAATAGGTGTATTTTTACAGCGTTAGTGAAAAACTGCTACTGAGGTTTCTTCACCCAGCCCATTCTGTTGTTCATAAGAGTTTACATTACATAAACAGTTAGCAAGTGGTTTTGACACTAGATTGTTTCACTGCAAAATGTAAGGTGAACCGTTTCATCTTGCTGAAACAAAAGGGCCTGCAGCCAAACAACAGAAAAGAGCATTCCTTCAATGTTTTCCGATGTAGAACTAAATCAGTTGTAGCTGCTTTGTTGGTCACGTTTTTCACCAGGAGCTGAAAATCAAATATAAAATTAAAGGTTGTTGATACCAGCACTGAGGTCTTAACTGTAGAGCCAAGGCAAAGATTCAGTGTTACAGGTACTGAGCAGTAACAGCTGCATAACAAACCCAGAGTATGGCCAGGCACTTCAGCTGAATACATGCAATGGTTCAAGCTCATAAGTGTCACCCTCTTCTTCTGTGCAACTTGAGACCCCCTGCATTAAACTGGCATAACTCTGAACAGAAAAGTTAAGGTACTTGCCTTGAGCTACAAGGGATTCATTAGATTCTAGCCCCTTGTTTTACTCTTTGAAAAGGATCAGTTCCAGCGGCGTGAACTGTTCTTGCAGCCGTTTCAATTAGCACATTGTGAGTAGGGACCAAAGAACTGTTGGTGCACAGGAAGGTGAGAAAGTTTCATAGTTTTTAGGGTTGGAAGGGACCCAAGTAGATAAGGCAGCGAATAGTGTGAAGGGTGTCAGGCTCCACGATACTACAAAACAGGCTCTGTATATTTGGCTCCACAAAGGCTACTAGGAGCACAGCAATACCAAGTACAAGCACACACCCAAGTACACTTCATTGGTCCAAGCAGTACTCAGTATATATTTGACTGATCAAATCAGTGTTTAGCCCCTGCAGTAAGCATGCATTCCCTACCAGGACCTTCTTGTGGCAGGCTACAAAGCTGCTTTACTTTGCTTGAAGCAGTTCTGGGCTACCTGCTGGGCTCATCTAAACTGAGGCCTGATTCTGCTCCCAGTGCCACAATTCTGGTGACCAACACTTACTTTTCCTAATTTTAGTGCTGGAACTGGAGCACTTTCAATTTTCATTGCATGTAAATTAGATATGCAATCATGTGTTTAGTGTGCCAGGATTCACTGTGCAATGCAGTGCACAAATAAAGACAAATTAATTCTTTGTGGTGTAGACTATGAAACCATTACTCCAGCAGCTTAATATCAGTGTGCCAGTTTCACATAATTATCACAGAAACCAGGGATGTCCAACTCATTGGATACCTTGGGCTGGAACTGGCCAGCAGATGCTGATCACACTAACACTGCAATTCCAGCAGCCAAGGCAGTGAGGTCGAGCAGTGGCAGCATTTATTTCTTGGCTAGAGGCAGTTGTGGCAGATTTGGCCCATATGTTTAACATTTCTTGCTTAATCAAATAGCAACAGGGGAACCGAGAACAGTTGTGCCACTTCCAATATGGCCAGGCAGTGACATGAGGAGTGACTTGGAGCTTACAATATAAATTTGTCAATTGACATAAACAAAAGTTGCTTCAGTTGTAATTAATATCAAATGGAGGTAATTATGCTGGATAATGGCCAATCTGTCGTGCATAAAATCCCTTGTTCCATTAAATACGTGGCCACTGAGAGGGCTTCCCAGTGACTAGTTCTGTCACATTGAGCATTTACAACATAATACATGTGTTAGCTTGGTGAATCAGCTGTGTCAAACCAAAGCTATATTAATCTGCAGATTCATTTTTGGGGGGAGTTGTAACAGGTCGCCCTCACTGGCACCAGGGTCTGTGCTCCCAAAAGCCATGCCCTCACTGGTGCCGGCGTCCCCACTGCATAGCGGGTCTCCAAAATGAGGCCTCCTTCTTCCCCTAATAGCCTCACCCAAACCGCTGGTCTTATTCATAAGAACAAAGAAAAAAAAAATAACTGTCACCAACCAATATGATCAAGCAAAGCGGCAGGTCAGCTTACGTTCGCAGGGTTCGTGCCTCAGGTCCCTTCTGTCGGCTACAGTCCTTGCCGTGGTGTGGCTGCCGTCTCCGCACGGCTTCCGTAGCTCCCGTCTTTGGACCGGTCACCCAGCTTCTCTATGGAGCTCTCGGAGGCAGCCCTTCCCCTTCAGCTGCCCAGGGCTTTTATAGTCCCGCCCCTTCCAGTCAGCTGACTAGCTGGCCCGGCCCACCATTTAACCCAATCATTACCAGTGCTCTGTACCCAGAAAGTTCTGGCCTTAAAGGGGCAGACCTGCTTTCTGGTGACAGGACTGTTACACCTCTCTTCCCCCACCTTCTCTTTTGTCTGGGGGTCTTCCCTTCCCCTCTGAACCCTTTTCCTCTTCATATGGTCTAGATTAAAAAAAAAAAAAAAAAAAATCAAAAAAAAAAAATCGGCACTTACATTCTTAGTCCCCTGGATGATGCTCCACCTCAAAACAGTATGGTTGGAAACTGAGGGTCCATCTCATCAGCCTAAAGTTATTGGTCTTTATGCCTTGAAGCCATCGCAATGGAGCGTGGTCTGTAATTAATGTAAATTTCTGACAATAGATATACCACATTAACATGCTGAAGCATTAACAGATATACCACATTGACATATCGAAGCGTTTCTATGGTCCGTTTGATCACCAAACATTGTTTTTCTGTTGTTGCATAATTCCTTTCCGGGGGGTGTAACTTTCTACTAATGTATACTATTGGATGTTCCTCTCCTTCCTCCATTTGGACCAATACTGCCCCAATAAGCCCAGGCGGACGCATCTGTCAATACCATAAATGGTCTGTTGAAATCTGGCATCTATAGTAGTGGCTGCGTACACAGTGCCTCCCTCACCTTTTGAAATGCTGCTTCTGCTTCTGGTGTCTGTCTTACTTTGGTTGGAGCTGCTGCATTTACCATTTTGGTTAAAGGCACCATTAAGTCTGTGAAATGAGGGATGAATTTCCCGTAATAATTTGCCATTCCCAAAAAGGCCCTCACTTGTCTCTTTGTTCATGAATTTTGATATTTCTTTATTGCCTCTACCTTGTCCAACAGTGGTCATACCTTCCCACTTCCTACTTGGAACCCAAAGTACCGTGTTTCTCCCTTTCCAATTGTACGCTTCTTCGGGTTAGTGGTTAATCTCGCCTTCCTTAAGTCCTGCGATACTGCCCGCAGTGCTGTTAAACGCACTGGACAATCTGCGGTATACACAATAATGTCATCTATATATGCCGCAGCGTAACCCCCATGAGGAGCCAGGACTCTGTCCTTTGGCCATTGAAATGTTGCGGCAGCCCAGTGCAATCCGAATGGCATGCGTTGGAAATGGAATAGGCCCCAGGGTGTGGCAAAGGTTGTTTTTTCTTGGTCCTCGGGTGCTAAGGGGACCTGCCAGTAGACTTTCATTAGATCCAACGTGGAGATATAACTACCTCGTCCTATATTCTCCATCATTTCGATGCTTATCCAATGCAGAGGGTGAATGAACTTGATGACTGTGTTTACCTTTCGGAAGTCAATACAGAGCCTAATTTTCCCATCTGGTTTCGGCACGGCTACAATGAAACCGCACCACTCGCTTTGGGACTCTTGTATTATGCCTCTCTCTAACATCATCCCAAGTTCCTCTTTTATCAGGCCTTGGAGTTGTTGTGGGATTCACCTCCAGCTCTCATGGCTCACCTGTCCTGGAGGGGTCCTTATTTGATACATCACACCCCAAGCCTCCCCGGGAACCTCTTGGAACATGTCTCCATATTCCCACACTAGTTCCTTTGTCTGCTCTCCTGGGAGTTGGGGAGCCACTTCCACTTCACTACCCAGTTCCCTCTTCCTCAGAGAGGGTCCTAGTTTGGGTTCATCTGGTTGGAAGGCCAAGTACAGGCACTCTCATTCTTGCCATGGCTTTAGCATGTTAATGTGGTATATCTGTTTTTTCTTTTGCTTGTCTGGTTGATATTCCTCATAATCTTCAGGTCCTATTTGGTGTGTTATTTCATAAGGGCCTTGCCATCGCGCTTGTAGCTTACTCTCCTCATCTGGCAAGAGAACCAGTATGCAGTCCCCTAATTCAAACTTCCTCTCTCAAGCCCCTCGATTATAATGGGTTGCTTGCTGTTCTTGGGTCTCCCTCAGATTTTCTAAAGTTTCCCTCTGTGCTGACTCCAGGCGTTCTCTCAGTTGTATTATGCATTGAACTAGATTCTGGTCTTTACTTTGTTGCTTTTCCCAGCTGTCTTTAACCAAATCAACAATTCGTCTTGGTTGTTCTCCATATAACAGTTCAAAGCAGGAAAAGCCTGTTGAGGCCTGGGGTGCCTCTCTTATTGCAAACAACAAGGGCGGTAACATCTGGTCCCACTTCTAAGGGCTCTCTACCACAAACTTTTTCAGCATGTTTCAAGGTGCTGTTAAATCATTCTACTAGTCCATCAGTTTGGGGGTGGTATACTGTAGTCTTTAGGTGTTTGATTCCCAGTGTTTTGCTAACTCCCTTGAACACACAAGATGTAAAGTTAGTCCCTTGGTCTGTCAACAATTCTTTAGGGAGCCCCACTCTGAAGAATATTTTTAATAATTCTTCTACCACCTTGGGTGCGGACACCATCCGCATAGGTACAGCTTTCGAATACCTTGTCACATAGTCCAGGAAGACCAAAATAAATTGGTGCCCTGCACTGTTTTTTGGCAGTGGCCCCACAATATCCAGAGCCATCCACTCAAAGGGGACTTCCACCAATGGTAGTGGTACTAATGGGGCTCTTGGAGGACAACTGGGGTTTACTTTTTGGCACATGGGGCAAGATGCGCAGTTCTTGGCTACTTCCCATATTAACCCCAGCCAAAAAAGTCTTCCCCTAGTGTGAGCCTTTGTTTTGTCTCACCCCAAATGTCCACCCATAGGGAGTTCATGTGCCGCTTTCAGTAGGGCCTTTCGGTATTGTCGAGGCACCAGCAATTGTACTACTTCTTCTTCCCTATGTTGCCTTGTTTTACTCTATATAAAAGATAGTTCCTCACCTCAAGTCATGGGGTGGTCTGCATCAGCTCTGGACTCAGCACTTCCCCAATCCACTGGGCTAGGTTTTCCCGGAAGGCATATCAAAACCCTTTCTCTCCGCTCTGTTCCAATCTGAAGTGTTCATCCTCCCACAGATGTGACACATCCACCTCCTGTTCTGCTTCTTTGTCTGATAGCTAGTTCAGGCTCACCAGAGAATGCCTCTGTTGTAGGATCATCCCAAAGGACCACCTCGGACCTTGCTGTCTTGCACAGTCTTTTCCCTGCTCCAAGTGGTCTCCGGCTGGGGCCCTCTCCTGCCCCCGAATTCTCCTCAGAGGCTTTCCCCCTAGTCTGACTAGGGTAGCATTGTGAGGTACCTCCATTTTTCCTCGCCCCTCTCGAACTGTGTGCCTGAGCTACAAACTGTCAGAAGCTCTGGCCAGTCACATCCCAGCATCATTGAGTAGGGTAAGTACTCAACCACTCCAACCAGCATTTGGCATACTTTCTCGCCCACTTGCAGAGTGACCCACACTCGGTCTTATCTTTGTGTCACCCCACACAAACGCTGAATGGTGATCTGATCCACCACTTCCCTCTCTCCTCTTGGTAAGATGTCTCTCCACACTATCGTGTGTGATGAACCAGAATCTAATATAGCCTGTGTTTTCTGCCCCTCAAGCCTAACATCTACAGTCAGAGAGAGCTGTGCCTCTCTTGGCTCTGGGTAAACCCTGGCACCATACCCACAAATGTCCATGGGGGAAGCTTGGTTTGTTGGTATGTCACTCACCATCTTCTCTAGCAATGCTGGCTGTCTTTCTGCAGACCCTAGACCACTTGGCACATAAGTTCTAACCCCAGTTGTTGTGCCTTTAAATCCACGATGTGGGTCTCCCATCTTTCCTGTTTTCTTCTTGGACCCAAGGGTTCTTTCTTTCATTCAGGTCAACCATTGTCTCAGGGTACACATTACCATGAGAAACTTCCCAGCCAATGCACCAATGTAACAGGTCGCCTTCATTGGCACTGGGGTCTGTGCCCCCAAAAGCCATGCCCTCACTGACACCGGGGTCTGTGCCCCACAAAAGCCATGCCCTCACTGACACCGGGGTCTGTGCCCCACAAAAGCCATGCCCTCACTGACACTGGGGTCCCCACTCTGTAGTGGGTCTCCAAAATGAGGCCTCCTCTTTCCCCTAACAGCCTCACTCAAACTGCCGGTCTTACATTTTTTTTTTATTATTGAATAACTGTCACCAACCAATATGATCAAGCAAAGCGGCAGGTCAGCTTACGTTTGCAGGGTTCGTGCCTCAGGTCCCTTCTGTCGGCTACAGTCCTTGCTGTGGTGTGGCTGCCGTCTCCGCACGGCTTCCGTAGATCCCACCTTTGGACCACTCACCCAGTTTCTCTATGGACCTCACAGAGGCAGTCCTTCCCCTTTGTCTGCTGTCCCTCTTACTGCTGTTCTGCCCAGGGTTTTTATAGTCCTGTCCCTTCCGGTCAGCTGACTAGCTGGCCAGGCCCAGCATTTAACCCCTTCCTCACTAGTGCTCTGTGCCCAGAAAGTTCTGGCTTTAAAGGGGCAGACCTGCTTTCTGGTGACAGGTCTCAGGTTCCCTCTTACAGGAGTGTTGGTACATTCCTCAGGTCTGCTTTGGAAGGAGTTACAAGTCTCTGCACACAGGGAGAGGAACTTAAGCTAGCACTGAGCACCAGGCAAAGAACTGTTTTGGTTAAAGGTCAAGTAACAGAAGACCAGCAGCAACGGGTGATAACAGCTGCTCAGTTAGATGCAATGTGGGAGCGCAGCTCAGTTTCTATCAGGTTTTCACACCTACGTCATGTCCAGCAGAGGTTGAGGCAGTAGCCACCCCCACCCTCAGGGAACTGCGGTTAACAACTGACAACTACATCCTCCCCTGAACTGAAAACATCTACATCCTCCCCTGAACTGAAAACATCTATTGCAGGGTCAGAATGAGCCGACAGTCTCTGCACAGCAGCCTGCACTCAGGGGGGCTCAAAAGAAGCCACTTCCTGTAGTGCTGGACTAGCTGGAGACTGGCTCATTCAGCCAGCATGGCTGAGGGTGGCCCAGAGCTCTTCAGAGGAGCCAAAAGCCTCAGCATGAGCCACATCTGCTGGGTCCTGCTGTAGGACTTTCACCACAGCTTCTCCTCTGAGCCAGTGCCCACAAGAGC
>JAGPOW010001626.1:328330-358330 GCA_030014935.1 Caiman crocodilus
TTCAGAGGAGCCAAAAGCCTCAGCATGAGCCACATCTGCTGGGTCCTGCTGTAGGACTTTCACCACAGCTTCTCCTCTGAGCCAGTGCCCACAAGAGCACGGCTTCTCCTCCTGCTCTCAAGTGCTCCACAGAAGAGGACAGGTTGCAAACAGTCTCAAGCCATAGCTTCCCAGATCCACTATAACAGGGCTTGCAAACTGCAGCTTTGGGGGCAAAGAGAGACACTACATCACTTGTCTAGGCTGGGAGCAGCAGCAACAATGGATTTTTTTTTTTTTTTTGTGACTGAGTTCAGGGTTGCTTCTCAGCCCCCTTTTCAGCCTGCAAAGCTGAAGGTTGAGGTTCCCGAGGGGGGGCTGGGATGTGAAAGTGGTGAATTATGTTGCTGTCTACAACTGTACAGCACAGCTGGCCCTTGATTGTATGATGATCAGAGGGCTGACTGCCCTGCTAAATTGCAAGGCTCCTCTCCAAAATGTGCTGTCTCAAGCTGCAGCAGGGGAAATCTAGGCTGGAAATGAGGAGAAGCTTTCTGACTATGAGGGGGTCAGGCATGGAAACATTTGACCTAAAGAAGTTGTATAGTCTCCATCCTTGGAAACTTTCAAAAGTAGGTTAGACATCCCATCCTGCCTGGGATGGCTTAGTCAGGGACACTCCTGCCTTGAACTAGATGGTTGGACTAGATGACTTTGTGAGGTCCCTTCTAGCCCTACTTTCCTATGATCCTATGTTTCCTTTAGCAAAGATGGAAGCTGTTCTGCTACTGGATGCAGGCAGACATTGTGTCTAATCTAAGACATTGGGTCTAGCAAACAAAACCACGGTCAAATGGAGAATCTAAGCTGAAGCATGACATCAAGTGGCCGCACTGAACTACTCAGAAATGATGTGGAGTAGTCTCAGTATCAATTCAAAACAAACCATCAGTGCCAGTATCAAACATTAAACACAACAAAGCAGTCAGTTAAGCCTTCTAGTCCCTTGAAACACTTTGAAAGCTTTCAGCTTGGGCAAGTCTGTATTTTGTAGTTATAAAGTGGAAGCACTGAAAAAATGTTGAGCAGCTGCAATCAAAGGCACGTATGAGATAAGTTCATCCAGCCACTCCTGTCCTGGCTTCTATTCAGCCAACCCTCTGCTCTTGAGTTAAGCACAGTCAGCACATATTCAGAATTCTGTTATTTTATTCACCATCTTTCACAAATTTCATTTTTAGCTGGTTTCAAATAATGACACTAGTTTTCACACCAGTTTCATGCCCATCAAAACTATCAAGAATGGTGTTATGGAGGTGTGCATTTCTGCTGCCAGTAGACAAGCTAAGCAGCATGGGAGTAAGGTAGATACTTAACTAAATGTGCGTACTCCAAAGAGAAATAAATGGAGCTAAAATCCATTACAATTTTGCAGGTACCCAAGAATGCATCATGCAAAACTGCTAGCAGAAAGAAGCCAAGAAACATGTTACACTGGAAGGGAGACTGGGAAAAATCTGATGTAATAACAGAGACAGAGCAATTGTGGAAAGGAAGGAAGTGGGGCTAACAGGAAGATCTCGTCTGGAACATAATTTCTGCATTCTCCGAGAAAAGCAAGATGCTCAGAGAGAAAGATGGAAAGTGCAAGTGATAATCAAACATGCTGGAATAGCGAAAGAAAGAATTAGGTGCCAAAACAAGGAAGGAATGTGTGGAAGAAGAAAAGGGGGTCACTTTGAAGAGGGAGACAAGAAGGTTTGGGGGGTAGAGATTTTGATAGGTCTTATTTTTTTTTTTCTTTTAGAAGAAGGCAACAGAATTCAGGGTAGGAGAAAAGAGAGACAGGGTTTCAGAAGGAGGCCCAAAACTGGAAATAAGTATCAAGAGTTGTAGGAATGGAGTTCAACACAAGAAAAGCAGTGTAAAGTGATGTTCTGAGGTTGGAAGAGTGAGGTTTTGGGTAACATCTGGTTGCTGTTGCTTTTGATGTAGGTGCTGCTGGGGTCCGTTTCTTTTGGAAGGCTGATTATAGCAAGCTGTCTTCCAGATGCCAAAGGTAATACAGAAAACATAACTTGGAAATGTTTGGTGGTGAAAATTCAGAAAGATTTATTGTCCTTGGACAGCACACCAGTTGGTCTGATTAACAGTCAGTCCAACTAGTGAAGCTTGCTTTTGAGTGGTAGAGAGGCCATATGTTATTCATGCTCCTCTACGTCTCTACAAGAGACAGGTCTCCCAACTCCTGTATTTATAATACTTGTGTACCCTCTTCCACTCCATCTTGTGCCCACTCTTATCTCTCTTTCTTTGTCAAGATGTTCATCTTTATTTGCTTTGTTAACCAAGTTCACACATCTGCACTCTCATTAGTAAGTTCTAAAGTTTACATGTGTAGCTGTTGTTTTTGTACTCCCCTTAATGCCTTTTTGTTCATTAGTGCATTTTTATTTTTTTCTTTCTTACTGAATCATTCAGTGGTCAGGAGGCTCCTTTCTCCCATACTGTTTTTCAGTACTATCGCTTATTATAGCTTAGCATAACTACAGCCTAGCACAACTGAAATTTCTATATAATGTGGTAAGAAATGTAATGAATTAGACAGTAAGAATAAATCACCTAAACAATAGAGCCTTCACCTGCCAGAAAAGAAATCTTGAATGGGAAAAGAGCACTAAAGGGTCAGCTAAACTAAGGGTCAGCTAAAGCTTATAGCCTCAGGCAGATACAGAATCAGTCCCTTGGCTTCTTTAACTGCAACAGAAGAGATGCTGTGTGGGATGGAAGAGTAGCATTGGAACAAGAGTGATTATAAAGCAAAGGGAATTGAGCGGGAAGTGGTGGCAATGGATTTGCACAGTAACTCTTTAGAGGGTCACAGCTCCTTTACACTGGGCACGGACTCCTATTCAGGGAACAATGAAGAAAGGAGTTCAGCCGATGTGCCAGCTTCTCCCCATGTGACCAGATGTTATGGTGACAGCATCTCTATAAATGTCTATCATACAATAAAATAATAATGTCATCCCTATCTGGCCCAGTCTTCATAGTGAAATCCAGTTCTAGCTGAACACAAATTTCAGCTATAGTGGGCATATCTACATGTTTATTAATGTGCTTTTGCTACTGCATATTAAGTTTAGTACCTCTAATATGAGGTACTATATAAAGGCACATTAGACTGCCCTAATGTGCAGTAGCAAAAGCAAATGCCTTTTTAGTAATGCTTAATGTGAAGTAGACTAATTCTACTGCTCATTAGTGTATTAGCACTGTTTTTGATGTGACACTTTAATGCACAGTAGAATGGGCTACCGCACATTAATTTGGACGTGTAGACATGCCCACTGTTAACATAGTTACAGCTCGGCTTTAGAGTTGAGACAATAGATCAGGATCTAACTGATTCATATTTCATAAATCCTCACATTCCATACTTGGCATTCTGCTGGGCCCAATTACTCAACCCTTGTCTAATAAGATAGCTAACAGGTTACGGCAATGCAGTGTTGCACACAGGGCAGAGAGCAGAGTGGCAGATTAGGCAGGCAATGCACTGGCAGACAGACCAGGGAGCAAAGAGTTGAGCAATGGATCAGGCTGGGGATGGGGATTGGAGTGGTGCTCAGGAAGGGGACGGGGCTAGGAGGTATTATCATAAAAAATTAAAACTAAAGTAGTTCAAAGAGACCACGATTATGTGTTTTCTAGGTGAAGTAGGAAGGCATCCTCCGTGTGCAGGTCACTGAAACATTCCCCAGAATCATGGTGCCTCTGCTTAGGACAGGACTTGGGAATCCTTGGAGCCAAGATCCAGGCTAGCACCCAAAGGCAGCTGCTTTTCAAGATAACAGTCATCTTACTGAACCACCCTCACTCTGCCTTGTTTTCCTTGTCCTGATGACATGTGGCTCTCTCTCAGCTGTCCTGGGGCCAACTTCCAAAGGAGCATGGGACAGGGAGGCAGATGGTGCCCAACCTGTGTTGTGGTGGTTAGAGCATCACTTTGGGAAGTCATAGAGATGCAAGTTTAAATGGGGGTGAGATTGTGAGGGGGAGCTAGAGTCCAGGTGCCCTGCTCCCTGTGCAAATACTTTAACCATACAGTTACTGGGGCTAAAATATGGGAGGGTCATTGGTTTTTGGCATGACATAGATGCATGTATGCATTCAGAATGGGTATGAACATAAGTATCTTCTTTACTCTGTTCCCCTGAAGTACATATATATAGCAAAGACATGTATATATGGACAGTAATTTCTCTTTGCCTTTGGTACCTCCAAGAACATGTATCTGATGGACGCTCTCTTCCTTGTACTAGTGCAGCAGTCTCAGCTAAGGAGTCCTCTGCTCACACATACAGAGCCATTGGTTGCCAGAGTTATCTGTGTAGGCTTCTCCAGCATTGAAAATTGAACAGGATGCTTCAGGCTGGACCTTTCGTACTGGAAACCTGGAAGGTAAAGATACATTTCACATCAGCCAGGGCAAACCAGTGCAATCACAAACACGGTTATTGTATTTATATGCCTGAATTTTGGGCAGTCTAATGTGCCTTTATATAGTACCTCATATATAGTACCTTATATAGTACCTTGCTTATTAAAATCAATTTTCAGAGGAAGCCTACATAGCACACTGACCTTTAAACAGAACTGTCAGGGGTCCTAACAGGCAGCTTAGCCTGGAGTAAATGCCCACCCTGCCTGAGCCTCTAACTGGCAGCCCCAGCTCTGGATAATCCAACTGGCCACTGTTATGGCCTTCTGTTTGGCTGCTGAGGACAGCAGTCTCCTCATTTCAGTCTAGTCAACAGTTTTGCCTGGAGGTCTGCTTGGTAAACCTCCTGGATGTTGTGCTCTCTGGTGTTCTGGTTTCTGACCCTCCTCAGCTCTGCTTCTGGACTTTGGATTTTCAGAATATCGCCTTGGCTTGGCTAACTCAGCCTCTGACTCCAGAATATTAGTTTATCCCCTGGCTTGGACTCTGTCCCTGGATTTCCCCCTTGGATTTGGTAATTCATTCTCTGAATCAAGAACCCTGACTCAGCTGCTAACTTGGACATTGCTCCTGGAATTTCTCTTGGACTCTAGCTCCTGTCTCTGACCCTTCACTAGGCCACTTGGCCTATACCCTGGGCCTTACAAGAACTGGATTCAAACTTTTCTCTGAGATCATTAGTGTGAATTGGAATGAAGTCTTACTTCATGTTTCCTCCATTGTTTGTCCCAATTAATACTGGCACATATTTTTTCCTAGTTTGGGGATACATCATTTCAGAAAATATAAGCATGTCAATTTGTTTATGTTGTTCTTGTCTAACTTGATAATTAGGTGTGGTACCATGAGTGAATAGAGAAGAGAAGAGATCACTTCCGTTTTTATAGAATAATCCAAAGAATCTTCCCCATTTTGTCACAAATTGTAGCAATAAAAAATATGCATTCATTCCATTATATCAGACAGTTCTGGTGGTGTCATTTACTGATCTTTATGCCCACTCACAGGTGAGTGGAATGGGGTGTGCCACTTTCCCACTCCCAGTTTGAAGCACTTCTCTTGCTGGTTAGTCCAATCAAGTAGAAACTGGTCAACTAGTTTAGGAAATTCTGTTTGGGAATAAAACCAACTGAATTTGATCCCTGTTATTAGGTGTATGCCAGGAAAGAAAAGGAGCATGACATGCCTTGGCCAGAGCGTGATGATCCTGCTGAGGCTGTGCTTTAAAAAGGAAACAGCAGGCTCTGCCCCCTCATTTGAAAGAACAGTTGTGGTGACCTGCTCTCAAGAGATGCGTCCTGATTCTAGATCCCCAGAAGAGATTGCTTCCCTCCAGGCCTCAGTCAGGTACTTTGGCTCTGGGAGAAATGAACACAGTGCCTACACTTGTCTCCAACAGAGCGGGCCATAGTGGGGGAGGAAAACAGAGAGGTTTCCTAGTCTCAGTTATAGAACAGAGTGCAGCAGCATGCTATGGCAGAGACAGCTTGTCTGCCCCTGAATGAATGCCTCTGTGGTGGTGTCTGCAGTGGCTACTCTCCTCTCTACCACACCTGAGGCCCCAATCTCAAGAGCAGAAGCAGAGGGACATTGCAGAGAGGCCTCCCTGCTGTCTTTTAGGTGTGGGGCCTGTCAGCAGGAGTGGGAAGGTGGGTTGTACTCAGAGCTGTCCTGGACCCAGAGCACTGTGGCTGAGGTGTAAGTACCAAACACTAGATTTTGCTCTCCTGGGGCCTTAGGGCTACACATACAGGTCTCAGGTGCCACCATGATAAATATGCTGCTGTTTGTGACTGGCCCAAAGCGTCTATATCTATTCTGCCTGCACAGGCAGCTTCAGTAGACAGAGCTAGAAAAAGGTTCAGCCCATCCTAGCCTACAGCCTGCTGGCTAGGGCACCGTCTTTGGATGTAGTGATGTGGTTTATAATAAATCCCTCAGCTAAAGAAAAGAATTAAAATGGTGGCTGGGAGGGAGAATGTCCTCAGGCAATACCTTGGGGAGAAATATGGCCACAGTTCCTACACTATGGCCTGTGGGCAGGAAAGGGGTTGGAATCAAAAATGTTGTAGTGGTCCCAGGCTTACCCCGAGCAAGGTGCACTAGCTGCTCTGACCTATCAGGATAAACAGGCTTCCAGAGATACTGCGAACCAGAGCTGAATGGGTCCGGGGAACTCTAACGTTGAAATATTGGTCACCTACAAACACTGGGCTACTCTTTGATGGCAACTCCACAGATATTTGAAAACTAGAGTGCTGGACTTCCAGGGGCCAAGTCTGGCCTAGGCCTAATTTAGGCATTCACATACTCTTTGTGGATCTAGATCTTGGCTTAGAGCATGGCCCAGGGCACTGTGGAGCTTAGAGCATGGCCCAGGGCATCTTGCCATGCTTCATAACCATCCTTGCTAGGACCATATCTCACTTCACTGCCACACAGATATGTGGGCCAGTGAAATTTAGCATGTACTGGAAAGAAAGGAACAGTGAAAATGTTCTGCCAGCTCATCCCCATTCTCTGTCTTCACCAATTGGGATCCATAGGAAGAGCAGTATGCTTTACACTCAGGTTGGGGGTTTTTTTTATTAGAGAAGAGGTAAAATTTCCTTCCATGCTTTTTCCAGCAATCTGAGCAAGCACTGGATTTTTGTCCTTTGAAAGAAAGGAAGACAGACTCAGCAAGTGGTCATATTCCTGGTGGGAGGATGAGATTTCTTGTGATGCTGGAGTGCCCGCTGCATAAGATGGTGAACTGGGTGTCATACTTTTCTATGAGGACCAGGATTTGTCAACAGTCTGAGTTGACAATATTTCACTTTACTCATCTGACAGACTTCAACTGGAATGGGATTGCTGAGCTGGAGATCACGTTTCCAGTAGCAATAATATGTCTGACAGAAATCGTCTGTGGCTTCCCAGATTATGAGTAATTGAATCCAGCCCCGTTCAGTAGATATTCAGGAAGTGAAGAGCCTTTGCCATCAGGAACCGACTACTAAGTAAGTATTACTATGAAGGACAGAAGACAACTGTCAGTACTTTGTAGATTTGTTATATTGGCTTGGAGATCATCTCCTGCCTTTCTGCAGCTTTCCAAAGCCTCGTCATGCAAGTGGGTCCAATTTTTCAGGATTTCCTCTTGCTGAGGAAGGGTTCCCATCTTATTCCTTTCTTGGAAGAAGGCATGGAAAACTTAAACCCACAGTGATATGAAAACACACTTTTCCAGGACTAAGCAGAGCTAAAGTCTATAACTCAGTTGTATCGTAAGGTTGCTAAGAGCTGTGGGCAAGTTTTTAGTTAAAAGAACCAAAAACATGCAACATGCCAGTTTGCTCTTAAAAAAAAATAAATCTCTATTTTTTAACACTATCAGAAAATGTTCTGGGAAGGCAATTCAGGCAACAAAATACTTCCAGCAACATTTCCTGACCAAGTCTTCTTATCAGTTTCACTGAAATAAATGAAAACTGACTTGGAACCTGTTTTCTTTGGCTTAAAAATTTCAGGAAAACTTTAGTTGCCAGGAAACTATAGCTCTGCAACATAAAGTCACAGTTCTGCATTGTGATTTTGCTTCAAATGTAGCCAATGTAGCTGTGTCTATATGCACTCCTTCAGTGCTGTCATTACTGCATGCCCCTATGGCACTGTTACCATGCAAGGGAGAGGGTATAGGAGGGGTGGGAAGTGGGACAGATTGAGGCTCCCAAAGCAAGGAAGGGAGTGGGGCAGGGGCTGGATGCACTGTCCAGCCAGGGCCATGCACAGGGCCAGGGTGGGGAGCAGGATGAGTTCAGGAGGAGGGGGCGGGGGGGGTATGTAACCCCTAGATTTGTTTGTAGGGTGGATGTGGGCTGTTTGCTGCGGGCTCAGGGCTCCCCAACCTGCTGCCCTGCCTCTGGGGGGCTCTGCGCTGGCTGCACCACCATGGAAATGCACCCCCTGCTTGCCTGGCAGCAGTGGTGGTGGCAGCAACGGTGTTGAGTTGTGCCCCCTGCTGCTGCCGAGTGGGCAGGGGGCTTGCAGCCCACATGGGGCTCACAAGGGAAAGGCAGCAGGGTGGGAACCCCCAAGCCCACAGCAGGTAGCCCACATCTGCCCCTACTCTGCATCTCTTGGCTCTGGTCCAGTCCTGGGGGGGGTAATGGGGGATAAGGGGAGTTGGGCATGTGTCCTGCCTTCCCCTTTTGAAAGGGTGGTTATGTTATATGCACCTCCCAGGCACGTACACATGCACCTAAGCCTATGTGGAGAAAATACGAGGGAAGCAGCCCCCAGTCCCACTTCTATAGTGTTCAGGAAAGGCAGTTATTCATGAATAAGAGAAACTAAACATGCACATCCACGGTTCCTTTGCCTCTAACCAACCAATTGTTCTCTAAATGACTGAAGCGCTCCAGATTCCTAACTTCTTCATCATCTCCAGTGATAACTTCTAACACTACTGCTTCCTATGTTTTAATTGCAATAGCAGTATTGCTAGCTCTCATGATTTTTGGCATTGTTCTTAAAGACTATTCTTTGGGAATGTGAAAAACATAGCTCTCTCTTTTATCTATCTATATCAATACAAATATATAAAAAATAAATAACTATGGTTTTCACATTCCTGAAGTGCAAACTTTAAGAACAACACCAAAAATCATGACAGTTGGCAACGCTGCAATAGTAGAGGGTTGATGGCACTCACCCATGAAACCCAAGACTCAGGATGTAGGCCACCCTCATACAACATGGGTTTGAACCTGTGTGTCTGTTTCTCAGCCTAGGTTTCTAACCTACTTCAACCCAGCTTAGCTTAGCCAAGTCGCCTTCCAGAATATCTTTTGATTTTGAGCAACTACCCTTTCCACTCAACAGTTATTGGATATAATAATGGAGGCCAATGCATCTAGGAGTTTTCTGTTGCATCAGGAGCAAGGTATCAAGCTAGGACCTGCTCCCTTCTAAAGTAGCAGCTACCTCACTGAACCATATACCATCTGGTTTGCTTTTTCCACCCCCTGGTCCCACATATCTTGTTCTCTTGGCTGCCCAGGGGGGACAGCTTCGAAAGGAGCCCTGGAAAGGAGGCCTAATTAATGCCTGACCCATAAAGTAGTGCATAGAGGCCTGTATAAGGAAATCAGACAGATACTTTGTTCCCTGCCTCCTGTACTCATACCTGTTCTCAGTCAGTGCATTCACTGATCTACCAGGCCAGTGCATAACCTACTGCATATGCTTCATCTAGGTATAGGCATGCCCACTGCAGGGAAACAGATTAATTGGAAAGCTGCCATTAAGGTGCATAAAGGGAAGCTGGAAGTTGCCATATAACATCAACAACATTGCTGTGTAATCTTATAAGACACACCTCTCCTACAATTTGACAAACAGTGAATTCCAATAGAAGCCAATTTTGGTCAGTTTTGCTCTTGTTGTTGCTGCTGCTGTTTCCTGACTAGTTTTATCAGTTTGGAAAGGAGGACATCTGTCCATTTGTTTGTTTGCAAGAATAAAAAGAAGGCTGGATTCTGTATTACCACATTTTTTTACATATAACCTGTGTCCTTTCCCCACAAACCAGCTAGGGCAATTGTGGTATGCATCATATGCAAAGAAAAAGATCCCCACAGGTCCAGAGGGAAAGAGTGGATCATTGGCATCATTAATTGCTTTGGAAGTCATGGCAATTCGTGCTGCCACCACTTCCCTCCTCCTCCCTCTGCGCTACTAAATTCCAGACCCACTGAGGCCCCAGCTCCAACGAGGCTCTGGATCCTGATGTGCCACTCTGATCCTGCATACCGAGTCTGGAGATATGTACTGGATCAGACCCAGCACTTTGAGTCCAAAACTTCACTGGTTCTGGAGCTATACGCTGGGTTGAACCTGCACATGACTCTAGAGTGGGCAGCATGCCTCAGACTCAATGAGCAGTCTGGGTTCCTGATGTTGGGTCTGACCTCATGTGTGCATCTGGTACCAGAGCACTGGAGCAGACCCAAAACGTGGTTTTGGAACCTGCAGGTGGCTCTGTATCTATTTTGCAATCCAGGACTCAATGCACTGAGTTTGATCTGGCACATGACTCCAGAGCTAGTGCACGAGGTCAGACTCGGAGTCCAGTCCGAGACCCTGTGTGCCGGGTCAGGCCACAGGCCCATCTGGCAAGCTGTCCTGGCAGCAGCCTTGGCAGCAGGTTTGGCTTCCTAGCTGCCGCCACTTGCTCACTTCAGTGGAAGATCTATTTTTCCTTCAGGGTCCCCTTTAACACCAAGGTGTGCACTATACAGAGGGGCATGCTATATGTAAAACACTGCAATATTAATCTGGAATCCTTCTGAATGCAGCTCGAAAGGGACAGAATTCCACAGCTAACACAGCCGCCTACAGCCCTGCCATCTAGAAGCAGGAAAAGAAGGAGCAATAATTCAATCTGGGGGGGAAACCTTTGGAAAACCCAAGTGGAAAGTTGTCTGTTCATGGCATCACTTGAATCTTTTTTGTGACATCAGTAGACTAAGACTGTGATGATGCAACTAAAATCTTAACAATTCAATAGGCAGGTGAAAATCCAAATTCACAAAAACACAAAGAAATTAAAGTTTCATAGCAGCATCCACCCCAGACCCTAATCAGACCCAGACTGAATATAGACTTGTTCTCCATGTTCATTTAAACTTGTCTATACTGGTCAAGGAAGAATTAGGGCCTTGTTACATGGTTATTCGGAATGACTCCTAGAGTTGTTAACATCTACATTGTCTGCACATTAACACCTGAAGTTAGTTTTCACACTCATTAGGGGGTTCAAAGCTATGCCTCTCCAGTGCTGGATTATCTCTGATCAGCGTTATCCAATGTATGCTACACCTTAGTGCAATACCCCACCCCTGCTGCTGCTGCCCACCTTCCCTGCGGCAGGCCTGTATTGGGCCCATTGCCCACTCCCTCCCTCCCAGCTCCCAGATCCCTGCTCACTGCCCATTCCCTACCTCTCTTGCTTACTTATGGCTGCCGGCACCATCTGTCTGGGAGGAGCAGGCAGGAAAGGATAACCTGCCTGTCCTGCTGCCACCACTGACACCGCTGCAGCTTCTCTTTGGGCCGTGATGAGCCACAGGAAGAGCAGTAGCCCTGCAGCTACAGTGGTGGAGTCTGATCAGCCAAGTTAAGCCTTTCCTGCCTGCTCCCTTTGGTGCAGACAGTGTGACAGCTAGGAGTAAGCAGGGGAGAACTGGGGGAGCCTTAGGGGAGAAGACGAGAATGGGAGGACATGCAATTCTTACTTTCAGTCTTTCAGGCCCCTCCTGGCCTGAATGTGTGGCTGTTCCCAACTCAAGCTAGCACCAACACCCATTGACTTTTGTGTGGCTCACAGTGTAATGTGTAGCAAGGCCCTCAGCTAAAAAAATGCTTTCATTTAAATCACA
This sequence comes from Caiman crocodilus, assembly GCA_030014935.1. Classification (NCBI taxonomy): domain Eukaryota; kingdom Metazoa; phylum Chordata; order Crocodylia; family Alligatoridae; genus Caiman; species Caiman crocodilus. Next base: position 340,238 of record JAGPOW010001626.1, read on the forward strand.
CTGAGCTGCCTTTTCCACTAATACTCACGCAGGAAACTGTAGATTTTTGCTGTTATAAACAAGAGAAGGCACAAGCCCCCAAGTATTGCTACGAGGAACCACAGGTCATGAGGTAGGTGATCTAGCAGAAAGAGGAGAAAATAAACATGAGAGGCTCACACACTCATTACCAGAGGAGTTCACGCAGGCAGAATCCCAAACCCACCCAACCAGAAGTGATAAAATTACATTCCATAATATGTCACCTTGTCTCAGTTCAGAAAGTGAAAGCCTAGGACTAAATAAACCTTGCATTTGGCTTTTAGACCTTTTGAAAGCCCTTCAGCTTTTCCCCCTAGACCTGCCCAAACAACAATAAGCTATTGACAAGGTTTTGCAGCAGGCATACTTATCAAATGGCACATTTGAAAGGGCTGACAATCCCCATCTCGACTTGCTCAGTCAGAAATGTGTGGGCAATTACTGAAACTTAGCAACCTTCCGAAATAAAAATAAACTTAACACTTCTAAATACTGCCACTGAAAGGAGACAGGACTTTTGAAAGAAGAGGCTGGATTATGGACCGGAGAAGCATAAGTCAAAAGCACGAGGAGATTGTCTCGTAAAGTACTTTTGCCGTTTGGATTTGGACAGCGGTGTGTCCTCAGCTGCTCTGGAGCAGTATGAAACATCTGATTCGAGATGTTCACCACTTCATCTCTCACCTTTGGGAAAAGTCAAAGGTTTCAATGTCACCTTTCCTAACTGAGATAGGTCATGGGGCTTGATTACAAACAGGTCAGCCAGCCCCACTGAGTCAGAGGGATTTGTGCAGACAGTGCTCTGCCATAGCTAGTCACAATACCGTAGAACAAGTCAGATGAAAAATCCTCTAAACACAGATAATGTCAAGAGAAGCTTGCTGCCTACATGGGTCTTGTTGAGGCTTTGATCATTTTCAGCTTTCATACCTAAAGATACCAACATCCCAGTACGTGTCACGGGAGAACTTTTCCCCTTCTTGTACAGTTGGCAAATTTGGAGTTGGAAATATACCCATTTACAGTTGGAAATATACCTATTCTGATCTGTCACGTTGTGAAATGTGAACTGTTTTCCTTTGCTCTTTGATGTACTATGCTTTGACATTTGCTAAAGTTAACAGTAGCCTTTTCAATCCCAGAGGTCTCTTTTAGCATTGGATCAATGAACTCCTCACGGCAGAGGATGCTTTGGAGCCTCATCACCTCATCCTGTAGCTATTTTGCCTGTTCCCTGAGAAACACCACTAAGAGGCACTGATCACATCACAGGCACTCCCCAACCTGGCTGTCACTGGAAGGACCCTGCAAGCCAGAGTTACCACAGCACCAAACGTGGACCTGGGCAGTAGCCTCAATTATGAGTGGTCCTGCCTGGACAGAAACCTCACAGATGCAAGCAGAAGCAGTGGCAGGATCTCTGGTACTGCAACACCCTCCAGCCATTTCCTTGTGTGGCAGAAAGCCACATCTGTCTCTCCCCAAACACTTTGTGACAGTTTGGTTAACATGGGCCCTGCGGAGGGAAGACATCCCATCTCTTTAGGCATCCTGAGCTGGGTACATTCCTGAGGGAGAGGGAAACCTGCTCCTTCTGCCTATGTGACTGGCATCACATAGCTGGGTGAGGGGCTTATGTTCCCTATTGCTCTAAGCAATCCCAACCTGCCTGGGAGGGGGCTAGAGACTCTGCCAGTCTGCCCAGCAACCAGTGATGCATTTCAAATTGGTTGGCTGGCAGCCAACAGGTGCTGGTCTGCATTGGACCTGGTAAATTAGGTCATACGGGCTATATAAGTTAAGGACTGCCCAGGAGGAGCGGTCATGATGCAAACTGAGAGAGAGAAGAGCTGGACCATCTGAAACTTGCTCTTTCTCTTGAAACTCATGATCAATGAACTGCCTTCTCCAGAGGGAATCTCTACCTACCTCTGGATGATACTTGTGAGTAAGCTACCTGAGATCTAACTAGATATATAGCTTGCAGTAACTCATATGCATGATCAAAGGCTACTCCAACCACCCCGTTTGCTCTGTGGGAGTTTTCTGATATTCCTGTACCCTATTCCAAACCTACCAATAAAGTTCTCCTTTGTACCTAGCATGGGAGACTTACTGGGAGTGGGTCTAGATTATGCCTTGGGGTCCACTTGGTTGAACTGACTAAGGGAGATGATTATTTGTGCTTCAGACTAGGGGAAGCACCCCAGGTTCTTGAAGTGGGTCAAGTACCTTCAAGGACTATTAGGCCTGTGTCTCCCAGGGGCCACTTCGCCAGGATCAGGCCAGTCCCTCGGTGGTGGCAGCAATACCCCCAGGCTAGTGGGTGTGCTCCAGGAAGGCAGTAGGCTAGACATGAGGCTCCCCTAGGGAGGCACTCAGAGCCCAGAAGGTGGCTGGGTGTGTCAGTGCCCAGTAGTTAAAAATGCCTCGGCACAGTGGAATTTCTTGGTGCAAGACTCCTCGGTGCGACGGATTTCCTCGGTACGGTGCGAAAACCCTGGCGCAATGAACAGTTCCCACCAAGCTTAGCAATTGCATTGTTTGAGTGAGTGCCACGCATTGGTTGGTTGTAAATTATTCCTACCTGGCAACTAGCAATTGGCTCACTAGCCGTAGAAAAGCTAAAGCAGTTTCTGCCCAAGTGGGAGAACTCCGCGAGCATCTCGGAGTAAACTTGGCAGACTGATCACCCACCAACGACTCCCTGATGCCGACGTACCCCGTGCCCTGCATGCTTGAAAATATCCTGTGTGTTGTTCAGAGCTCTGCCCGGTGCAACTATAACAGAAGTTCCTACGCTGTGTACATCGACAGTGTAAGTAAAGCCATCTCAGTTTAACCAATACGTGTCTAATTCTGCTCCATCGGTCAAAAGTACCCACCTGCCACCTGGGCTCTTGGCCACAGCCCTGCCAACCATACTTGGCAACCACCGGGTGCGGTGATGTGGGTGGCTCAGTGCAGAAGCATCTCCTACTGGCCTGCCACACCCTGGGTCTCTTATTCTTTCTCTTCTCTCTTACTGCCCTTCTTCCAAGCACACCTTCCCTAGCAAACTTGCCTGAAAGCTGGCCTGTTAGCTGTTACTTGGCCTCAAAGTGTTCCTTTTTCCCTGCTTCTTCACATCAAGATGAAAGGCTGTCCCCTCAAAGGGCAGGGCAGCAAACTGGCCTGGAAACTGCCTGCAAACTGCTTGCCCTGTTTGCTGGCTTCATGGTCACTTGAGGAGTCTTCTTTTATACCCTGCTGTTCCTGGACTAGCTCTCCCCTCTTGATATGGCTTCTGTCAAACGCAGGCAGCAATCACTCAGCAATCACTAAGGGCATTTTTACACGTGCTCCCGATGCGGCTCCAGGCACTTTTAATTAGCAAGCTGTGCTAATTAAATGTGCCCACGTATCAGCGGCAGTGGGGCATTCTGAACTAATGCACTTCAAATATGTTTTATTTCAAAGCACACTGCCACAATTTTCTCAGTGCGGAGACATGTTGCATCACTGACACACGTGATGTGCAAGGCTGCCAGAGTGCATCAATTTACATGCTCCAACAGACTCATTTAATTGAGTCTGCTCTGACATGTTGGATTTACAGTGCATTGGAGAAGGCTCCCTGCATGTGTGTAAGTGCCCTCAGCTAGCAACACCCCCAGCTTTTCAGCGCACATGCTCTGAATGCACATAGCCTACAAGACAAACAATCAGCAAGTCAAAAGCGCAAGTAGCTCTGGACCACTTACCTTCCCTGGGCAGAATCTGGTGCCTGGCTTGTCTTCAGTTCCCCTTCTTCTGCTGCTCCCAGCAAACTGTCTGCAAACTGCTTGCCCTGCTTTCTGTCCCTGTTTGCTGGTTCCGCAGCTGAGCCAGCTTCACACACAGGCCCTGCTGGCCGGGTCCACACACAGGTCCTTCTGGCCCCAACCCCATAGTGGAGTAGGGGAAGCAGGCTGAGCAGGCTGGATAGTGCCTGCCCTCATCCATGGGTAAGCCCCCAGCTTTCTGGCCTTGTAGTGCTGCCAGCTGAAGCTGGGGTGCTGGGTGCCTCTCTCCGGGATCCGTGGCATGGGTGCCTTCACACCATTGTTCCCTCCTTTACGGGGACAATACACATGTCCTGCCACCCCAGGCCCTGCACTTCCACTGCCCTGCCAGCCTGGGCCCCACGCTCACGCCCCCTGCCCACCTGCCCCTCCTTGCTGCCACAGCCACTCTTCCCCACCTGCTCTCTGGCTGCGGGCTCCTGCCATGCTCCTGCCAGCCTGCCCTGGGCCCTGCCCGCCTTGGCCTTGAGCACCAGCCTGGGTTCCATGGTCATGTGTCCAAGGAAAATGGTGTTGGACACTTCCCCACCCACCCAAGTTCTTTACTGTGCTCCAGATCCAGAAGTTCACCTGTGAGGCTGTCCAAGGTTTGTACTGTGTTCATGCTCAGTTTCTCTACCTAGGGATAAGTCTGAAGCAGTCTCACTGGCCAGTGGGTGTTTAAGACTTGCCAAAGCCATGATGAGCTCTGTTCTTTCTGGGCTGGACCTCTCCTGTGGTATAAACTAGACCTCAGGGCTAGTCGGAGTAGAAAGGAAAGCCAGATTATATTAGCCTTTGTCCCTCAAGGAAATGTTTTAGAAGGAGATTTATTTTCTGATAATGAGCCAGGCCTCAGATGAGCTCTCCAGCTCTCCTTTTTGGAAGAAGCAAGGCTGTGCTACCAACCAGCTTGAAGGACAAGTTTTGGTTTGGGCAACAAGCCCTTGGAGCTTTTCTTTGCGTACAGGTACCCAGTGTTCTCGGTGTCAGAGGGATCTGTACTAGGGTATATGCGTAGGCAGAGGTACTCAACCCCAGGCCTGCAGATCAGGTCTGGCCTATGCTGCTGTATCATCTGGCCTGTAAAGCTCCTCATGGACGTGTACAGAGGCCCAGACCTTGTACAATGGATCGGGTACCTGATCCCAGCACTCAGGGCTAGGCATGGGTGGTGCCATGCCCTAGGATTCAATCGTAGCATGTGGGGCCAGGAGTGGGAGATGCCAGATCCCCAGGAGGCAGGCTCCAAGAAGGTCCATGTGGGAGCGACGCTTTACAGGGAGCCGGACCACCTTATATGGAGTGTCACTTATAGGGAGAGTTACCAACCCAGAGATACCTGAAATCAGTGCGACTTTTCCATGAACTGAAAGGCCTTTGGCACAGAAAAAGAAAAGGCCCCTCTAAGAACTGGAATGAGGAAGGTGCATGGCACCACCATTCAGAAAATGATTGAACTTGAGTTTTGGTGGGAGGTTTTCTTCTGTCAGTAACTTAACAGCTTCAGACCACCTGTAATGGCAAGTAGGCTTTCATACTAAAATGTCAGATGCATTGGGCATGTGGACAAATGCATCACTTTTCACATTAGCAACCTGAGGACTTCCTGTGCGGTTTCTGTCAAAGTATTTCTGAACAAATAATTTCCATCTCTTGGTTGGTGTTTGTCTGTATTTAAGAAGTTCAAGTGCTGAATTTGCACTACCCAACTCAGTCTCTCTCTGCTCAGAGGCAAAGCTGGTACAGGATTTCAGCCATTGTCCTTGGATCAGACATAACTAAGGTAACACTGGTGCTTCTATGGGGGCTTTGCACGCTACAGATAACTTGCTATAGATACTGTAACCTTATGGTTGGAGATGAGCAGCAATGGCTATAATGGAAGAATCATCAGTGCATGTTTTTGTATGCGTGTGTATGTGTCTAGAGACCAGAGCTTAGTTCACTGAGCTTTCCATAGCCAAGAACCATCTTTGAATTTATTTGAACACTATAAATAACAAAAGTAGTTTATATTTTTTCCTCCAATGTGCAGTACTTTGCATTAGTTGGCCCTGCTTTTTACTTTTCAATGATGTTTTACATCTGCCTAGCTTGTTAGGTGTCTTTGGTGTCCTCTCTGGTCTCGATTAATTTGAATAACCTTGTGGCATCTGCAGATTTTATCACCTCACTGTGTACTGCCCTTTCCAGATAATTGGGGAATATATTAAATAACATAGCATCTAGTACAAAACTTCAAGGCACACACTACTAGGGTTGGATATTTGGCTGGTCAGAAATGCTATGTTAATTGACCAGTAAAATAATTGTCAATAATGTTAAAATATTTTAAGCATTAATTAAAACAGCAAAGCAAGAACCTTTACTATTGACAAAGGCCAGATACTTACACTAACTTTAAAAAGTTAGCCAACTGTTATTGTGAAACAAGGATATTACATTCTAAAACACAGCAGTGAATTTGTACAACTATCAGATGAATGTGAGTGATATTCAAGACTGAACAGTTCTTTTCCTTGGCTTTTGTCTGGAAAGCACAAGCAGTTACCAAATGAAAAAAGAAAAACAAAACAAAATTAAATCAGAAATTAAACATGAAGAGTAACTACAAAAGCCCAAAGTCAGGTTTTTAAATGCAGTTAGGCTAATTAGGCAGCAGGCCAAGTCTTCAATCATTTTGCTGTTTGCTTTTGGAGGTGCCAGCAGTCACAGCAGATGGCCAGTAAGAGAAGCTTTTCTCCGTTACTTTTCTATAAATCCATGTAATCTGGCCCTTGTTCAAGGCAGAATCATCTCTATATAGTCTATGCTACAGCAATGTTTGTCTGACTACTCCATTTTTGGCATCTAACCAAATAGGCTGTAGCCTACTGTAACAGAGGGCCTTCTTAGGGCCAACTTCCCAGTAGCCCACCCTCCTGTTTCTGGGCTAACTGCCTGACTTCTCAGCCACCACACCTTGATGATAATTAATTAATTGATGTTGATTAAGTGGGAGGCTGCCCATTTCTTGTCCTGATGCTAGTGGGTGCTATCTGCCACCCCGTTCCTCCCCTGCACTGCAGCCCAAGCCTCGCAGATGGCATCCAGATGTGATCAATCTCACCGGCCCTATGCTGGGCCCCATAATCCTCTAGCTGAACCCCACTTAGATCCCTCCATTCAGGCAGCCTATTCTGCCTTCATTCCCAGCTGCATAGCTCCCCAAGCTGCTCCTCCTTATGCGTGTGGTCCCCGCCGGGACCTTTGTCTACTAGCCCCGGCCCACCTCCAGGCCAGTCTGAACCCCAGGCCCTCAGCTCTTGGGCATTCCCCGCGGTGGGCCTTTGATCCTTTCAGTCCTGGCCCCAGCACTGACTAGTCAGGGGATGTTCAGACAGGTTCTTAAGTCTATGGCCTGACTCTCTCTCTTTCTCTGGGGTCCACTTCCCAGACCCTACCAAGGGGGTAAACACACCCAGTTGTGGGGGCTAGGAGTTAAGGCATCTCAACCCACCTTTCACTGGGGTGCTAACTGGCCTGGCATTTCCTGAGGGCTCCCGCACCACTGGGAGCCCCACCAGGCCACCCATTCCCAGCAGGCATCTAGGTCCTCCTGGGCAACCATGCCTCCTGACCATCCCCTATAGCTCCTCCCTTACCTCCAGATGATACCTGCAGCCAGGTAATGTTGTTGCCTGACCCTCTCAGCAGCAAAATGCCCTGCTTTTATGGGGAGCCCTGAATCTAAAATGGCTGCCCTCATCAGGCACCTGTTGGCTGCTGTCTTCTGGCCCTTAAAGCAGCAGGCACAAACAGAGCCCCGCCACACCCACAACAGTGTATGACTTTCTGTAGGCAGACACGGTTCCCTGTGTGAATCTGACATCTTTTATTAGACCAACCCAAATGGATGGAGAATAGTTATTACGCAAGCTTTCGGGTTCAAAAACCCTTCGTCAGGCTAAGGAAGTGTCAGCAGTTGGTGTGTGCTCTTCCTGGATGGAATGACTTTCTGTATGAGTTAGTCTTTATGGTACCACTCTGCCCCACATTTTCCCTTATTTCTTACAACCACACAAATGCTATTGCACATTGCCAAGAAAACACCAAAGACACCTTAACCTGCCTTAGGTAAAACATGGGGACGGGGGCACCTCTGCTGATATCAACTTTATTACCAGAAAAAGAACTGCGTGGGAATACAATCCTGAGAGTGAAAACTGATACAGAGCAAGCTCTTCAGAGATGTCTTTACCTTCCCTTTCTCTTGGTGGCTCAGCAGGATCACTGATCCTTTCAGAGGCTCCCTCCTTCTGGTACATTTAAAGAAGCTCTTATAGTAATTCCTACACTTTGAGGTATTCAATCTTATAATTTCAGGTATTCAAGTAGTCTTTAAATTCAGGTTACTTTTACAACTGTATTTCTTTCCTTCTTGGTACTTTTCTTCCCCAGTGTTGTGTGTGAGTCTCCCAGCTCTATTGTTAGTGTTATTTTGTTTTCATTTTTAAGTATTATCTGCTTTTTCTTCTCCTTTACTGGTGATAATGTGCCACTTTGGTGCTTGTTAATTTGTTTAATAAATGAGTGGGAATTAAGGTTTCTCTGCACTCCCTTAAATTATTCCCTTCCTCTTTCTTTATCCATATTTCTTTAACTACTTAGCTATGCTACAGTGATGGAAGGCTTCTAAATATCATATATAAACCAGAGAAGATTTGATTACGTAATGGTGTTTGGGAGGAAATTTGGGGACTTTGGTATTCAATTGTCTACTGAATATAGAATATATTTTTGAAGGGGCAGCAGGGGAATTCCTTTTTTTTTTTTTTTGCTTTGAACAAAATTTGAGAGACCTTGTTCTCCTGAGCATCTCCTGGAGTAACAAGGAGTAATGGCCATAAGTTGCTGGGAAGTAGGTTTAGACTGGGCATTAGAAGGTACTACTTCACAGGCAGGGCAGCTAGGATCTGGAACCAATTTCCAAGGGAAGTGGTGATGGCTCCTACCTGGGGGTCTTTAAGGGGAGGCTTGACGTTTACCTGGCTGGGGTCATTTGAGCCCAGTTTTCTCTCCTGCCCATGGCAGGGGGTTGGACTAGAAGATCTACAAAGTCCCTTCCAACCCTACATCTATGAATCTATGAACATTGTTTAAAAAATCAACTGCAATGGAAAAATGTTTGGATGAAAATTATGTTACTAATCTTACCAGAGACTTTCAGGAAATTCAGCAACTCCCCTTGTGTGAGCTTTAGTGGAATATTTTTAGTAATCAGATTTTGTATTCAACCCTATGTGAGGAAAGGAACTACTTAGTTATTTTGAAAAAAAATCTGCACTTTTCTGCAGTCATTTAAATAGTTCAGTAAACCTAAATTATATTCATTTCCATTAAAAAATATTGAATCAGTATTTGAACTCTGGTGATCAGCTCTTATTTTAGGCTCTCAAATTTGAAGAGCTTCTTGTTCAACTCATTTCAAATTTTGTATAAAAATTTTTACCTTGGACCAAGATCTAACCAGACAGCTTAAATGCAAATATGGTCTTTTCATGGATTTTATAGCAGGCTCAAAATGGAGCTGCTTTGTTTCTGGAGGGTTCTTATCCTGCCTTCAGCACAGTGATACCTGAGAATATTCCAGCTGTGCATAAAGTGATCTGACTAACATCTGGTGCATATGGTGTGTAGTGGTCCTAACTTCCTGTATAATTTTGTTCCATGGTCCTAGAACCAGCCATTGAGAAAGCTTTATCAGCTGCGGTGACAAATCTTGCCCTAGAGCAGGAAGTTCTGCTACACCTGAGGAGGAAAGCTGTCAGTCACAAGGATCTTAGGAAGAACTTTTAGTTTTCTTGGAGCTGGGAATGATGTTTAAGTTGGAGAGTTGATACAATGAGTGGGGGTAGATGTGACGTGTTCACAGTCGCTTGTGTTGTTGAAAGATACACTGCAGTGTTCTGCTCTGGTCAGCGCAGTTAAAAGCATAACTCATTAATAACTCATGAATATCTCATGCAGTTAAAAGAATAACTCAAGAATAATGTTCATTCACTACCAAACCCAACTGTGCGATTTCTCTTCCCTAACCCAGGAGAAATGTGTGAGCAAACAGTGACTTATGTGGACTTTACATTTTGGACTCCTCCAGAACAGAAGAAGAAACAAAACGGAAAACAAAGCAGGATCCCAGGTTCACTATGACTCATCTCATTTTTTGGAATAACTCAAATCTCTTCCTTGAATGTGATCTCTCTAACAATAACATTATGTATCATAAGTGTATTAGGATTTGTTTTTTGTTAACTATGGGTCAACGCCATATTGCTAAATTTGTCTGTGTCTCTAATATCAAGGTGTTCCCCATAAACAGATGCTATACAAGGGCTGTTCAAAAAGTATTGAGACTGATGCTATAGGAAACAAAATATTTTAATTACAGGGGTTTTGGCTTATTCTCCTTCGAAGCATGCTCCCTCTGCAGCCATACACTCCTCCCAACGTTTCTGCCATTATTGGAAGCACCTCTGATAAGCAATTTGTGGAATTGCCAAAAGCTGCTTAATTGCATTTTGATTTATGGTTTCCACATCACAAAATCATTTTCCTTTCAAGGTTTTCTTTAGTTGATGGAAGAGAAAAAAGTCACACCATATCTGACAAGTGTTGCAGCCTCCATATTCAACTGATACAGCCCATGTGATCCTCAACTAAAGAAAATCTTGAAACCTTCTTCTTTAAGTTTTTTATAGAACAGAAACCTGGCAGATATCAAAGAATGTCTGTTTGGTTGGAGCTGTTTTATAGTTTAATTTTGTTAAATATGAATCAATGTCTGTCTCTGCAATAGTCTGCTGGGGATACTGAGGTATCTTGGTGACATGTCTAATAGGGGTGTGCGAAATGTCTGTATTCAGTTCAGATTCAGATTTGGCCCAAATCAGGGACAGTGATTTCATTTGGGTTACTGTCCTCAGTTCAACTCAGCTGAATCCAAATCTGAAGTTTTGATGCTGATTTGGAGAGTCAGCGATTTGGACATAGACACAGCTTTAAATGTTTTTTCTACATACCTTGAGGTACCAGCGCAGCTTGTGAATACTGCAATGCTGGGGTGGATGGCGTGTCCCACAGAAGCACAGCCCATCCCCCCCTTCTCCCCCCCGCATGCTTGGTGACGAACCCAGAATGGGACCAGAAGTAGTTCTGGTCCACTTCCAGGTCCACCACTGAGCGCACAGGGGGGCTCCCTGCAGCCCCTGGCTTGGTGGTCAGCTGCAGGGGGGGGCGGGCTCAAGTGTCCCCCCAGACCCAGGAGGCAATAGTCACTGTGCCAGGGGTGTGCAGGGGGCCATGAATGGCATGGAGCTCAGGAGCTGGGGTGGCATGGTGGCAGTGGGCGTATGGCAGTGGCGGCGGGAACATGGTGGTGGTAAGAGCAGAGGTCCCGCAGACATTGCTGGAAGTGGCGGGGAGGGTGGCAAGCAGTGACCGCCTGCCACTGACACTGTTGGCAGTGTCTTTTTGTAGGGGGTGCACTGCCACGCTCACGGGGTGCACGTGCACCCGTATGTACCTCCTACGGATTGCCCCTGGGGGGATGGCCCATGAACTCCCCGGCAGACTCAGAAGTGGACTGGAAGTGTTTCTGGTCCACTTCCAGGTCTGCTGCCCAGTGCACTGGGGAGCCCACCCACACTCCTGCTGGATGCTCCATCCACCCCAGCATCACAGCATTCATGAGCCGCCTCGTACCCTGAGGTATGTAGAAAAAGCATTTAAAGCTGTGTCTATAGTTGAATCGCCAAATCTTTCTGAATCTCTCCGAATCGATTCAGAGGAATCTGATTTGACTTAGAGAGATTAAAGGGTCTTCTGATTCAATTCAGATTCAGAGATTTAGTCACCAAATTGGGTCGAATCTCCACCAAATCGAATCAGGAGCCAAAGTTTCACACAGCCCTAATGTCTAACCCCATTTTTCATCATCATAAAGTACTCAGTTTTATGCCCAATAATCTATGGTCAGTTGGTTGGAATTTCTAGGTCCATGTGCTCCGTAAACATAGATTTACTATACAGATACTACCGTTCAGCTGTAGTATTTGCAGCTAGCCAGTCTGTCTCGGGAAAGTGCAAGACTTTATCAGCCAATATAAACACATCTATTTCTAATTTGCTTCAGCAGGCAACCTTTTCCTGAACCACCAACACAGCATATCTTGATATACTTGGCCTTTCATTTTGGTACAAGGAACCTTCAGAACTTCTTTAATGGGACTAATTCTTTGAAGCTAGTATAAAATATCCCTAGCCCACTGCTTCAATTTTTCACTCCCTAAGTTATTTTCATATAAGCTTTTTAACATATTTTCTGTAACACATTAAGAATTGTCATCTTCATGTCCTTAAACATAAGCTTATCAAGTACTAAAAGCACCTGCAAAATATACATGGGTAGCAAAAACCACTTGTGCTAAAAACCTTTATTTCTTTATGCATAGACTTACTTATTATCAACAGCAGTTTTGGCAATCAAATTCCATGTTGGCTCTGTGATTAGACAGGTGCTTTATCTTACTGGCAGGTAGTAATAAGGACTTTCTTACATTGAAATGTTGTCAAATACTATAGAAGTGTGTCTGTAACCACTACATTTCTCCAAATTTGTATTCAGTTTGCAAATTATACAATAATCTATATTCTAAAAGTACTGGTTACATTTGGCAACAGTCATAAGTGGTTTATCATCGGATTCTGTTAGGACTGGCCTCCTTTAAATAGTCATAACATTTTTGTAGCAAACCAGGGCTAATGCTTCCTTCCATATTTGAGTCTATTTGCATTCAGATTCTGTTAGAGACTATAATGTATAATCCACTGGTCTATGTTTTGATGACACATTGTAAAAGTATTGAGCAAATGCCCTTTGAAACATCCACGAACAACTTACTTTTGCTCTTCTTGTCATATCACCACAGGGCTGGGGCCTCTTCAGTTTCTTCAGCTTCTCAAATACTTAGTTAATATTTGTATTTCAAGTATTTTGCACAACTTTATACTGTAGGACTCACACCCAGTGGTTGGAGCAGCTGAATTAAGTACAAATTTCCCTGTTTAGTTTATCATGCCAAAGCATCTTTTGACTTTTTGTCTGCTGGGGCAGGCAAGTTTGTGTTGCTCTCAACTTTACTGCCATCTACCTGTATACCTGCGTGTCTTAAATTGGTTGTCAGATGCATCATTTCTACAACAAGGAACTCATTTCTTTATTTGGTCACTGTTAGCTCAGCAGCACTGGATCTTTCCAAAGTGACCTGCAGCCTCCAGCCATGTTCTTATACCATCTTTTCCACATCTAAATCTCCTGTATCGAGATTTGCTGAGTCTACCCCATATACAATAAAAATATTGTATTTTTCAGTTAAACATCTTGTGCTTAGCATAACCCAAAAGGCATTCAGCAGAAACAGTGTTTCAAAGGGGAAGAATATCCACAAACCTACATTGTTTCTCCAAGGGCATCTGCTGCAATTTGACCAAGTCATCAAGTGTGGAAAAATGTTTGGCATCAAATATCTCCCTCAGAAGCTTTCTCCTGACAGACACTGAAAAAAATCCCATTAAACATATGGATTTAATTATTTCAAATCTATTTATAAGTGACGGGTTCTACATGTTTGTTCCTCACAGTGATTGGTGAAGGTACGTACTCTGTGGGCTTTTCTCCTCACACTGTGACCCCCAGAGCAGTGATTAAGTCTAGCTTTCCTTTTGTCCCCTGCCACTGAACAAGAGTAGCTTTTGTCAGCTTGGGAGCTCAGAGCCAGTTGGTCTATTTTCACGCTATTTGGTCAAGGGAGTCTCTGGTCATTGCAAGTTTTGTCTTTAAATTCCTCCTTGATCTGTTTTGATCTAATTATCAAAAAGTGGTACATAATTGTACTGCCTACAAGAATACCCCTTTCCTCGAAAAATAAATAAAGAGTACAATTGCAAAGACATAATTATTTATAAGTAAGTTTTTCCTTTTGGCTAACTTCATCATGACTAAATTAGATTATTTAAATCACTGTGATTTAAAGCAATATTTCTTGAATATCTTACCCCATGAAATCCCCCATGAAGTTGTCATTAAGGTGACTAGATAGACAATAAGGGATGACTTGATGTAAGTAAGGGGGCAGAACCTAGCTCTGAGTCAGTTCAGCCTCCCCCTTTTTTCTGTTCAGGACTTACCTGTAAACACGATTCAATATTTAAGAATTTTTTCCTGTTAGAAGGCAAGGTGCTTTGGGTAGATGTGATATCTTTTTTTAGACCAACTGAGTAGTTGGGAAATTGTTCTTTGCAAGCTTTCAGGCACAATCACCCTTCTTCAGGAAGTCTCTGCTGCTCTGAGACTCCAAGGAATGAAAGAAGCTAAAAATGTGACAGGATGTTAATGAGAATGTAAATAGGTGGAAATGAGGAAAACAAAAGTTAGAGGAGGGAAGGGAGGCGGGAAACAAGGAGAAAAAAAGGCAAAGATAAGTAAGGGAGACTCTACTGTAGTTGTTTTCCAAGGTAGAAAAGAGGCTGTCTATGAAAAAGTAAAAAGCTGGAAATTAGGAAAACAAAGGGTAGAAAAGTAAGTGAAGGGAGGAAGATGGGGAAAGGAAAAGTATAAAAGGTCAGATATGACAGGTATCTGGAGAATCAGGTTGTAATGTGTCATAAATCCAATGTCTATATTGAGTGCATGGTAACCAAAAACCCAGTTTCCTTTTAGAAATTATTCCATGTATGGTTAATGACCCAGCCTGTGTGTTGACTTCCAGCTATTTTCAGGTATTCCCTGCTGAGTGTTTTCCAGCTGTGTGGTCAGCAACTATATCAATGTATGGTAGCTGTCTACTAATGGGATAAAACCTGGAAAAGATGATTGTGGAAATGTAACAGGTTTTGAATAAGGAAGGTAATAAACCACTGGTCCAGATTATTAAGAAATTCTCAGTCATTGAAATCAAGAACAAATGTCTTTCAAAAAATTCAGGACCTATTTCAACTACAGGTTTCAGTGTAAAAACAGGGTTAATCACTTGCTATTCTACAGTCTGTCAAACATTATGCAACAACTTAGATTTAATCAAAATGGTCATTCTGGGCTTAAAAATGTGTGAGTCTGCATTTCCTGCCTGATATAATGAACATTTCATAGGTGCCTCTTTCTACCTTTATAACCCATCAGAAATCAGCGAGCAGGAAGTGATCTACTCAGATCTGAAATTTCACACTCCTTCTGAGACACAGAGGAAGTCAACACCTACAGTTGCAAAGAGCAGAGGTACTGTTCATCATGAGCTCTGCAAGCTCCTGCTTTCTTTTCACCAAAGTACCTGCATTCACAGATCATCCCCCAGGGGCAGCTGTTGTCTTGACATGAGATTTCAAGAACCAAATAATCAGAAGTATCTCTATCCTGATAGGCAGGCGAGGTTCTTTGAGTAGATGTGGTATCTTTTGTTAAATCAATTGAGTAGTTGGAAAAAAGTTCTTAGCAAGTTCTTTGGGGCACAGTCACCCTTCCTCAGGCATAGAGGGTCTCTGCAGGAAACAGCACATGGCTGATGGGTCGGACTTCCCCTGGGCCCATCCTGGGCCAGTGCCCAGGCAAACCACTGATATAGCAGAGTACTGACCCTATCAGCAGGAGGGACTGTTCTCTTCTGGGCCCTCTAACCTGTTGTTGAGTATGCAATAAAAAGCTACAATTACTGGAGGGACTGGAGATTCAAATGAGGGAGATGTGGGTTTCACTGGCAGGTGTGGCAGAGAATTCCAGCATACCCCCAACATTTCAGGAGTGTGGCGTGTTCAGGCCCTCCAGGTGTTTGTTTTCTCTCTCATTTCTGTTAGAACCTTGTTCGGAGTCTTTGTCGTGGCGACTCATTGCAGTGATTCTGGGGTCCCTCTTTCTGGTTTTCCTTGTAATTTCTGGAGTCCTGGGTGCCCTATGTAAGTATTCACCACAAACACGATGAGAAAAGAGTTGATCTGGTGAAAAGTGTAGAAATGTGAAGAGTGTAGAAAACTCAAAGCAGTGTGCATACATGCACATTGTCATATTTTGGATCACTTTGTGACTGATAAGAGCTTTAGTTGGTTGGTCAAAACCTACTGCATACACAGTTATGACTTGAAATTTTGTAGCTGAAACGTTTGATAAAACGACGTCTTGAAGAATTTTTGTTTTGGCTTTATGACCTGAGTTGAGGTTGAGATTTCCACTGTTTATTATTTAAATGTGGCTATAATTGTAGCACAGAAATGGAATCTCACATGTACTGTTTTGAAAAGCTTATTGCAGCTTTCTCAGTTTTTCAAGCTGTCCCAAGGTCCCACTTCAATTTGCAGATATCAGTTTGAATCATGAGGGGGATAGTATGAAAAAGACATTTTGATTTAAACAAAAACAAATTTAACCTGTATTTGGAGACTGACCTGTAAAAGCAGAGAGCTTTTTTCAAACAACAACTAGAATTTTACTAATACTTTGGTTACTTTAACAGAAACGTTATGCACAACTCTTAGCACGTTATAACAGAACTGGCAACTGGTTTGTAAAGAATAATTTCGTTCTGTTTTAACTGAGTGTGTTTTCCTTATCATTGTGGACTTAAGTTCTCCTGCCTACCCTCCGAGTGAGAAGTCAGATTGGAATCCTTCCCCAGCAAGAGGAAGTTCTGAAAAACCTTACGTGGCTGAATGAAACTTTGGAAAACTCCACCTTGGAAAGGGATAATTTCAAGGCCAAGAACACAGACCTGAAAGGTACTGAGTAGCATTCATGATTCTCTTCCACACTAAATGCTAATTTTTAATTAGTATCCAGTTCTTTGTGCCCTGATGAAACAGAGGATTCTTCCCCCCAAGCATTCACTGTACAACGGCTTGAATCAGTTACCTCTAATCTGGAAAGACAAAGCCAAATTTCTTTGAGACATGGGATCTCCTCGGTACAGACATATACAATGATCCACAGCTCCATAATGACACACTTGAGAAATGTAGGTAGCTCTGTCACAGCTCACATCTCTCAGTTGAGCAAGGTAAAGCCCCTGAGCCGCAGAGGGACAATAAGTAATGCACAAGATACTGTTTATGTGCGGGGGTGCCAAGAAAGACACTAATACTCTTCTCTCCCTCCAATGATACCAAGCACCATCACGGTTTCCTTAGGTCATGATGGAACCCAGGCATGACAATACTTCAGCTGCAGTTGAAGGTGCTTCATCAGATAAACTGACCTAGAGCTAGCCTTAAGAAACAAACAGCATGGGCTACCTCTCCCTGTTGAAAAGGGTCTTTGGCTACTCCCAGTCCCCATTTTCTCTACATTTCCTACTTGTCACTTGTGATTAGCCTTAACCTCCTCTAAAGCGCTTTGTTACCTTTGTTGTTCACTGCATGTGCAATATTGTTACTAGCAATAACAGAAGCTGCCTATTGGAAAAGACACTGGATCACACCTAACAGGCTGTGGCAGATGGAGAACACCTTCATTCAGAAGCTTCCCTAAACCCCTGGTCAAGCCCTTTCCTCTCGGGAGTGTAGTTGCATCTGCTCAGGGAATGATTAGATGCCAGGGTTTTGCCCAGAGCTGAGAGGGACAGATTTTGTTGTTGTTGCCTCTGCCTTTTTTTCCTTGTTCAGTTACCATTTTTTGCCTTACTACTTTTAACTGGAAAATGTTGGTCATTCCAGATAGTTTGTGGAAATCTCTTTCTTACACTCACCCTAAAGCAAACAGTTAGTCTTCAGTTCAGTCTCTTTTCTTCTGCAGTCATTGCACAGATGTCCCTCTTTGGGGCTTGTATGGTATGTGGCACTGTACAGGAAGGATCACCTGTCTTTATGAGGCAGACAAAACCCCAGCCAAAATACTCAGGGTGCAAAAGAACTCCAGGAGCCCAGCATCCTGAATGACCTGCCCCTGAGCAGAGCAAGTTGAGGCTAGCTTCATTCAAGGGAAGGGGGAACCCTCCCAGGAGTGAAATTAGCTTTCAGTGCCATCGCTGCAGCTTTTAAAACGTATCTTATGCATACTCCTCATAGATTGCTTATCTTCTAAAACAGACACAACCATCATCAGGACTAGGATCTGTGACTCTCTTCTGCCCCAAAACAGGGCTCCCGAAGGGGAGACTGCATGATCGTCTGCTCAAAAACATGTTAGCTAAGGGAGAGACTGCAAGATCATCACTAGGTTGATGGCTTTGGTCCTTTAGCTCCCATG
>JAGPOW010001626.1:361718-386935 GCA_030014935.1 Caiman crocodilus
ATCCTAGCTGTGGGCATCCAGAGTGGGCATTGTATACCTCCTCCTTTCTGGCCGGGCCAGGGCCATGGGCTAGGGGCAGTTGCAGGGCTCCCTGAGGGTGACGGTGGCTTCCTGGGGCCATCTGCTGACAAGAGGCCCCATGGGAGGCCCTGCTCCCACTCCCCACCATCTGTGGGTGGCTGCCGGCACCAGTGCCATGGGCACAGGGCAGAGCAGGATTATTATACTGCCACTATCCCACTAGGGCTGGCAGAGGTGTAGGCAGGCAGCCAGGGGCAGCACATAGCCCGTGACCTTCCCCCAGCTGGCTCGTGCTGCGGCACTAGGACACTGCAGCCCTGGCTGCATGCCACCCGCTGGGTGGAGGGTCTGGGCCAAGCTGGGGCAGGGGCTGCCTTCACCCCAGTGGCACTTGCGCCCCTGGTCCAGCCCCAATGTGCCGAGGTGTCTGGGTGGGCCCCGCCACAGCCCCCTGGCAGGGGCAGAGAAAACCTGCCCTCACCTGGTGGAGGGGCTCCAATTTTCTGTTTCCCAGGGCCCCAGTAAATCTTCATCTGCCGCTGGTTGTAGGCCCTGCTCTCAGGACTGTTTAGCTATTTTGGAGAGCCGATGCACAGAATATAGTAACAATGTTAGGGGAGAGAAATCTATCATAGGACCCCAAATAATTATGAAATTGTATGGACCTTTTTCCATTGGTGCCATGGCTGTTCCTGTCAGCTACAATGAGGGCAGTTGTGATACTACCCTTGAGTGAGATGGTCACATTAAAATGCTCAGTCCCTGCTGTAAAACCTAAGACCAGCCCACACGATGAATTTGGCTATTGTGGCTACTTCTCTCACAGCTGAAGTATCTGACTGAGGCCTGGAGGAAGGGTTTTTCTCCTCGTGCAATCCAGAGTCAGGAGGAGTCCTCCCTGGGGACAGGTGCCTAGAGATACTCTTGCAAGGTGGAGGGCAGACCTACTGTTTTCCTTTTAAAAACACAGTGTAGACACTGGGGTTACCATGGTCTTAGCCAAGACATATCATGCTTCTCTTCCCTGGAATTCGGGGATAACAGATTAAATTCATTTATTTGGTTTTACTCCCAAGATGAATTTCCTAAACCCTCTGACAAATTTGCATTGGATTGGACTAACCCGCAAAGGAATTGGTTCACACTGGAAGTGGGAGGATGGTACACCTCATTCCAGCCACGTGTAAGTCTCCATCACGTTAGAAAACTAATTTATAACCTGGGTTTTTTTTCACAGGATTTGTATTATGGCCCTGCTGATGGTCAAAAGAGTCAGTCAGTATCCCCAGGAATATGCCCATCTTTTTCTACCAGGACAGAGAATGCCTGGTGTAGGATTACCAAGTGTCTTCATATATTGTACTGTTACAATCACATGGAGGGAGGGATACTTTACGAGTTTTCATATCAATCTAAATGATGAAATACGACATGATTAAATAAATGTATGAATCCCTTTGTCAGACACAATTTTCTCTCCTGGCATGGGAGGTAAATGTCAAGCTATTGGAGAATACCATATGTTTCAAAACTGAACAATTCATTTTGCATGATGTTACTATTTGATTTTGTGAGTAAAAGAAGGAAAAATAAAAAATCACCAGTATTAATTTGCATGAAAATGAGGTAAAACACATAACAAGATGCCAACTCAACTCAGCTAACAATTTCAAAGAGAATACCAAATTACAAAGATCTACTGTGTATGAGTCAACTTGTTAGATATTTTTTGATAAACTATATTAATAAATAAAATGTGGTATTTCCAGTATTATGGGATGTAAATGCAGTGACATTGTTTGTATTTGGTCTCCTTGGCTGATGTGAAATGTTTCATTTTACACCAGGTTCCCAGTAAGGATCGTACAGCCTGGAAAGTCCTGTGCTCTTTTCAATGCAGGAGAAGCCCGCACCAGTAGCTGTGATGAGAAATGGTGCTGTGTGTGTGTGAAGGGGGAAGCTGAGACTGTTGCATCAGAACAAGGAGGAATAGAGTGTCTACGGGAGATCCCAAAGGCCAAGATAAATCATTGATCTTTGAATTGCTAAAGTTGCTTATTTTGTCTGAGGAGTTGGAGTTCCCTAGGGTGTGGTACAGCCCTTCTGGGATGCTGCTTGGTGAACCAAGGACCAGCAGTCAGTGTGACTGTTGCTCTCATTCTGGCTTCATATGGTTTAATTTGAAATTGGCAATTTGTTCAGAAGTCTATAAATACCTTGTGTCTGGTGTTTTCCAGGAAATACTACTTGTCCCAAAATCAAGTACCCAAAATGAAGGTAGTAGAGAAACAAAAGAGGGAACAAAGGAGAAGAGTTTTCATTGGTAAAGCTGACTCACTATTCTTGATACAAGGGAGGAGTAAGTGGTGCCTCTAGACCTCAAAGGATGAAACAAAACACAGGGCCAGAATCCAGTCACATAGCTAATCACTAAATGCAATTTAGATGCAATAGATTTGCTAAGTCACACAAACGATCCAGATCAACCCTGCTCTAGTAATTTCAAAAGTGCCCTGATCTTCGATTTGTTTAACATCTCCTTTATGGCATAAATGTATTCCTAGGCTTGTAGACTGTGGCCTTTGTGCATGCTTAGACGTGATCCAGTTTGAGCAGCCAGGTCCCTAAGGTATATCTCAGTTCTTGAACCAGTATGGATATACAGACTAGGGACAGAAATTACACAGAAATTGGTATAAGTGATTGGAAACCAGCTCAAATCTGTACCACAACAGACGTTCAGTGCACATAAAGTGCTTTCAAAATGGCCCAAACTGGTTTAAGATAAACCTGGATGGATGTAGTATCAGAAAACTGATTTATGTTAAATCGGTTTATTGAACTTCTGTCTCAGATCCCCTCCAAATTCAAGTTAATTTACAGTTCCCCAGCATCCCAAGATACTTTGCACCTCCCCTGAAAACCTTGCGTTGCAGTGTGGGTGGACTAATTCTACTATGCATTAGTGTGACACAAAACAACACGCTAATTCATGAATATACAGTACAAATAGTCTGCCACACATTAGCATCGCTTAAAAAATGTATGCTGGTGTAGTGGCAATTACAGAGCATTAAGTTAGTAACTGTAATTACAGGTACTGAACGCAATGCACTGTAATTATGGCACATTAATGAATGTGTAGATAGCTCAATGAACATGTCTACACATGCATTTACAGTGAATTAAATTTACTGTGCAGTAACTTACTGTGCACCTGCATTCCTGGATTGGGATCCTCAGCTATGATGGCATGAGCGGGCAAGCCTAGCTTGCCCTGCAACCTCCATCACTGCCTGAAGGGCTATCTGTCAAGTGCTACATGTTCCTGTTCCTGGCTGCTGAGGAGGAGATTGCTGCCAGGATCGACACATTCCTTGGTTGTGTGAGAGGCCCATGCTCACCCATCTGCAGGGATATGGGCTGATCAACAGAGGTCTGACCTGTGTCCTGCAGGGGTGGGGACTGGGGCTGGTAGGGCCTGCCCCACAGTGCAGGACTTACCATGGATCTGGGGCCAGCAAGGCTGGCAGCTTGGCATGGGACTCCCTGTGCCAGACAGCATTTGGCTCCACCCACTGTCCGTGGCTTGGAGGTATTCAGGAAGAGGATGGGCATTGGTGGTCAGGAATGATGTAGGCTTTGCTATGCCTGTATTCTTCTGTGGGTCTTTCCCCATGCTTCTGAGCTTTGCTCATTGCCACAAGGGGCTGAGAGGGAATTTTTCCTCTCCTGCTGCTACACATGTCAGTGGGGGTTTAAGCTTTCCTCAGAAGCATTAAGTGTTGACTACAGCCAAGGCTGGGGATTTTGCCTGGGGTTTGCCAGTGCTCTTGCTAGGACTTAAATCCAGAAGTTTTTGGCTAGAGGGCCTTGCTCCTCTTCTCTGGTTCAGGCCAATCACCACATCTGGGATCAGGAAGGAATTTTACCACATAGATTAGGATGGAATGTGTGTGGTTTGCCTTGCTAGGTGGCAGGGTTGTGGCCCTCTTCCTCGGATCTTCTGAGTGTATTTTAGCAATGTTTGCAGCAACAGAAGATTGGCCACTGTGGTCCCCCTGCTTTAGTTGTGTCAGATTAGGGTGTTATACCTTGTGTTGTGCTAGGAGGTTAGACCATGGGTTTGCATAGGTTGGTTTGGATAGGGATGCTTCTGCCTTAGGCAGTGGGTTGCACTAGAACTTTAGAGGTCCCTTCAAGACCTTCTTCTCTATGATACTGTTCTGTTTCTGCCTTGAATGAAATGGCAGGAGGAGCCTAGGCTGTGGGGGGTGGTGCCAGAAGCCTTGTGTCTTCCTCCCAGAGCAGTGACCTCCTCACTGAGGCACAGAGCTGGACACCTTGCAGGCTCCCCTTCTGGTGTCATGGCTGTTTTCTTTTTGATTGCCCAGTGGCTGAGCTTTCATGCAAGGAGTGAAGGTGCTTTGGCCCTGCCTGGCTCATGGCATGGTGATAAGGCGATTTATTGGAAATATAGTGATGTGAGTTCAGAGCCTCAGGCTGAAGAAGCCTGAAAATTGTCTCCCCATTTTTGGAGCAATTGTCCCTAATTGCTAGGCTGTTGGGCTAGAGGGATGGGCCCTTTTACTTCTTGCCTCCCTCAGAACTAGGTGGATTTCTGCATCTACAGCACCAAAAGGCATGGGGGAAGGTATATACTTTCCTGGGGGACTGGGATCAGTGAAGGCTGCTCAATGTCAGGAGAGGAGAGCTACATATCTTTTTAGAGTGCTTTAGGGCTTCCCAGTGAGAGAACAGGAGAACTACATGTCTCGCAGGGTGGAACTGCACTCCTCAGGCAAGATACTTACATTTTGTGCTAGCTTTGGGAAAGGAATACTTGTTGAGCCTTTGACTGGGCCTTCAATTCAAAGTTTACTAAATTCAAAGCTTACTAAAATAAATGGAAATACTTCCCCGTTACTCTAGTGGGCCAAAGGAAGCAATTAACTTCCTTTGCTGATTGTTCAGAGGATGAAGCTGCTACTACAACCCTTGGTTTTGCTCATTTTAGGGGTCCTTGTGAATCACCCTTTACTATTTGATGGAAAAGTCCCTCTAGAATGCATGCACCTACTTGCAAGGAAAAGTTTTTCCCCCAGCAATTCTTTACATAAAATAAAATGATCACAAAAGACATGGGGCCATATCCTCAGCTTGGGAAAATTGACAGAGCCCTAGCCATCACTTATTCACATGCTGAGAATTTTGCCTAAGCTCTTCTGACTTCCACAGATCTCGGGTTTTCCATGGACAGGCTCAGGATTAAACATCAGTTTAAAGCCATTATTTATAACTGGAGGTTTCAACCTTTTTTAATAAGTGTACCCCCAGTGGCCAAATGTGGAGCAGGGGGTAGGAGTGGCGTGTGGCCAGACGCAGCAGGGAGGCAGCCTGGGATGGTGGATGGTGGTAGTGGCTGTCGTGTATGAGTTTTTTCCCTGCCACTGCCCGTGTCCAGCCAGCCAGGCAACACCTGTGCGGCCCCACAGAAGGGCACTGCTGCCCTTGCCCCTCCCCGCCCCCACCTCGCTCCCAGCCCTGCTCCTGGGAGGCAGCAGCATGGGGTAGTGGGTGGTGGCACTCCATCTCCGCCTGCCTGTGAGTACCCCTTAGGGCCTTCCCAATCACCACTAGGGGTATGCAGGTCCCCGGTCAAAAACCCTGATTTATAAGTCCCTATACTCTGAGTGATAATTTTCATAACTATTGGGCATCAACATATAAAGGAGGCCAGTGAAGCTCTGAAGTCAAATCCACGTGGGAGATAGTTTGACAACCTGAGCTGCTTCTCTGCTATGGATCATATTTTGAGTTTGGCTAGTTAAAAAACCTAGGACAGTTACTGCTCTTTGAGAGCTCTTTGCAACATAAGTAACTATAAACAAACCTACTTAACAGGCAATGATTTCACAGCGAATATTACCTACTCAGAAAAAAATGATGCATCCATACACTAGGTAGGAACTCACTACAAATGTGTCTATTTGTTATTGGTTACAATTCATTTTTACCTAGTGCATTTCTGAGAACTAAGAACTGGAGAATTTTATTTCTTTCCATCAAACACACGAATGTGACACATCTAACACTGGGAAATGTGAATGTTTTACCCTTTGATAATGAAAATGAATCAAAACGCTCTTTTGATTAAGTTGAATTTATCCACATTTTCAGGAAGGGCAGTGGGCTTCTTTAAAATCCTGGATCATGTCACGTCAGTGCACACCCTGGGAGAATCCATGGACCCTGGAGCCACTATAGTCCGGATGGGTGGCACAAGTCATGGGCTGGTTCTTTTGCTGTGGACGGGGAGCTATGCGTGCTCAGCTCTTCTGAAAATCAGGCTACAAGGTTTGACTGTGGACATGCAATTGGGAAGCTCAGGACTAAATTCTGCACGGAAGAGGAAGACGTAGAGAAAAACCTTCTTCACTTAGCCCAACCTCATGGTTCTGCACTAAAGAGCCAGTATGATTTACTGACATTGGCAGAGAAGAAGCTAAGGGTAACACTTTGACACAGCTATAACATTCACATAGAAGAGTCTGTTTAGGAGGCAAGAAACTCCCGCTGATACTATGGAGTAGGCATCTTGCATCCTATTACACAAAGGCAAGCAGGGATTGAGTTAACTGAATGTCTGTGATTCGGGGGGTGGGGGGGAGCAGGGAAAAGGAAGGGGGTCTTACA
Organism: Caiman crocodilus; assembly: GCA_030014935.1. Classification (NCBI taxonomy): domain Eukaryota; kingdom Metazoa; phylum Chordata; order Crocodylia; family Alligatoridae; genus Caiman; species Caiman crocodilus. The sequence continues at coordinate 368,436 of JAGPOW010001626.1, forward strand.
CAGTTTACAAGTATTGAGGAATTTATTTCCTTTTCCCCCTAGCAGCAGTGTGCATAAAAGGACTCATCTAGACTTTACTCAGTATGTTTAGCCTCTTTCTAAATACTGGGGAAGAAAGTTAGGGAAAGGCTGTGCAGTAATTTTGGAATGTAAAGGTAGAGCAGTGAATCCGTATAGCATCCATACACCCACAACCGTTGTTTCTGTTGTTAGGTTCAACAGGCTTTGTAACGAACCATCTGGAGTTTTCTGTTTTTCTCACCGTGAAGTCTGTACCACAGTGAAGTTAAAGTTATTTTGGTGCCCTAAGTGCATGGAGCGCTTAGATTGTCCTAAATTACTGAAGTTTCTCTACGTTGTAACTCATTCTTCTTGTAGTATCTAGCTAGGATTTTGCTGATAGATATAGGTATAAAGATGGATAGATAGATATGTTAAATACAAACAGGGCATGTGCATTAATTACACACGCGTTAATATGATGTACATACTGTGCATTAAGTTTAGTACCTGTAATAACAGGTACTAACTCAATCACAGCAGACATGTCTATACTTGATGCTATGTTGCTGTAGCAACACGCTACAATGATGTAGCGTCAGCGAGCACGAACTGTGTCACTACAGCTACATCACCATAGCAATGTCCTCCCTCAGTATAGCGTGTCGTTACAGCAACATAGGGGACTAAAAATAACTGCACTGTCAAACTACAAAAGGAAGTACTAAATGACAGTGCAGTAACAACGGTGCCATAGGGGCCCATGTAGATGTGCCCGGTAACTGGCATTACTGCGCAGTAGCACCAGCACACGGTCTTTTTGTGACACTAATGCGCAGTAAACGAATGCTACTGTATGTTAGCACACTAGAATGGATTGCTCTGTGATGCGCTAATGGGCAGTAGAATTAGAATTAGTCTACTGCGTATTTAGCATCTGGTGTAGATGTGCTCACAGAAATGTGATATATACATGCTAGAACAAGAACCCCAGTGAAAATGATACCATATTTCTAAAGATTTCAAGAGATGAAGAATCACTGTTAAATTGTTCTCAATTGACACTCAGGGCTAGATGCACAAATACCAGAACAAAACAAGTATGCATTAGCTACTCAGTTTGGGTTTATATAAACAGTCCCAGGTATATATGTCCCAAACCACTTTCTCTCCCATCCTCCACATATCCTTGAACATGTATCCCAGAAGTTGTCTCTTCTACATTCTTATGCAGTCACATCCCAGTGCCGCCCTACCCTGTGAACACTTTGCAATGTACATGCACATACAAACCGTGCATGAACCCTTCCCTTTTGGTGTCTCTCTGGTAGCTTGAGTAAAGTTTGAACCAAAAAAGCATTTAAGAGAGAGGTTCCCTGCTTGCTGTTGCTTAACATGTCTGAATCTTCTCCTTCATAGTAACTCCCACAGAACTGCCCCCACCTCTTTTTGTGGAAAATAGCTCTTATCTCCTCCTGTTTTTCATTAGGATGAACTTAGGGGCAGACATCCGCCTTTGAGGTGACCATTGTCTCCTGTTGCTGCTAAAGAAAGTGAAGTCAAATTGCTCTCTTTGCTGTTGTCTTCAGTTATAAGGTGGGTAGGAGGGGTTAGGGCAGGGAAAAATAAATAGCTCTGAAGTATCTGTTTTGCTTTCATTCACACAGCTCTGTGCAATAATAAATAGATAAAATAAATAAATATGTAATAGTCCTTTTGGACTGTAGAAACTTGGGTCTGTAAGTATACTGGAAGGCTTCACAACCTTTTCTTCCGCATGACCCCATTTAAACACTGGAAATTTTTTTGCAGCTCCAAAATGATGCAGACAAAATCAACATGTCATCATAAATATGGCATTGCAATGTTTACGGTCTTTATACTTTTCATTTAAAACATTTAAAATAATTTTAACTTCTTTTTAGATTTAAAAAAACAACATCGAATACAAAGTCTAAGACGTCTATACAGAGTCTTCGCGACCCCATTTTTCATCATTGTGATCCCAAATGGGGTCACAACCCCAAGGTTGGATACAATGGGTATACTGTCTCCAGTGGTGCTGCTTTCAGCTGTGCGGTGCATTGTGTGCTCAGCGGGATTGTACAATTCCCAAAACACATGAAGCTTCCTGGAAACTTGCTGGTGTCACCCTCCAAATCATTCCCACTACAATTCCTGCAGGTGGTTACAGCCATTAAAACACAGTATGGGCAGCAGGGCCCCAGATCCTACTATTTTGAGAACCCGGTAACAGCTACTATCAGATAGACGGTAGACAAAGGGAGTTCAGAAATCCAGACTGCCTCCCCCTGCCCAAGTGTTCACCTAAAACAGTCTTGTCATTTGGGAGGTAATCTTGTGTTAACTGGGAGTGGGGACTGACTCCTGGTTATTGTAGTTCTGGATTTGGAAATACCTCTTGGTTCCAGTGAAAACACTGAGAAGGTATGTCTGTCCTAGAATGGCTGGCTTCTGCCCAGTGAGGCAGGGATTCCCTCCTGTGATTCATCCATCCTAACAAAGTGATATTCAATACAAGGTATGGAAAAGCCACTGGGGGCAGAAGCCAGAACCCAGGGCCCTCTTCTTCTCCCAGAGGAGAGCTGGAGGGGTGATTGGCAATGCTTAGCTCAGGGGTTGTCAACCAGGGGTATGCATATCCCTGAGGGTACTTGGGAAGGACACGGGGTACACGGCATTCTGCCATGTGTCACCACTTCCACTACCACGTGCTGCTGCTTTGCGTTTGGCCGCTGGGGGGGATTCCCCCGTGCTCATCAATTAGCCTCTGGGGACTCCCCACCTCCACATCCAGAAGGGGGTGCCCACCAGTAGGGGTACCCGTTAGAAGGGGTACACTCCTCAAAAAAATGTTGAAAACCTCTGACTTAGTCCATAGCCTCATGGTTAGAGCAGACCTTAGGATAAAGGGGCAGGTGCTCTCACCAGTAGGGAATTAGGCTGAAAAGGGAAGGGCCTCTTCCTCCCCATCCTTCATGTTTTCCCTCGGGCACTTGCATACCCAGGCCATGCTTTTTCTGTCACCAAGTAAAACAACCTACAATATGTGGAATATGTAAGTGGAAACAGTTGTACTTAAGCAGCTGTCAGTGCCACTTAGGTGCAAAAGGTGAAATAGGTGCTTTAGAGCAGCCACTGAGGACTGTGCCAGACATGCCTCAAATGCATTCATCCAGGTTGGAGGGCCTGTCTGCCATAGCAAGCTAAGGCTACAGTGCAGACTTTCCCTTTTTCTTTATAACAGGCTATGATAACAGTCCTGCAGCAGGACCTAGAAAGTATGGCTCAGCCTGAAGCAGCTTGAGCTCTCAAGAGGCCCTGGGGTACAAAAGGCTACTCTAGGTGAGGTGTCCAGCTACTTCAGCACTACACAAAGTTGCTTCTCACCACCCTGGGTGGAGGGACCTTCAGCTCATTTTGTGACTATGTTCAACATTTTTAGTTCTAGGGAGGATGTGGATGTTACCCGTTTGCCACAGCTCCCCAGCAGGGGAGAAGTCAACACCTCTATCACTTCTGGACATTGTATAGGAAATAAAACTATACCGATATTGGCACTGCCTCCCTCCCCAGCCCTCAATGTGCTCCCCACTTGTAACTCAACAGGTGCTATAACCAGTGGCTGCCCATTTGTTACTTCATCAGTGGCTAAATGTTTTTTCTCAGAAGCCATTTATTTAGTGATAAATGGAACAAGGTATTCTGTGAACAGATTAAGTCAGTTCAAATCCAGCATAATTTGTGCCAAATTTATTTTAATTGCAGTTGAAGAAACTTCTACGTAGTGTGAATTAGAGAATGCTCATTTTCTGCCTCAGTTCACTCACTGCTAAGAACTGACCGTGTGAGAAGCTACTGAGCGGTTCTTAATCCCCTTGTACAGTTAATGTAGGTGATTACAATGTGAACGAGGAATGTTGATTTTGAACTACTCTGGCTATGGTTTCAAACTGTAGCAACGAAGAACTGAATTTCCCCCTTATTTGTGCAGTGCATAGCAGTGAATCCTGGCACACTGAGCACATGATTGCACATTTAATTTACATACAACCAAAAGTAAGAGCACTTGAAATCCAACACTACAGAATTAGAAAAGTCTTCCTTAACGGTCACCTGTGACCACGGCATTGTGGGCAACAACAGAAGATGAGGTCAATCATTAGCTTGGGTTGCTACAAAATGGTTTAAATCAGGTAAAGCAGAATTGCAGCCTGGGACACAAAGGCCCTGGTAGGGAATGCAAGCTTACTGAAAACTCTTATAACGTTGATTTGCTCGGTCAGATATATACCAAATGCTGATTGGACAAATTGCATGTATGTGAATCTGTGCTTCTCCAAGCATATGATTTATAAAAGACAAGTGTTTTCAGTAGCCCTTTGGGAGCTGAGCTGTATGTATTCTGCAGCTCCCTCCATCAACTGCCTGTTCCCCCAGCTCGTTGTGCATTCTTGGTACATATGCCTTTATGGAACCAGTGGCAGCAGGAGTTATGTGTTTTGCAAGTGATAGTCATTAAAGATAGGAACTAGGGGAGACAAGACACCTCTCTCATTCCAGGGCAAGTGCCTTAACGTGTCTCCATAGAAGTAGCTACAGCACTTTAATTTAACAGGTACCAAATTGTGCAGAGAAGGCTTTGGTTTCACTTATGAGCTCGAACCATTGCACAGCATTTATCTGACATGCTTGGACATACTCTAGGTTTCTTTTTGCAGCTGCTGTTGCTCAGTACTTGAAAAGTTTAAATTGTGCCTAAACTCAGCTCTGCAGGTTAAGACTGCAGGTGGTGTCAGCAATGGTCACAAACTCTGTGGCTGCTTGACTGCAGGCTCTTTTCCTTTTTATCAGGACTAATCATCATACAAGTAAATGCTTTACCTTACATTTCAAAGAGCTTTGTAATATAAGTATCTACAAAACCACTTGCTAGCCACTAGTGTAATGGAAAATCTTACTGAATGAGGGATGGGTTGAGTGAGAAAACCTCAGAAGCTGTTTTGCACTAGTTAAAAAAAATGTACCTCTTGTTGATTGACTAAACATTTTTCTGCTTATTGTCAAGTGAAAAATCATTTAAATCTTCCACTAAACTGCACTTGAAACCAATTACCTAGTGTAGCATAGTGAGTTCTGTTTCTCTAATCATCCCATGTGATTTAAGTTCTCAGACTAGTTGCCTGGTTTGCTTCAATTTTACATCTTATCTAGTTATTTTCTTTATTAGGAACAGATAACGTATTACAAGGAAATGGGAATAACTTTCAAATTCTTCTGATGTAGAGCTAAATAAATTGTAGCTGCTTTGTTGATCGTCTTTTTATATAGAGCTGCAAATCATAAATAGAGTGAATTATAATCAGAATGGTCTAAAGTACATATAATAACTTACATTTGTTGATTACAGCCCATCAGAATATCAGTTTTCAGGAAAAAAAAAAGAAGTAGGGGAACAATATTTACCCAATGTTCTTGGTTAGGCAATTGCATGTTTGGTCTATATATATCCAGCAACCTCTATAAATCAGTGTACTAAAATCTGAGAATTAATCTAGTGCTTGGAAGCTCTTTCATCTAAAAGGAGCCACAACTATCTTGATAATTACTAGGGCTGTGTGAAACTGCATTATCCCGCTTCTACTTCCGTTTTCACATTTCGATGGAACAGTGTTTCGTTTTGAGTTTTGTTTCATTTTGAAAGCATGGTTCTGTTTTGTTTTGTAGAAACTGTTTTGCTGTTTCGATGCTGCTTTGATGTTTTGCCCACCCAGCACTGGGAAGATTGGTGCTGCTGGTGGCCCCAGCCGGCTGCACGGGGCTCCTGCCATCCAGCAGGCAGATTGGGCACCTACACCCCCAGGAGAAGTCTGGCAGAGCCCCTGCAGCCCTCCCACAACTGCAAGTGAGCCCCCAATCTGCCTTCCTGATGACAGGAGGCTGCTGCTGCCAGCTAGGGCTGGCACTGAAGCCAGGTAAGCCTGGCTTCGAAACTTGAAACCTTTTGAAACTTCCAAAAGTTTTCAAGTGCCCTTGTTTTGTTTCAAAGTTGTTTTGAAGGCTTTTGTTTTGTTTCGATTTCACTGTTTCAAGCTCAAAATGCATCAGAACAGCTTGAAAATGAAACACGGGACAAAATTTCACACAGCCCTAATAATTACCTGGGAAATGATGCCAAAAGCAGGGCTTGCCTAGGACATTTCCAGTCAGTAATTACAGATTACAGATAATTGAGAAGCTTCTATCCTGCCTAGGTATCTTTGGCCTGGCATCACATTGTGAGGGAACAGGTTTTCCAGGGAGGTCTATCTTTGTTGAGTGCCAGTGTGCAAGTTTCTTAAATAAACTGCCTCCCAATATGTACTTTCCTAGCTTAAATCAGGAATTTAGCCATTGCCAAATTAAATTAAATGTCATTTGATCACAAAACAATCATTTCTAATTTCCCATAACACAGTATTTATCATTACCTTGATTATGTTCTACAATACGTTACCATTACTAATTCACAAAATGAGAAAGCGAACTATGTAAATACACTGTAGTTAACAGCCTTCTAAATATTTATGTGTTAAGTATGAAACCAAAGGGATGTTAAGCAATTCAGTCAGAGAGTTAACTGCCCATTGTACAGCTTACTAACTAAATAGAGACCATCACCTCAATGCACTTCCTTAGCACTGGCCAATTAAATGCAGATTTAATTACAGTTGCAATTGGAATTGTTTGGAAAAGTGCCTTAAGGAACATGTAGATGCCCCGCTCCTTCCTCCCTCCCCCCACCACCCACCCTGAAGGAGGATCAAGTTGAGTGACTGATTCCAAAGTCAGGGCAGGAAATTTCCCAGGAAAATAACATCACTGAAATTGGGGACAGGACGAACTGCTCTGAATAGAAAAAAAATTTGAAACTTGGCCTGAAACATTTTTTCTTGCTTTTCACTCTTTATTATGTTCTAGACAGTAGTTGTGGAGCCCCTAGTTATAGTGATGGTCACAGGACTGTGACACTGACAGTGCTGACAGAGATGAGAGAAATGGGAATGGAGACTTCAAAGTACCAGAGGGATCTCCAGGCTGCTTTGGACTGAGACCATGAGCTACAGCAGTCCTTTTTTAGAAAACAAGTGAGAACAGAACTTGTCCCAGAAGTAAGGTCAAATGATCTAAAATAGCAGGGAGCAGCCTTTTTGGCAGGTGTGCCATGAATTATGTCTACACCCTCCTTGAGTGCCACCTTGATCCCCTTTCTCTACCCGATCTGCTGCTCTGCTTCTTGTTCCCTACTCCACGCTCCCTGCCTGCTCTGCCTTCTGCTTCCTGCCCCAGCTGCTGCTGTGCTGCCTGTCCCCTCCCTGATCTGCTGCGTCTCATACATAGAGACTGGCTGTACCTCTTATAGCACCTGTGCTGCAGCTTGGCCATCCTGGTCTCAAAAAGGGCTTGGGCACCAGCCAAGTGTCGGGCACAGTTGCTTATTCTTATTCTATGAAGCTAAGCATTTCCTTTGCTCCAACTGGACTATAAAATGAACTCATTTGGCTTCATCAGTGATATTTTAGCCTCCAAAGTGTAGTGAGGGAGAGACGCAAGCATGCAGCCATTGAACGGGTTGTAACCTGGACCCCCTTCAAGGGCTGTCCCATTGTTATTACTGTCCTAGGACAACCTTGTAGTAGTGGGTGTGGAGGACTTCTGTAGAGGGTGTAGAGGACCAGGACTCTGGGGGCCACAAAAAATCTTGCAACCCCTCCAGTTGGTTGAATGGCAGTGAGGACAGTATATGTCATATTAGCATGCCGAGAGCCTCTTGTTTTGATCAGCTAGGACTGACTTGTCCAACATATGGCCCCTGGGCCACCATGCAGCCCACCAAGCCATTTTGTGAGGCCCAAGGTGCTGCGATGGGAAACAACAGTGAACACTGTTTACTTTCGTTCCCACCCCTTGTCCCTCCTCCAGACCCTCAGCAGCTTCCTAACGGCTACTGAAGGACTAGGGAAGGGACAAGGTTCCCACATGAATCCCACAGTGCCCCATGGCATGGCCCAGGCACGCACATTCTCCCTGGTGCCCGGATGACTTACCGGGCATCCTTGAAAGCAGGCAGAGGCAGTGGCATGGGTCTGGGACTCAGCAGTGGAGCTGGGCAGGGCCAAAGAGGGAGCGGGGAGTGGCATGGGCACATGCAGCCACTGGGGCATTGAGGCGGGCGGCGGTGGAACGGAGGGTGCCTTTCCTGCACATCCCAGGGAGGCTGCAGCCAGGAGGATGAGAAAGAGCCTGGACTGGGGCTCTTGTGTGAGGCAGCAGCTCTCCCCGCCCCACTCCACTTTGCTTCATACCTGGCTGCAGCTGTGGCTGTGCCCAGATGAGCCATGGGGGGGGGCTTGAGGGAGAGGTTGGGGGAAAGGGGAAGATTCACATCCTCAAACCCCCTGCTCATTCTCAGGAGGAATAAAACAGAATAGCCACAGCAGCACTGGAAGTTCTTCGCATCATCAGCCCGGCTCGTGCTGCTGCTGTCTGCTCGCTACTGTTCCCAAGACGCAGGGCAAGGGCATGTGGAAGGGAAGCAACTACACTTCTCCTCACTAACCAGCAGGCAAAATTTTTTGTAAAAATACTGTCCAGTGTTTGGATTGTATTTGCTTCCATTTCTCTTTGTGGAGGATTGGGGGGGGTTAAACTTGTTGCTACTTGTTAAAGATGTGTTACTAACAAGTTATTAATGTAATAAAAGTAAATCTTCTTGAAGATTATTCTCAAAAATGCCCATATTTTGTTTCTTTGATTAATTTCCACTCTGACTGATATCTTTTCCACATTTGATCTGTTGACTTGCATTACGCTTCTTTCATTCATTAAGAAATGAGTAGAAGGGGAAGTGTTTATTTTAGTCAAGTGTTTGGTATTATTTCATTGTTGCTTTCATATTGTTTTTATTTTGGATTTTAAACCACATTTCCAGACCCATTTCATTGTCACTTTCCTGCACAATTAATTTATTGGTGTCAAAGGTCATGTGACATCACTTGCTGGTGTGATACCGCTTCCTGTGAGGTCTTTGAATATGGCTCACCGGCCCACTGGGTAATAAAAAGTTCATGATCCAGCCCCACATTCAAAAAGGTTGGACACCCCTGAGCTAGGACATTGTAGACTGAAACAGTTCTCTCTCTATTTGTGCTTCCTTTCTTCCATGAGCACAGGCTTTGAACTGTCTTTCCTCCAAGGCATTGATGACAGTTTAGATATGTCTTCTTCTCAAAGTTTTCTTTCAGGACTCCAGCAGGCAAAATTCTGGATATTAACACAGGTATTATGTTAATATTATCAGATGCTATCAGAGGTATTATCATCATTAGGATCAGGGACTTTTATTGCTAGAATTGGGAATTACCATATGTATAATTTTTGTCTCCCACCATGTTCATGAGATGATTGTTAATGACATTGCATGCCTTTACAATTCGGACAAGATGACCCTTAAGGTTCCTTCCAGTGCTCTGATTCTTCAAGTTCCGATAAAACCTACTTCCTGGAATGCCACGACATCCATACCCGTAGTTAAGTTTTGGATTAATAAAAAGGCCCTGCATAGAGTCTTAGGGGGCATAAACATCTTGGGTATCCCCGCGATTAGGGCATTGGCCTTGAAGGACACCATATACCCAGCACTCCCATTGACTGCGACACCGGGTGAAAAACACCAACCAGTGCTAGTAAACCCTGTGCTCTGGCGATATCAGCCAATCCTGACACACGCCAACCTGCAGCCTCAGATTCGAAATCTTTTGGCTGACTTGTGCGAGCGAGAATGTATCCAGCCCATAAAATCCTCCACTTACCTCTCGGCTGGATGAGGCATTTCAAAACCAGGAAAACCAACGGAAGCACGTCCAGTGGTGGACTACTGGAAGGCAAATCATCACTGTAAACCACTCCAAATGCCCGCTGCACAAACTGTCTTGGATATTCTTGATGGCATAACTGAGATGCAAAGTGGCCGAGAATGGTTCTCCACCACGCTAGACCTGAAGGACATGTTCTATTCGATCCCTATACATGACCCGCATGGGATCCTTAATATGTGTGTAGGCGAACAAATGTCTTCCTGGAAAGTTTGCCCACAAGGCTATTGCAATGCACTGGCATTGGTAGTCACAGCAATGAATGGGACGATCAACAGTTTCATTCATCTCTGCCCGGAGACTGTAGATGTTTGCATCTGGGCCTATGTTGACGACATCATTATTATAGGGCATGATGGCGCCGCAGTTCGCACCATTACTGTGGACCTAAAGGACCACCTAAGTACCCAAGGATGGACAGTGAACCCAGCCAAGTCCATGTGTGAGCCGTCCTCAGACATCAAATTTTTGGGGACACGATTCACAGGACAGTGGCGGTCAGGGACAGCACACAATACTGCCCCTGAGTTGCCCTTGTCTTGGCCGACTACACAGGCAGATTTTCAAGGCCTGCTAGGCCAGCTGAACTGGTTTCGTCACTTTTTAACGCCATCACACCTAAGAGTCATCCAAAGGTTGCAGCACCAAATTCACAAGAAAACGCGACATAGAGCTCCATGGAGAGAACCTGATCAAGCTGCACTGGAAAAGGTTATGGCAGAGGTTAAAGAGATGAGCCTGATTGCAACCCCTGATGGCAACCTCCTAACAATTCATATAGGCTACACCACGGAGCATATGTGGTTCACAGCCAATGATGCTGAGACAGGGGAGCTCGCATACACCGGTCACTGCACATTCCAAAGCTACCAGCACCGATACGGCTGTCTCGGGAAAATCATGCTCGCGGCTCAACTGGGAGAACACCTCTCAGTGAGTCCAGGTGTACTTGTTGCACTCAGCAGCACCACACTCAACTACTTGACCCTGGCAGAATTCATCCAGAATATCAGAGCACGACAAAAACCTAGAGCGCCCTAGTCCTTCGCCATCAGTATCACTGGTCGGCATGGCAAGTTGCTGATGGAGAGATAACTCCAACCATTGAAGAGGATGATCTTGCTGTACCACTATTGTATGGGACTACGTGCCCAGCATGGATAGCTTCAAATGGCACATCCCATAATGGTGGAGAGTATGAATATTATTGTGACCCTTGTCACGACTATAAGCTCCTAACAGCTTATCTGGGGGAGTCAGTCCAAGCATCTGAACTAGAGGCTTTCAGTTAGCTCTCAAACACACTTACCAACACCATGATGGGACACTCCCAGTGCTCGTCATAGTCGTAGATTCAGAATATATATATAGAATTGTCACTGGAATGGCACAAGATAAGGAGCATACGGCCCTCTGGGATGATGTCAAGGCAATCTTACAAAAATTCTCCATCCGTCCCTTGATCAAGCACACACGATCTCATTGACCCAACATGGACCCCGTGCATGCCGTTGTGGATCAGTTGCTGGCCCACCAAGGACCCATGAACCAAAGAGACGTGCCTCAGTTACTTGTCACTGACATTATCAACACCAACCCGTTCCTGACATGGCTTCATGAACACTGGGGACACCCTGGAGCAAAAAAGGCACAAACTCGTTGGAGGGAGCAAGGCGACAAAGGACCAAGTATAGAACAATGGACAAAGATAATTCAAGCTTGCTTTGCCTGTGCACGAGAAAAAACGGTGCATCACAGGCACCAAAAGGGCGCCTATGACCCAGTGCACTATGATCCAGGTAAGGTGTGGCAGGTGGACCTGCTCAGGCTACTCCCGGGAGCCAAGCCACCAAACAAAGGACTAGCAATTGTGGATCTGGGGACACATCAGATCCTCGTCCTCCCCACAAGAAAAACCACCACTTCCATAATTCAAGGATGCCTGCAGCTTGCTTTCACTCATTGGTAAGTCCCCCACATTATACACTCTGATGGAGGATCACCTTTTAACTCCAAAGGCTTAGAGCAGTTCACAGCAGAGCACAATGTTCAGTGGCATCATCACCTGCCCTATATCCACAGTCCAATGGCATTGTGAAGCAGCAAAAAGGATTGTATAAGGAACAATTATGAAGGAGAATGGGTCATTTAAGAGCTGGACCAAGTACAACAATGATGTACTAATTGCCATGAATGCTACCAAAGCTTTGTGGAACGAGCGTGCCCCTGTGCCATGCCTGCCTTGGAAGCCATGTTACTTAGTGCAAGAAACAGTGTGGCTAGCCGTTCCCACAGCTATTAGCAAGCGTCCAAGTCCAGTTCCCAGTGTTGTACTTGAACCTGGTGAGTATCCAAAGACCTATTTGGTGTCTCTCGAAGCAGTCTCACCTGCACGCACCGTCTTAGCCTACCATAATTGGCTAAGCTGACGTAGTACAGTTGCTAATGAGTCTTAAGTTTGTTTTCTAGCCTGAGATGGTACAAAGCTGCCGACAAATAACGTGGTGTGAAACATTGACACCCGCCACCGTGGATAAACCCGCCTGCGATGGACCTCAGCTGGAGCAGACTGACTTGATGCCATCGGAGTTGCTGAAGTTTTTGTCATTGTTGTACATTTAACCGCACCTTTGATGTATTGTTAATAATGTTTTATTTTGCATGTTTAGTTATATGAGACTTAAATGTAAGAAGGGGAACTCTCAAGCTCAAGTATATCTGAGTTTGGCATTTGGTCAATCTGGCATGTGGTAAATAAAAGGTGACCAAATGCCAGCAAGCTGTGCTCGTGGCATGGGGGAGCAGCAGGTGCAGCCTAATAGCCGCGTGAAGAATGCATGCAACAAAATCCCCAGCTCATGCAGCTCATTCAGCGCGCAAAAAAAGATCCAATCCCATTGGCTATTAGGGCAGTATAAAAGCAAAGCCCGTGGAAAAGAAAGTGGGACCCACACAACATCGGAGAGGCTTGATCACCCTCACTGGAGGTCCTGTGTCCGTGGCTCCCTTTCCCCCCAGACGCCCCCATCTCAGATAATTGCATCATTTGGATGTGCAAATAGCTCTTGGGTTCCCTACAGTTTTAGTTTCAGAATTATTGTAAGGGGATCTGCCGGCGCGGAAGTACAAATGAAGCACTTATGTGCTTCACAGTGTAACTTTATGGAGCTTGCTTACACTGTGTGCATCGACGTGAGTCTCTGTACTGCAGTTTGTAAGTAAAGCATTTACTTGTTATATTGCCTTCAGACTCTTCTTGAACGGGAAAACTAGAGAAAAGAGGGAAATAGAGTTCCATAACCCTTTTGTCCCCGGCCTGCTGGGATCCAGGGGCTGACCACCCCTCCGGTTCCTTACCACAACCTCACGTATCGGTATCCCCATGCTTAAAAATGGCAGTGGGGACACTTGAACTAAAGCTCATTCAACAACTGATACATGAGATGTGGTAATTGCCACCTTCCAGCAGACTCGATTAATTGAATCTTTTCTGATGTGCTGGAATTCCAGCACATCAGAGCAGCCTCTGTATTCATGTATAAGTGCCCACTGAAAGCAATTTGACAAGAAGAGAAGCTACATCTTTTTCTGATCTGTTTCCACATTTCTACAACTTGGCAAAATATTGCCTTACCATTCAAACCAATTAAGTGGATGCAAAATGTGCAATCTCAGTGTATGGACAAGTGATCATGACAGAGACAGTGGATGTCATGTCAGCTGCAATTGCCAGTGGTTGGTGCATGCTATCATTCTAACAAGAATAGTTTCTATTAAGGTTAGTATTATCTAGTATTGCTAAGCTTTTTGTAGAATACTAATAATAAGTTATGAAACTATCTACGTCACTGTCAGGGCGGCTAGGATCTGGAACCAGCTTCCAAGAGAAGTGGTGCTGGCTTCTATCCTGGGGATCTTTAAGAGGAGGCTAGATGAACACCTTGCCAGGGTCATTTGACCCCAGTACTCTTTCCTGCCATGGCAGGGGGTCGGACTTGTTGATCTGCTCAGGTCCCTTCTGACCCTACCAACTATGAAACTATATTAGTTATGATTCATATTGTGTATAATTTCATATGAATTATATATTTCCATTTAGATTTAAATTCAATACTTAGATTCATAATAATGTAATTTATTTGATATTTCCACAGACTTTCCTATTTAATTATGGTGTGGTTTTTGCCTCTCAACCAATCAGTGTCAAGAGGGGGCCTCACCATGAAAAGACTGAAATCGGCTCTACGCACCATGAGCGGCGCACAAAAATCCCTTTGTTTCACCACAATTTATGTGGGTCCCTACTAAAATCCATGCAAGACACAATTGATTCCTGCTCTTATAAGTGAAACTAGTAACAAGACCTCAGGTATTGTCATAAGTAGCCACAGTTCATCAGATGGATGATCAAACAGAAAGAAAAGGAGATGAACAGGAAAGGGTTACACAGCTACTGGTTGTCTAAAGAGTCTGGTCAGCATTCATCCAGAAAGATTACAGAATGCTGCTAGCTGGCCCATTGGCAGATGGCACAGGGGGCTGGGACCTGCCTCACCCCTGCAGCTCTTTCCAAGCCCTGTGCCTTAATTGCCCAAGTGGGGGACAGGGCTGGGAACTGCCCCTGACCAGGACAGTTCCCAGCCCCCTATGCATGACCATGGGGTAGAGGCTGGAGATCCTAGTCCCTGCTCGGCTCTGTGATCATGAAGATGGGTGGGTACAGGCTCCTGAGACCCCACCAGCAGGGAGCTCCCAGCACCAGCTCTGAGACAGCATGGCCAGCACTGGGAATTCTTTATCTCCCAGCACCAGCCTCATAATTATCTCCCAATGCAGGGCCACAACCACAAAGCCAACACTGGGAGATAAAGATCTCCCAGCCCCCACTCCCACTCCCCAATCACAATTTCAGGGTGGGGGGCTTGGAATATCCTGATTCTGGGGCAGTGGGATACAGTGTCTACCTGGGCTCCGGAGGGGGCGGGGGGAGGGAGAGGCCAGGGAGCAATTTCCCATCTCCTGGTGATTGGCTGACCAGGAGCAGATTTGCTCCCGGTCAGGTGTCTACATAAGTGCTACTGCAGTCACTAATCGCAAGTAAATTTGCTACTTGCATTTGCAGGTAGCACATTCACTCATGATTAGCGAGGTTTACTGCACAGTAAGCATGTGCATGTGTAGACTCACATGCTTACTGTGCAGTAAACTATGCTAATTCACATGTAGACACACCCACTATGTAGCGTGGACAGAGCTTTAAAATTATCTCTGGGACCCCAAGAGAATTTTTCATCTTGTTAGTGAGATAAATGTTACTATGTTTCAGTATTTCATCATGCATATTCTACTTATTAGGTGCTTATGTTGGAACAAGTTCTCTGCTTAAATTCTTGGAAATCTAGTAACACCAAATGTGGTGTGTCTTCTACTTCCTAATTTTTATGATTCAATCTTAATATTAAGACCATCATACATACAAAAGTAGGTGCATTTGCTATTCTTCTAGACATCAAGCAGAGTTGAAGAAGATATCCAAGAGGTAGATTAAGGTCTGGGCAACAGAAACTATAACATAAACGTGTCCTTCCTTTCCTGTTAAGTGTACCATGGGGCATATTTTATAAGAATGCATACTGGTATGTAACAAGAACAGCCAATTTCTAGCTGCATCAGAGACTTACAGGTCAGTGGCATAAGCTCTGCTGTCCTCCCAGTATAGCTGGCTAGTGGTATCCCTATGGGACAGTTGGATTCAGCAAAAGTGCCCAGGTGATGTTATGAAATCCTGTGCGGGAATCAAATTAAATGACTGAACTTCTATTGAGGGACATGAAAGGGCTAGGACAGACATAGCAGTAAACACTTGAAGAAGTCCAGGAATGTCACTGATTAGGAAACAGGTCACAATTGTCCATCGTCAGAGGTGTCTGCACACGCGTTGCTGAGGGTTTCAAGTAGAACTATCGCCTTGTAGGGGTTAGGAGTGCTCTCAGACTGCCAGCAGGGAGTGGTGGCCAAATGGTAGTTTTCTGCTTCTCTTTCTCATAAACACTGAGATCAGAAAAGACCCCTTCCTGTACTTTCATGACATCGGTGTGCTTGTGCCCTGATTCGGAGTTCCAAAACGTGTGGGGAAGGCAGACGGGGCTGCCTGGACCCTGGTTCTGTGTGCCTGGGGGGGTGGGGGCATAGGCTGCAGGTCTCTGCCATTTTTAAAGAGATCAGTGTCCTTTTGCTGGTTGCAGTGCAGTTCTGCGGGCAGCTACCTGGAACCCCCAGGCACACAGAAGCTGGGGTCTGGAGCCCCCAGCCAGGGACACTGCTGGCAGCAGCAGGCAACAGAGGCTGGGGCAGCTGAGTTCTGGTTGAACTGCGGAGCAGCCAGTTGCCATGTGCGGGGCTGACCGCACATAACAATGAACTGGTTCATGGAGAACTAGATCAATATAATACTTGATTATCCAAGTATACTTTAGAAACAGTTCAGGAGCTTTAAACCATTAAAGACTGACTTGTGTGTCTGGATGTTTAAGGTTTAAATTGCATTTAAACCTGTCTAAGTGCTATGTCTGTCCACACACTGGAAGTTTCCTTCTGCAGTAGCAGAGGCATTTACATATAAGCACCCTCATTAATAAGAAGCAAATAACTGACTGGACTCTCACACTGGCTTGACGCAGGTGTGCCTTGACTCATTTCGGTGCACTTACCCTTTTGCCACAGAAGCTGTAATTTCAGTGTTGAAGCAGACTCAATTAATTGACACAATTATGATGCTCCAGCAGCCTCCGGCATCTCATGTGTCAAGCGTCCCCATGCTTCAAAATGGCAGTGAGGACGCTTTATTTAAAGCTCGTTTAATAAAAGCTCTTGGAGCTGCTTACATTAAAGCATCCCCTTCCTCCCTTATTCCCAGAGCATGTGCACAGTCACAAATGAGTTGTCTTTTACATGACAAACATGCCAAGACCTGTATATATTTCCTCCATTTTAGGTTCGAGTTAAAGCAACTACATTCGTGGTGTCACACGGTGTTGTTTAACCCAGTGCTATCTCACCACCCCTTCTGCTTTTCTGGGCTGCTGGCCAGGCTGCCTGCAGGGCTTCAAAGGAGTTTTACTTTGCTGCGCCCCATGTCATTTAAGGCGCATTACGCTGCCAAATTTCCTACAGCGGCTAGAATTAAAGTGCAATATGCCACCGCTGAGTGCAAACACCAACACCATTAAAGTAGTGCAAAGGCATTTTGTCTGATTTAACATGTCAGGCACACATGCCCCTCATTTCATCTACACACAGCAATGTGGGCTACAGCCTCCAGCGAGCCTATGACAGCAGCCTCCATTACCAGCTTGTAATGGCTTTGAACACAAACCTTGTGGTTTTCCCAGTGCTGTCCTTCATGTTTTGAAGGAATTTCCTGTAACCATTCACAAAGCCACCTCATTATTTTCCTCCTTGAGGGTCTCATTATCTCTCCTTCCCACCGGAAACAGGAGGATGACTAGGCTGCTAGTACTTGGAAAAAGCTGCCAATCCCAATCATGCTGAATAATGTCTTAGAGTGACTCCATCAGCTGCCTCTTCTCTCCTGCTATTTTTAGATGAATTCTCACTTCTTGTTCTGTTAGTAATATCCTGTACCTGACACAACTGGGTCTTGGCCCAAGACTAGGAGCAATATTTTATTTCCTTTACTATGAGCCAGGTCCTATAGGGTGGACCATCTAATTCCACCTATTAGGTGCTATAGTGACAATAGGTGCCTAACTGTGATCCTTTTCCACCCCGCCTGAATCCCTGAAATACAGTTAAAAAAAAGAGGTGAGTAGGTCTTAGGCCTGCTCCTTTTTGTCACCTGTTCTCAAGATTCAGGTCATGGAGCATTCACCTTTTTCAGGAAGTGAAGAAATGTCACGTAGGGTCACATTTAAGGGTCTAAGTCCACTTAGATGCATAATAGGCAGAGCAGGATATGGACATATGCACTGAGAAAAGTGTAATCCTATTCCATCTTGCTCAATGTCCTGGGGAAAAATTAACACAAAGATGGGTGGATTTTCCTCCTCCTTCCTGTTTTTTTGTGGCTCAGTCTTAAGTGTAAGATGGAGGTTTGTTAGAAAAATACATACATTCATGGATTTTTATGGGCATAAGCAAGGTGGAATAGAATTACATTTAAGTACCAGAATTCCCTTAGATTCCCAGTAGATGGAATAGAAACTGACCCCTTGAGCTCTCCACATATACCTAGGACAGTCCCAGACCAAATATATCAGTGTCTGTCTCCTGCTTAAGCCTGAATGGGATCTTGGAGATAGAAATAGGTGTTCCTCAAATAAATCCCCTGAATGGCCCAATCTGCTATGCATTCTCAGAGCACACATAATATCACACTAGCGGGGTTGGATTCAACACCACATTCAGTTTTATGAAACTGAAATCAAGGCCAACCAAACCAGTCTCTGAGCATCTGATAGCAACTCCTCCTTGTCATGTCAATACCTGATGTATGTGCGTTACTTTGTGTAATGGCTTTAAATGCAACAATCACTACTTCTAAGA
>JAGPOW010001626.1:410025-433080 GCA_030014935.1 Caiman crocodilus
ATTGTCCAAGAGATTAGAGATTTGGAGCAGGAAAGTATCAATGTCCCTTTTCTGCATCACTCTGCCATGCTGTGGGGATTGACACCTCCTTGGACTAAAACTGAGTGGCTGCTGATGTGGGCAGGCCTAGAAAGTACCCTTTTTCTGGAATACTCATTGGCTGCCACATTTATGGCGTGTCAAAAAATGGAATGCTAAAATCAATCATGGCAGTGTCCTTTCATGTCTCAACTCTGGCCGGAATGCCTGATTCACCTACTGATTTTTCATTAAATAGGACTGTCCATCTCTGTCCACTAAGAAAGTTTCCACATTTTCTGTTCTCCAGAAATGAGCCAAGGGGAGGTGACTTACACAGATGTGAGATTTCACTCTTCTTCACAGGAGAGGAGGAGCCAAAGATCTCAGAAGTCTGAGAAGAACCAAGGGCCTCCGAACTATGAGAGCAAAGGTACTGTAATGAGTGTTACACCAAGAGGCTACCCTGAATGCTCTTCTACTGCTCATAGCCAAGCTTCCTCCCCTACTCTAAAACCTACCACTATTTTTGGAATGCAATGGGAGAAAAACATACCTCTGCAATGTTTCCTAGTACCACGTTACTGTGAAGCCTGGAGCACCTAGGATGTTGGTCACAGAGGATGCATCTATGCATGCTATTATTTCAAAGTAAATTAACTGGACAGTAGAAATGATCACACCTCTGTTCAACCTCACCAATTACGATATTGTCACAGTAAGCCTACCCAGGAGCACATCTAATCCTACCCACCCTACACAGTAAGCCTACTCAGGAGCACATCTACACAAGTTCCCTTTTGGGAGCAGATTTTCTTTCACCCTACACCACTGTAGCAGGCAGGAGAAGCTACAGGAACTGCCTGCTGCTGGAGACAGTGGACATTGTATGGCAAGTGGACATTGTGGGACAATTGCCTGCTGCAGAGGCAAGTGGACACCCTCTCCAAGAGAGAGGATTGTTGCCCAGGCAGCCTGGAAGCATATTTACTTCTGGTCAGGGTCTGCACATGAGCTACTGTCCCGTAACTACAGTGCGGTTAATTTTGCAGGTTGCTAATTAACTACAGGGTTGACTAATTTACTGTGCAATGTCTGCACATGTAGATAGTAATGCTTTACCATGCAATTCGTCAACTGCGCAGTAAAGCATGTCATGTAGACTCATGCAGAGGTTCAGTAAGAGAACTCATTGCTCTAGCAGTTAGGAAAAGTACCTCTGCTGTGCATCTACCATACTAAAGCAGTAAGTTAGTATGAGTTTTCACATCTGGTCAACTAGGTGATTGTGATATGTAAGGGCAACTGTACCTTAAGCTGTGTTTGACCCAAGTATCCAAAAGGGGGCTCACTTTGCTTATCACTTCATTAATTTTGTCCTCTTTAGATTCTCCTGCTCCATCCTCTGCCTGGAAGTTCATTGGAGGAATTCTGGGGATCCTCTGCCTAATGCTACTGGGAACAGCAGTAGTCTTTGTCTTCTTATGTGAGTATTCTGCAGGAATAAAAGTAGGGGCCTTATTTACTCTTATTTACTCCATTTTTGTGTCAATCTCCATTCACTGATACTAACGTAAAGAATGGTAAATCAGGTGCTGACAATTTTATACCTTTTATACATATTTCAGGAAGGTTTTTCCATTCATGTTTAGGAATATGATTTACAACTTCTGATATATTAAAGGAATATTGGAAAATATAGTAAAATCTATCACTTAAAAAAATCCATTTCACAGGGACAGAAAGCAATATTGTAATTTCATCTCAATTTCCATCATGTTCAAAAGTTATTTCGATTTGTTTTGTTTTAACTGGCATTATCTGTTGTTCTGTTATTGTCAATGCAAGTTTTCCAGGAATGCAAACCATGTGAAAGCCAGAGAAACTGTATCCATCAGGAAAGATCTACCCTTCACCAGGAAATAAATCAATATCAAAAAGTGTACACCACTTCCATTCCCAGAGGTAAACATTTTGGTGGAATTTGATGTCTTCCTTATTTAGATCCCCTCCTGGTTGATTAAAAAAATGATACACTGATGGTGTGAGACATTTTGTTCTCAAAAGAGTATAACTGTTTTTTTCTCAAGGGGATAAAACCAGTTTATGTCCAGAGAAATGGCATCCACATGGACACTTCTGCTACCTCTTTACTAATGACTGGAAATCCTGGGAAGATAGTAAAGATTATTGTACTTCTTTGGACTCCAAACTCCTTGACATCAAAAATAAGGAAGAACTGGTGAGCACTTTGCTTTTGCTCCCCAAAACTGGCCTCAGAGTTTGTGGCTGGGGCTGCAGTGCAAATGTTTGGCAATGCCCTCTTTCAGGATGTAACCAGGGTCTTCCCACCATGGTGGCAACAGCTCAGGAATAGCTCACCCAAGTACTGGGAGTGGGTTAGCGGCGTGGTTCTTTGGGTGAATCCCAATAGCATAGATTCCTTTTCCATAGCCTGCATGTGAACATGGGGAAAAATCTTTATGTTTTTCCTTCCTAAAGTCTGGAGCCCAGTTACTGATTCCCTCCAAAACTACTGTTCACTTTTATGGGGTTTTGTACTCTCTTGGTGGTTTCAAGGTTCTCTGGGTAGAAAACTACTACTAATAAAAAAGGCCAAATATTGTCCCTTCTCTTATGGCTTTACATACCACAGCAAACTTGGCAAAGAATTCTTCATCTAGGAGCAGCCCAGAAAAGTATGTTTCTGCACATTGGAATAAATTTGCCAGGCTCTAAAGGGTAGTGAACACTTTGCAACCAATTCACGAATGTAGTTCTTATGTTCAGCAGAAGAGATAGATCTGTTGTCAGATTATTGTTTCATCAGTTCAATCCTTAAACTCCTCCTCATTACATTTTTCTGTTTAAATATCTGTCACTACACTAAGAGGATTCCTCTCAACATAGCAAAAAAGTATGGCACGTGCTGAATTTTAACAAATTACCTATAAAAGCTATATTAAAACGGTATTATTAAGACTTTCAAATCAATCATTCAAAAGTCAAGCAATACTAGAATGATGGCCTCAACAACCTTTATTCTTGTTGCCTGAGAGTACACATTTTGGTACAGATGTTATCTCTATGTCACATTCCATTTTTTGCCAACTGCCCTCCTTCACTGTGCACAGTGCATGGCGTTCATCGGATGAACAGCTAAACAGTATCTCTTTTATCCTGAGTTATCAACAGATGGAATTATATCTTCTTTACCGGGCACTCTTCAAACCCTTTCCTGAAGGTCAATTAAAAAAATATAGCATGGCCAAATATATTTGAAACACAAACCAGCCCTCTGGCAAATTTCAAGTCCCTGTTGTCTAATAAATGGCAAAGTCAAGCTTCCCAGAGTTTCTTTTCAGCATTCTATTAAAAAGAGGCAAAATTATGTATTTTGCTCCGTTTTGTTCTAGAAATGAGCTGAATAGCCACAGGTTAGAAAGAGAGAAAAAATTACCCCTACATAAATTGCCTTGTAAAATTTCAGCCCACACAGTAACAGTTTGGCAAATGAAAAATAGGATTTTCATAGTTGGTCGGGTCGGAAGGGACCTGAGCAGATCAAATACAACCCCCTGCCATGGCAGGAAAAGGTACTGGGGTCAAACGACCCCAGCAAGGTGTTCATCCAGCCTCTTCTTAAAGACCCCCAGAGTAGGAGCCAGCACCACTTCTCAAGGAAGTTGGTTCAAGTTGCCCTGACACTGAAGCAGCACCTCCTGAATTGTAGTAGTTTATGACAGGGTGTATTATATGCAGCATTCCATCCTGTCAATAATCTCTGGACAGATTTTGCATTCTAGAAAAAGGTGTGAGCAGAAGTGCTAACCCTGACTGATGTAACTAAATGAGATGTGAAAGGGTCAGCACTGCTCAGCGTTGTGCAGGATCTCTGGGCTGGATCATTCCACTCTCCTGCTCTTTGGGCCCAGGAGCCTGATCCAAAGCTACTCAAAAACAATAACAAGACTTGCACTGATCTCACTGGGCTTCAGATTATACCCCAAACCAGCAAAACCTTCCCATGGGGAGTGGCCATGGGACCCCAGAGAGAATCCTTCATATCTTTGGACAGCAATCCTGCCCCTTGCTAAGAAGAAGCAGTGACAGGATCGGACGGTAAACCCAAGGCAGCACCCTCATTTGGAAAGATAAGCTGAAGTTGACCTAAGAGGAGATAAAAGAACTAAGTTGTCACAAAAAAACACCCCTCAGCCGCAGGGGCCTTCCAAATATGCACACGAGTGGAAGAAAAGGTTCGAAGGATGGGGTGAGCTGAACTGAATTGGCTTTGTTCCCATTCAGGAGTTCTTCAAATCAGTATTACATGTTCCCCACTGGATTGGACTATCTCGTCAGGCAGGCAGTGAGTCCTGGCTGTGGGAGGATGGCACAGCTTTCTCCAAAGACCTGTAAGTGCCTTGTGTTATGAGGAAGGATATGCTTTTATTCGAGCTAATATTGCACTTTCCACAGTCAGTGGTTTGAATAATGGTCCTTTATGTCACAGCCCTCCCAGGAGAAATGTGTACGTGCATGACCCTAACCAGCAATACAGATTCTGCTATAGGGAAGAGGTGGGCTGATCTAGGAAGAGGATCTTCTTTGTACACTCCAAAGTGGGAAGGCAAATAAAATTTCCTCCAGCAAGGAGGGGTACTTTACTGTATCTGGTGTCTCTCTTTCCCATAGAGGTTTTTAATATTTTTCCTTCTATTATTCCTCAGTGCTAGACAAGGGAAGGACAGTGCAATCTCTGGTCTGTGAGAGGGGGAGTAAGGCACATTGAGAGGGTTGTTGGGAAAGGGCCATGGGCAGGTAAAGCCAGGGCTTCTGCAAGTCATGAATAGCATGTCCTGAATGGATGCTGGCAGAGCTGTGACAGGAAGCTGACCTGCTCTGTCCAGGTATTGCCAGTGATTTTTGAATCTGAGTTTCATGAAAAACAGACTCATTTGCAAATTGCTTTGGACATAACATATACTTTAAATGCTATCCCAGCAACCAATCCCACAAGAAGCACCAGCTGAGGACTGGAGATGGGATTAGCAGGCAGTAACATGTATCTCTCCATTCTAGGTTTGCAGTAGCCCAAGGCAATATCCCAGGGTGCTGTGTGCTTCTCTCCAAAGTAGAAGCGAAATGCATTTCTTGTGAGGAGCCGTACTCCTGGATTTGCAAGAAGGAGGCCGTGCATCCAGAACCTGCTGCTCTGATAGAAGAAAGGAAGAAAAGCCACTAGAATATATTCCTGCTCCATTCCAAGTCCTGGCCACATACAGAGCCCCAAGGTTGTCCCTGCCACACGTCTAACATTCACTGCTGCTGCCAGTGCCAGTTGCTCCAAATGCTTAGCTGTGACCATGGGCAATGCTGATGAGTTGTGGGGCTTCATTATTGTCCTTCATGTAATAAACCACTTGACTGGAGGAGGGAACAGTAGTCTGAACCTCGGCTCTAGCAGCCATAAGCTAGAATCTGGTTAGCTATGAGGCTGGAAAGCCTTGTTTCTTGTTGCAATCCATTTCAATATTTCTAGGACCACTTGCCTTAAGGGAGTGATTTTCAGTCTCTGGTCTGTGGACTCCCGGGATCCGCAGACTCTAAGGGGTCCATGAAAGATGACTATGATCAATCAAATGTATGTGAATACCTATGCTTACAATTCAAAGGGGTTCACACCTCTGTTCAAAATTTCCAAAGGCATCCTCGAATGAAAAAAGGTTGAAACCATTGCCTAAAGAGAGTAGCCATTTTGTTTCCAGAAATCATACACACACACACACACACCCCCTCTCCTCCGTCACCCATGAGAAGCAGTGGCATCACCAGCCCTCCACAATGTGCAGCCGTCTCAGCACGTATGCCCTCTCTCCAGCACTGCTTCTTTGCAGCCACCTAGAACACAGTAGATTAGAGGGCTGTGGCAAACCACCGATCTGTGCCAATCTCCTGATTATCACAGCTCATAAAGGTGGGCCTCATTTCTTCACACTACTGCTGTCATGGGGACTCCACACTGTGCCCTCTTAGGGAGATTTCATCATGCTCTTCCTTGCTTATTATTCTTCTCAAATAAAAAACCTCTGACATTTAAAGTTTCTGGCTGCTCTTTGTGTCAGAAAAACTGTAGAATAAGCAACTGCCTCTCCCATTTCTGTTTAATGAGACTGCAGAATATTGGCAAATTACCTCAGGTTAATTAGTATTGACTTAAACTGTGCGACTTAGACAAGGGGTCTAAAACTCATCAAGCCTTGTGGCTTAGATAAGGGTTGTTGGGTCAATCTACAGACCAAACAAGGAATGATCAACCCTGCAGTGCTCACAATCAAGCCTGTGCACCACACACAACATGCGTCGGCCATTGCTGTTGTGCTACAGCAACTTAATATTCACGTGGGTCTATATGTGATCATCAGGTACATCACCATAGTGGCACACTGCCTAGATATAGTGCACTGCTACAGTGACATAGCTAGTGAATTTAATCATGTGCTGCTCATATGCTACCGTACGGGCTGCTACTGTACCATTTTTTAATATTTCCCCCAAGCAAGCACCAAAACATGGCCCAGTGCTAACATCGCTGTATGACGACATGTAGACATGTCCAGAAAGAGCTAAATTGCAGAAGCAAGATACCAGTGTACAGAGGACTTGTACTAGGTGGATTGGTGGATATGGCCTTGGACTGCATTAGAATAAATACTTACATAATCAACAGGACTAAAAAATACAAAGCTAAAATACTGTGGGCACATCTACACATACATTTAAGTGAGACTAAATGTAATGTGCATTAAGCTAATGCACATTAAGCAATTTTTGGCAGGTGTCTACATGTGCAGGGACTTGGCTGTAAAGTTTATGTCAAATCCCTGCAGCCCTGCCACATGCCCCTAGTGGCTGGGCAGAACTGGCACTACAGTTAGTGCTGGGTCACATCTAAATGTGTGTTAATATACTTTAACTAATCATGATATCATGGGCTGGGGTCCTTAAGGATGGCCGTAATCTCTCCAAGGACCTTTTACCATGCTAAGTTGGCCCAATGGACACCCTCTGTTCTCGCCCGCCATGTCTTTGATGGAATGATTAATAGGGATGCTGCCTTTAAGTCCTCTCAGACATGGTTTTTATTGATTCTCTGGACCCCATGGGTTCCTGGACCCCATGGGTTCCCGGACCCCTGATGCATCCTGCTTCAAAATAGATGTCATGATGGATGTTTTGGGGTACCCTAGCCTTATGGGCTATGCATGGCTCCAACCACCCCTTTACCATGCCCCAAGCCTCACAGATGGTACTGATGTTGTCCGGTCTGGACCTTGGTGTAATTTGGCCCCCTTTGTCCTCCCTGGGCTCTCCGCAGCCCTGCCTCGCTCTGCGCCTCATTGGTGCTGGGGCTCTGTGCACCCCAAATGCCGCGCCCTCTCTGACACCGAGGTCTGTGCACCCCAATGAGGCCTTCTCCTTCCCCTAATAGCTTCACCCATACCACTGGTCTTATACAACAGCAACCAAAACACAAGCCCCTGGGCTATAACATGAATTCAAGCTGCCCCGCTATAACATCATTCAAGCCACACTAGGGGTACTCCATCCCTCAACAGTATCAGAATCTGTACCTGCAGCCAGGCCTCTCCCCTTTGCTTGCTCCAGGAAAGCTCCTTCCTCCTTGGGTGCTGACAGGGAACTGCCTTCCTGGCCTCAGCGCTGAGGTTTATATATGAGCCAGGCCCCGCCCCTTCCGGTCAGCTGACTGCCAGCAACTGTGGGCCACTAGCTCATTCTGGCTGCCCTGGTAACCAGCAGCTGGGGCTTCCAACTCACTGCTAGGGCTCTTCCCCTAGCAGTTTCACCTTTTTAAAGGAGCAGGGCACCCTAGTGCCCTGTGACACATGACTAGTCTCATTTCACCATTTTTAATGTGCATTATGGGTGCACATGTGTAGGTGCATACCCATAATGGGCATTAACTTAGGCTAATACACATTAACGCATCTTGTGTAGACATGCCCTGTTGATATAAGAACTATAAATTCCTACTGACTGCAATGGAGCATTTAGGTTGAAGGTTTTCCCAATATATATTTGTCAGTAATGCTAGAAATAAACAAGGAAAAGGCCACTTGCAGAAGGATATCATTTTCATTACCTGTTCTATGCAGCAACGACCCTGCGAGCACAACTTTTTTTCCCCAAAAGCAAGATTTTTGGCCTGCATGAGAAGGAGAAGGACTGAGTGAAGGGACTTCCCAGGGAACCAACTCCTCTCCTCTCCCTCCATACTCACCTCAAAAGAGAGAAAGAGCAGCTGACAGCCGCTCATCCGGAGGGAGACCTAACTCCAAATGGGAAAGACAGCCAGGGAGGAGAGACTTTTGGGAGAGGAAAGAGAGGCTCTCTGTTCTGAGCTGGGGAGAGAGAGCCAAGCACAGAGGCGTGGGGCATGCCTGGGGAGTCTCTGTCTGATGCTGGCAAGAGAAAGCTGGATCTGAAAGGGTGGAAGACACCCAAAAAGTCCCTGCTATGAGCTGGGGAGAAGGAGCAGAGCACAGAGGGGCAGGACATGACGGGACAATCCTGGCAGGGAGCCAGGGGGAAGGAATCCAGCTTGGAGGGGCTGGGCACAGACGGAGAACTGCAACTTGTGGTGTGGGAGAGGGAGCTCAGCTCAGAGGGGTGAGACTCCCTGAAAAGAGGGAGCTGGGAGCCGGCAGGGGAGAGTCAGTGGCAGAGGGGTGGAATACATCCAGAGATCCCCAAGCGGAGAGAAGAGAGGGAGACAGCAGAGGAACGGCACGTTTCACCGGGGAATCCCTTCAGTGAAAGGAAAGGGGAGAGTCATACGTGGAAGAACATGGGAATGGCTTAAACCCTGTGGGGAACATGCTAGGGAACTGAAGGCTGGGAATTTAGCAGCCTCAGTGCAAGGGATAAAGGAATTGCACCTGGGTGAAAACAGTTTAAAATAGTTGACAAGGGAACAAAAAGGTTGTTGAAACTGTAGAAACAGCAAGGACCTTTTTATTTGTATTTATTTCTTGGACTCTCTTACCCTGAGGGGATTCTCAGAGTCAAGCTGACGTGAGGAAGGGGTGTAGGGGACAGTGGAGCACCATATTTCTCAATAACCACATGTCATGGTGCGGTGCCTTGCAGAGCCTATTTTTCTTCTGTTTCAGTTTGTGTGTGTGTGTGTGACTTCCTCCCAATATAACAAGAGCAAATAATAATAATAAAAATAATTATTGAACATCAAAGTCATGGCAGGTGAGATCTTTTCAACTGGGAGGAGTCAAAAAGGGTAACATATGACCCCTTTCCCCCTATAAAACAGAAGACGAAGACATCATCCCGTAAAGGCCATAATGCCTATAGGATCTATGGTTGACAGTCTGCCTTTAAAAAGGAATCCCATTTGGCAGTCCTGACATAACAGGGTTTAATCCTCTCATTATTGGTTTCCAATTAAATCATAAAGACTTGGGGATTTAAAATGTCTGTTAAATGTCCAATTAAAATGCCAATCTGGAAAACTGAAAGGCCCAGCAAGTTAGAGGGTTTATAGGGACTGCAGGCTGCCACAGGGTGAGCACCCAGTGTGGACATTACTGAAGGGCAAAACTCAATGAGCAGAGGCAGGAACAGGAGGAGGTTATTGTAGTTCTTGTTATAATTGTTTTAATTTAATTATGTGCTCTTTGGGGGGAAAGAGAGGATGAGTGTGTTTGGGGGACAGCCACAGACTCCCTGCAAGACATGGAGATAAAATCATGGGACGGACACTAAGGCTGTGAGGAAAGGATACCTTGCATTAGGAAAGGAATGGGAACGGGTAGGGAGGAAATAAGGGAATACTTTTTTTGTGTCATGGGGGAAGGGAATATGGGTTGGGAATAGATGCCGAGGGGAGCAGAGGGGAATAATCCTAGGTCAGAGCTGAATAGGCAGACAGAGATGGATTGCTTTTGAATTTAGCAAGTTTTTCTCTTTTTTTTTCTGTTCTCTTTTTTTTGCAGGGCATGGGAGGTAGTTATAGTTTCTTATTTTGAGAATGTATTTTGTTTTTTATCAATAATTTTGTCATTTCTTCTAAGCTGCGCTGAGCCATTTTTTTTTGGAAGGGAGGCATATAAATCAAATTCATAAATATGTGCTCTCACAGTAGCTTAATGGTAATACAGAATATGGTATATGTGGAATGCTCCTACACATGAATCCTTTGACTGAATAGGGAGAGCTTTTCGACAGACTCCTGTGAATGGAGATGGCTTGGCACAAAGCTAAATTGCTACAGTGGATGGATCACTGTAAATGGCAAATTTGAATCTGCGCGGTTCAGGGGTAGATACAGCAAAGTTTGAAAAACAATGATTCCATGCTCCACTTAGGACGCCTGTGATATTTTACTGCCCACCTTGCATGTTTAACCTGCTAAAGCAAACTAAGAGAGTTTTATATTTTTTGTTTGCAACTGGAACTCGTGAAAATGAAAGCCCCTCTGTTTTGCACACTTAGGACAGGGGCAGTACACCAGTCTCACATTTCCTGCATGGTTTTAAACAGAAACTTAAAACAAACTTAATATTTCTTGTGTAGACTCCTGGTGTCTGTCTTAGAACACCTAGCATGTATCTTCCTATAGCATTCAGGTGCAGGATTTAGATGGAGGAAGAGGACAATGAGATACTTTTAGTATTTGGCAAAACAATGCATATTGCCTTTAAGCTTCAATGTGCAAACAAAAGCTCTTACTTTCTGCTCCTGGTACTTTCATTGGTAAAGGAGACGCTTCCTACTGGTGGGATTTCTCTGTTCTGTTTTATTTAGGAAAGGGCACATTTACCTCTCACTGGGCACATCTACACATTCACTAATGCACAGTGGTTACTGAGAAATTAATTCAGTACTTGTATAATCAAGTACCAAATAAATGTGCAGCAACCAGAGTTACTGCATGGTAGTGCTGGTGAATGCCTTTTAATTGACATTACTGTGCAGTAGCCTAATAATACTGCACAGTAGCATATTAGTACTGTTTGTGCTCTGACGTGCTACTGAGCGGTATTATTAAGTGACCATGCTGTTAGGATCTCATGCAGACACACCATCAGTCAGATTTTCCCCCTTCCTTGAGGATTATGACACAGTATGGCAAACTGATACAACACACCAAAGGGCTACCGCAATTTCCAGCCCCTGGACCACCACATATACAGTTGTCACCAAGGCCAAACACTCCTATTGCTTTCATTTAAAAAATAGATGCATTCCAGATGGGCACTTTACCTGTCTTGGTTATAGGTCCTAAGTAAGAAGAAAAAGCTTTGTTACAGAGTAATGGTGAACAAAAGCAGGGATGGACAAAGGTGAGCTAAAAGCCTGTGATGCTGTGCAACAAAAATAGAGCTAATTTGATTTCAATGGCATGTGCTTCCCAATAGAAAGAAAAGAACAAGGGGTGGCCATCTCTGACACGGCCCTTCTGAGCATCAGTACATGGTCATGAAATTATGGTGACGCACATGCAAATTGCTCTTACCAATTCTGGATACCACACTTGTTGTTATGGCATCATTCATAGATCAACCTGTTCCTAAAAGTATGTCTCACTTTCGTATGTGTATTGAAGCTTGCAGGATGGTTGTTTGGTTACCTACACATACAGAGAAGCCAGATAATTATAAAGGTGAAGAAAACATTGCTCAGTATTGGTCAATTGCATATTCATGGTGTTAATCACCTGTTTAAAGATGAGTATGTACTCAAGTTATTTCTAGAATCAGGCCTTTGTTTAGATACCTGAAAGATCACAAAGCCAGGAAGGAGTCATCATCATCAAAAGAGGGTCCTTTAGAGATAGAAAATCTTGCAAACCTACCCTCTGGCTGCTCCTGTCTTATTACTTCACCAAGCCTGAGAGAAAAATTGAGCTCCTCCAGGGCCACACACACATTTTTATGCCAAATATGAATTCGGCCTACTTTTTAAATGATGAGGTAAAGACATGTGGATAATCCTGATGGGACACGTTCTTCTCAGAAGAGTGGATCTTGGTGATAAGTAATTGTTGAAGCTAGTTTAGTAAAGAGCTAGCTACTGAAGTGCCTAAGACTATCCAGTGAACAGGGAGACCTAAGCCTTTCTCAAGGACAATTCGTATCCCCTGGTGCTGAGCAGGGAGATACAGACATACACTGGTCCAGAAGAAATACAAGGCCTGGCGTTCCATCTCAGCTCCTGCTCCTCTACAGA
Source organism: Caiman crocodilus (assembly GCA_030014935.1). NCBI lineage: Eukaryota > Metazoa > Chordata > Crocodylia > Alligatoridae > Caiman > Caiman crocodilus. The sequence continues at coordinate 422,311 of JAGPOW010001626.1, forward strand.
GCTTAGGTGTTTGACTGAAGGCTACAAAGGAGGTCTTTCCACCATTTTGGGATTCAGAGCAAACCAAAGCACATTGTTGCCACTACCTGCTGAAGACAGTATTTTCCATGGTCTGGCTTTAAGTTTGGACTAGGGTAAATATGTCAGAGTTTGCTGAAGCAGAAATGCATAACAGATTATTGTCGAAGAGCTGGTCTGTCAACCGACTGTCATTGATTTCAGTATTGTATTTGTATTCTGCCTTATACAGTCTTTATACAATTGAAATGCAAGATTTGCTTTTTTATTTCTTTCCAATACTTGTGGGGATAGGTCATGAGATTGCTTATTAGACAAATTATGTAATGCTTGGTGAAGCTACGTGTCTTTAACTCCAAGCTCTCCCAGCTCCCAATTTTTGGCATTCCTTGAATTCCCTCCAAAAGGTTAACAAACTTTTGGTATTGAGGTGCCCAGAAGTCTGTATGTAATAAGTTCTGCAAAAGGAAAGCATACTGTGTCGCTAAATCAGGAATCGTAGAAAATTAGAGTTGGAAGGGACAAACCCCCTGTTCAAGGCAGGTTCATCTCCAACTAGATCATGTCAGCCAAGGCTTTGTCTAGCAAGGTCTTAAAAATCTCCAAGGATGGGGAGTCCACAACAACTCTGGGTAACCTGTTCCAGAGGTTTACTGCCTTCCTAATAAGAAAGTTTTCCCAATATCTAACTTGAACCTCCCTTGCTGCAACTTGAGACCATTGCTCCATGCTCTGTCATCTTTCACTGCTGAAAACAGTCTAGCTCCAGCCTCTTTTAACCACCCTTGAGGTAGCTGAAGGCTGCTATTGAATCACCTTCAGTCTTCTCTTCTCCAGACTAAATAAGCCCACTTCATTCAGCCTCTCCTTAGGAGTCATGTGCCCCAGACCTCTAACCATTCGTCTTGTTCTGCTGGGCTCTCTTCAACTTGTCCACATCCGTTCTGTAGTGGGAGACGCAAAACTGGACACAGGACTCCAGATGTGGCCTCACCAGTGCAGAGGAGAGGGCAATAATTACTTCCCTTGATCTGTAGGCAACTCTCCTACTAATGCAGCCTAGGATGCTATTAGCCTTCCTGGCAACAAGGGCGCACTGCTGTCTCATATCTATCTTACTGTCCACTGTAATCCTCCGGTCCTTTTCTGTGGAGCTGCTGCTCAGACAGTTGGTTCCAAGCCTGTAGCAGTGCATGGTATTTTTCTGTCCTAAGTGAAGTGCAGGATTTTGAATTTGTCCTTGTTGAACCTCAGGAGATGTCTTTTTGGCCCAGTCCTCCAATTTGAATAGGTTACTCTGAATCCTAGCCCTATCCTCCAGTGTATCTATTACATCCCCATCTTGGTGTCATCCGCAAACTTCCTGAGAGTGAAATCCATCCAATTTTCCAGATCGTTAACAAAGTATTGAACAAAACTGACCTCAGGACTGACCCCTGGGGCACTCCACTTGATACCACCTGCCAGCTAGATACTGAGCTGTTGACTGCTAGTCTCTGAGCCCAATGATCCCACCAGTTTTCTATGTGATGGTCTATCTGTAGTCCATTCATCCAGCCCATTCTTCCTTAGCTTGCTTGCAAGAATGTTGTAGGAGACTATCAAAAGCTTTGCTAAATTCAAGGTATACCACATCTACTGGTCTCTCTATATCCACAGAGCCATCCCTTGCTAGCTGCAACTCCAAATGCACTTTGGCGTTCCTGACTTCATCCCTGCATACCCGAGCAATAGTCTTGTACTCCTCCTTAGTTGTTTGTCTGAGCTTCTACTTATAAGCTCTCTTTTTGTGATTTAACTTACTGAAAAGTTCCCTGTGAAGCCAAGCTGGTCTTGTGCCATGCTTGTTAGTCTTCCTGCACATTGAGATGGTTTATTTCTGCACTCCCAATAAGGTTTCCTAAAAATACAGCCAGCTGTCTTGGACTCCTCTCCCGGTCAGACGAACTTCCCAGGGGATCCTGCCTGAGTTTCCTGAGGGAGTCAAAGTTTGTTTTTCTGAAGTCGAGGGTCCTTACTCTGATGCTCTCCTTCCTTCCTTTCCTTAGGTTCCTGAATTCAGTCATCTCATGGTTGCTTCTGCCCAAACTGCCAACTTCTTCTATATTCCCCACCAATTCTTCCCTGTTTGTGAGCAGCAAGTCAAGAAAAGTGTACACTGAGAAGTTCTGGCAAATTGCAAGCTCTTTTCCCCTGTGCTAAGGGGTGTCTCCCTGTTTGTTAAAGTCTGGCACAGTCTGACTTCAGGCATTTCACAACAGTGTGTTAAATACGAAAATGGCTGTGTGAGAGCCTTGGCTCCCAGACTTCCAGCAATTGCAGGTGTTATTTACATGCAAATCTTGTATTTACCTAAAAGGACTCTGAAATTATATAACTCTCCTTTTCTATTGTCTCCTTTTATTTCTTAGTTGCCTACTAATTGTGAAACCGATGCACTTATTTGTCCCTGTTTTTCATCAAGGATGTGATGTACCTGTCACTTGCTTGTTGGACAGACTGTCTCAATTTATTTATTGAAAGCTTGCATGAACCTGGTGGGGCCTTCTACTATTTAAAACAATTTTTTTTTTGCATTCACGTGCACCCAATTAGTCCATTTTAGTCATTTTTTAATTCCACAACATGACAAATACCTCCACTCCCATCAATCTTTTACTTGCATTTTCCTGCAGGATATTTCATGATCAACTTTTGAAAGTCACAGTCCTTACAGAAGGTGATTAGCATGTCAGTCTCAAGTCAGGCAGAAGATATGGCAGGATGGCATCTTAGAGACTAACTGGTTCAGGGAGGCATAAGCTTTTTTGGGCAACAATCTAAAGCACAGCATCTGATCATGTCAGTTGTTGCCCATGGAAGCTCATGCCTCTCTGAACCAATTAGTATGAAAGATGTCACCCTGCACAATACTTGAAGTAGCTATACAGTGTTGGTGTGCAATACCAATATGGAGCTCTTTACATTTGCAGGCTTTACAAAATCAACTCAGTCTTTTGCTTGCTTCCAGAACTATGCAGAAGGAAACCAATAATAAAGCAGGCCCAGAAACCATTAGGAAAGAGAATGAACTGGTAAACATAGAAAAACACCAAACTGAAATGGGGAAAGATTATCACAATAATAAAGACAAAAATGGTAGGTAGGAGCATGATATACACACCCATATGGACACAGATGGTTTACCATCTACTTGTTAGAGGTCAGAACCCGTTTATGATGTATTCTTTAGCACCAATGGTATCCTGCATATTATTCTACCCTTTCTATCCCTGCACCTTCCTGGTCCTCCTTCACTGCCCATCTACAGAGGTTGGCAGCTGTATTTACCTAAAAGGACTCTGAAATTATATACCTCTCCTTTTCTATTGTCTCCTTTTATTTCTTAGTTGCCTACTAATTGTGAAACTGTCATCAACCTCCTGTATAGCTTGTCCTCAACTTGTAGAATGGGAGGAAAAGCTCCTATGGATGGAGATTTGCCAACTGCAACTCTTTTTTCAGTTAATGTACCAGGAGCTCTTCAGGTGGAATACTTCCTAGGAGCATGTTAAATTTATCCATATTCCAATCATGAATGAAGTATAACACTATGGGTTGTGTTAGACCCCTCTGTGCTCCTGGGAACTGTAGGGCATTCAATATCCCAGTCCTGTACTAAACCTAGTCCTCTACTAAGTCCTCTGCTGAGCCCATTGAGAGGTGTCTCTAGTGACAGGGTAATACTTTATAGCCTTGTCTTGCAAAGTAGTGCATTATGCTGGTTTGGTTTTATTAATGAAAGCTTAAGCTTCTAGCAGTCCATTGCTGTACTACAATGACATTGTCAAAAATGTTATTCCTTGAAGGAATGAAAAACATTTGTTATGATGTTTTCTGTGTCACAGGCTTGTATTTGGGTGGATTATGCTTTCCCCTTGGACCCAACATTGGTATTACTTGTGAAAGTGAAGAAAGAAAACCCAGTAGAAAACTAGATGGGCCAACTTTTCCAAAGCATATTGGCTGACATTTTTAAAAGTGATTTTGGTCCAGATTTCCAAGGGTATCTAAAGGTTCAGAGAGGTGCTCAAGTGCTCAGATTCAGAGAGGTGCTCACCTACTTCCCATTGAAACTTGTTTGTTCTTGGGCCTAAATCTCTCTCCTTGAACCTTACGCTTCTAAGTCATTTTTACAAATGGCAAGTAGGTTCCTAAATCAGAAGCTTTTAACAGAGCTCCTAAAATCTTCTCAATGTGAATAAGTGTCAAGATGCAGACTCTCAGAAAGTTTCGTGATATAACCCATCAATTGTGTTCATTAAGTGTATCCATTAATATTGGATAAGTAGATGAAAGGTGTGCATTAGAACTATGTGAGCTACTAATCAAAATTGATGTTATTAAAAGACAAGCAATGCAAACTGCCATTTTTCTTTTGAAAAGTCACAGCTAACTATGAGACGTACAGTAATTCCTCTTGGGAACATAGAGCATATCTGGGAGGGCAGCATCCCAGGAGACAGCCTGAGTGAAGCAGCTGGAAGTCCAGGGTATGACAGGACAGCAGAACTGTGGAAAGGCAGCAGCCAGACTCCTACTTCTTTACTGCAAAAGGTTCTTTCTATAACTTCCCATAAATAATAAAGTGTTGCTTCTACACCACAAGCCTTATCCAAATACCTGACTGTATGTAGCAGCTCACTTGCCCTGGTCCAGCTCTTCTGTTATTTCACCCACGAGCTGCAACATCCTTCTAAACAAAGTGTGACTTCCCAAGAGACAGACTGGTGAAGCCATCAGACACTTCCAGGTGCAAAACAGGAGCAGATCAAACACTGTCACCTTTTTTCTGTAAATATTAATAAAGTAGCGTCCCTCCCTGGTCCCTTACATTCCCTGCCCTGGGGTATACAGTTGGTTAAGGGCTTTGTTGCCCCAGAGCCCACCCAGCTATCTACAGCCCTCACATTTCCATCCCAGGGTACGGGAAAGAGGGCTATGTTGCAGGTATCCCCCAAGCCAAACCAGCTGGCTGGCCACATTCCAGGTAGCCTGACTGCCTCCTGCCAACCAAGCCCAGCAGCTTTCACTGGAACCCAGGCTTTCTGCTGGAGATAACCCAGGCGTTGGGGTGCCCACTCTCCTCCTTCACCTTCTCCCCCACTCTAACTCCCCAGTTCCCACTTCCCTCCCAGAGCTGGAAAGAACCCAGGCTTCCAGGCTCCCAGCACACTTTGTGCTCTAATGTCCCAGTCCAAGAGATGCCGAGAACCCAGAGATCTTGGATCCCAGCTGCCTCTGCTCTAACCCCTGAGTCTAGTATCCAGGGATGGGAGTGAGTGTGTGTATTTTGGTATGGGAGGGTGGCTGTATTGGGATCCTGGACACCTGACTTTCCGAGAAGGGCAGCGAGTGGTGGGCACAGGGGGCCCAGACTCCATGGCCATGGGGCACAATAGGCTGGGGTAGGTGACTCCTAGCTAGAACTGGGAAAGGGGGTTTCTCAGGGCTCACTGGAAAGGTACCAAGCTGCTGGGTCCACATTTCCTCTGTCCAAAGTCTGCTGGCCCCCTGCAAGGTGGCTAGACAGGAACACAGATACTTGCCAAAGACTTGGGCATCCATCCTGGTGTGTGTGTAGTGGGGGAAGATAAGGGCTTTGCTGCCAGTATCCCCCTTCCCCATCCTGAGATAAGACCAGACAGTTTTCCCAGTTCAAGTTGCCTAAAGGGGACTCCCCACTCCCTGCTGGTGACTGGGGGCTCAGGCTCCCTCAGAGACTCTAAAATCATGGAGTGCAGGGCTCTATTCTGCCGGCGATGCTGCTGCTGCATTCTGGCACCCCTTCTAAATCAGCACCTGGGGCTCACGTCCTGGTTAGTCATATGTAACAGCTGCAAAATTCACCTGGCTGGAAGTTGAGTGGGGTATCTATGCTTAAGACCTCTGCAAGAAAGGGGCAGCAAAACTTTGCAGAGTGTATAAGCCCTACTAGACACGAGGGTGTGCTATGCATGATGCATGCTTCTTATTGGCGTGTTTAAATTGTGACTAGAGCCTGCATTGCAAACCAGGGGCTCTGATTGGCTGCTATTAAGTCATAAAATTTGTGGGAGGAAAAGCTGGGTGTGAGGGGGAAGGAGCAGACCCTAGCCCGGAGACAGGAGGGAGACTCAGCCCAAGCCAGAGGAGTTCATGTTGAAACCTGCCCAGAGGACATCAGGATGGGGGAGAGCGGATGAAGCCCCATGAGAAGCTGATCCCTCTCTGGGTTTGGAGCTGTGCAGCCAGGGATGCAGGTGCCAAGGGAAGAGTGGGAAGGAACCCCAGAAATGGCTCAGGGAGGGTTTGGTAAGCAAGGCTGGTAGCCTTGCTCGGGGTGGGAGAAGCAGCAGAGGCTTGAGGGTGTTTAATAACTTGGCTGTGTCATGTATCTGGCTAGGACACTAGGTTGACACAGCATGAAACCCGAGCTGGGAGGGCTACAGCAAGAGTCAGATACCAGCAAAGGAAAACCTCTGTCTGTAGGTGGGTGTACCAGGAGGGGTAGGCAGGCCTGAGAGGGAGTGAGCTAAGAGGGGAAAAAAAAGAACAGGGGTATATGGGGATATCTAATCACTCGTGCTTGCCAGTAAGGGTATTTTTCAGAAGGAACCTACCTAAGAGAGCGCTGCCGGCAAAGGAAACAAAGGGAGCACTTGTCTGCAGCACTTTGATGTTTTTAGTGGCTGTTTCACTGTGCTACATGGACTGCTTAAAAGCGCCACCCTGCAGGGAGCAGCAGAAGCCTCACCTCCACCATCTAGTGGTGGATCATATAGATGTGGTGCTACTGGAAATTGTCATTGGAAATTGCTTGTGACCAGGAGGAAATTAATTGGGTTATAGGGGAAATTACTCTAAAGCAGTGGCCTCCAACCTTTTTGGGTAGGAGATCACTTTTTTAATTAAAAAGCAACCCAAGATCTAGATTCCTTCCCTGCCCCCCAGTCATTCTGTGGGGAGGAAAGGGGTGGGGGGCAGATCAAGGCAGAGGGAGGAAAAATTATTTGGGGGCATGTCTCCCCAGCAGATAAGTCTGTGGGGGAAGCGCCATGGGGAGAGGGGAGGCAGATCAGACCAAGGTCCCAGCGCTGTGAGAGGCAGCGGGGCACAGGCAGGAGCAGGGGCTGGGGGGAGCAGGTTGGGCAGTGGACACGTACCTCCCAGGCCTCTGCTTGTCCCCCACTCCCTCCAGCCCCTGCACTTGCCTGTGCCCTGCTTCCTCCCTCACTGGCGGGACCTTGATCTGCACCCCCCATGATGGTGAGTGAGGGAGTGGAGCCTGGGCAGGCCCTGACCAGCCAGGGTGAGCACAGAATGGAGCCACAAGTGGCTTGTCTGGGGGCACGGGGAGGGGGAGCACACAGCCCAGGAGGGCTTGGGTCACTCATGGCCCTGGACGTGCGCAGAGGGTGAGGCGGGCTGGGGCCAGGGCATCGTCAGGCTCTTCCCAGTCCAGCTCTCCAGCCATGCAGCTCTCAGGCTGGGTGGCAGTAGTGGTGCTGGGACCTCAGCTATAGGGAAGGTTGCACACTGGCTGTGCCGTGCCGGCCTCTGCTTCACTCTCCCCATCACTGTTGCACATGAGCCTCCCCTGCCCCGCTGTAGCCGCTGGAAGCCCAGGGCTGGGCTGGCTTGCAGCCCTATCGCTGCCCTATGTGGGGGTGGGCTAAGCCTTGTACGCCTCCCCTTCTGCCTCCTATCCCAGACACCACCTACCACCTCTGCTTAAATAACTTTGGAAAAAACTAATGAATAAAATACTGCTGCTTTATACTATTGGTAATCGAGCAAAATAGAACGCATATGTTCACTTCCTAGTAAAATATATTAGACTGGATTTGGCAGCAAAATTATTTCTTCCTGTGCTGGCTATCCCTCAGGATGTTGACATCGGTCAGTCGGTTAAGAATGGCCTCTTTGATAATCTTTTCTATGACCTTCTCTGGGATAGAGGTCAGGCTAATGAGCCTATAGTTTGCGGGATCCACTTTCCTCCCTTTCTTGAAGATAGGCACCACATTGGCCTTCTTCCAATCATTGAGCACTTCACCAGAGCGCCAGGAGCTCTCGAAGATCCATGCCAGGGGCTGAGCTATGATGCTTGCCAGCTCCTTGAGGACTCTGGGGTGTAAACTGTCAGGGCCAGCTAACTTGAAGGTGTCCAGCCTCTCAAGGTGTTCCTTCATGAGGTCAGCATTGATGGAGGGTAAGGAATCTCCCTTGCTCAGGTGTCCCAGTCCTGTAATGGGCAGGGGCGTCCCATGGGACTAGTGAAAGACTGCCACAAAGTACCCATTTAGCAAGTTGGCTTTTTTCCAGGCTTCGTTTGTCAGTTGTCCCATCTGGTTTAGCAGGGGCCCAACGTTGCCCTTGCTTTTCCTCCAGCTCCTCCAGTATCGAAAAAAGAACACAGCCTTGGTGCAACTTTAGTTAGTTAGCAAGCTTGAAAACACAAGCTTGAATATACAATCGTTCAAGTTTTAAGTGTCATTAACAAGAGATAATTGTAACATGCAATATCAATCTCTGGCAAATATTTAAACTTGACAACAGAAGCCACCACTGTTCTTAGACATGGCAAGCAGACGATCTCCAGAATCACATCAGTGATTCTCCAGGGAGAAGGAGCAGGACACACTAACAAGAAGATGAACATTGGGACACACACCTGAACCTCTGTCTTTAGAATATGGGGTTAGTTCATATGAACAGCAGCACTATGGTCTGAACCCAGCCAGCCAGCCTCAGGCCCAGTATAGCTGTCACTGATTACATGCTCAAGAACTGAGGCAGTTTGAAAGAGCTTAAATCAGCCTGGCTCGGAGAAGTTTCTACCTTTATGACCTTTACAGAGATTGCAGGTGACGTGGCAGTGGGTGACAGAATACAGGTGTATTTTAAGTCCTTTATTTCATGATGTTCTTTCAAAGCAATAAAGAAGAACAAAAGTAAGCATCTTAAATCAGGAGCTTGTTAGTCTTTTAAACTGTTGTGTCAAAGGTCCTTGGTCTTTGTCTATCCTGTCTCTTCTTTTCTTGTGGGTTTCCAACAGTGGAAATTTTAGCCTCTCTTTCGGTAGACCAAGATGGGCACTGCCATTTGGAGAAAAAAAGGATGGACTTTTGAGAGATCACAAGGAGCCAACAGTGCTAGGTGGTAATGTACAAAAATGTTCTGTAGTAAGAAGAATGGAAGTTTGCATTCTGCATGGGCCTCTGAATGCTGCCTTCTGATACATGACCTCTGCTTTTACACGAACATTGAAAAATGTTTCTTCTAAGCCAACATTATATTCTATAGCAAGGCTTAGTTTAAACAGGTCTTGCAGGAGGCATTCAAAGGAAAAAGGAACAATCAGTAAGCATTAGAGATGCTTCCTGAGTTAGTCACACAGGATGCTTTCCTTTTACAGCACCTGTTATATACAGATTTCTGGTAACTGGTAAGAGAGCAATTTGCATCTGTGTCACCATTATTTTATGACCATGCTGCTGCTAAAAAGGACCAAGTTAGAGATAGCCACATCTTTTTCATCCTTTCTATTGAGTTACACACGCCTTTTAAATCAAATTAATGTTATGGTTGTTGCACAGCATCATAGGCTCATAGTAACCTTTTTCTATCCCTGGTTTGTTCACCATTGCTCTCTAAAAAAAGCTTTTCCTTCTTACTTAGGACCTATATCCAAGACAGATAAAGAACTCATCTGAAATGTATCTATTTTAGAAATGAAAGCAATATGTGTTTGGTATTAGTGACAATGAAATAAGCCCAAGAGACCCCGTGAGCAACCTCAAGAACCCCAAATGGGCTGAGCAAGCCCACAACAAAACAAGAAACTTACCTCCGGGGCAGGAAGCAGCAGAGCCGTGACAATGTGCAGCACCACTGTCACAGTTTAAAAGCCAGCTATCAATCAAACTGGGTGGCACCGGGTTGATGACGTCAGCCGCTGGTGCTGCTGCAGGAGATTTAAAAGACACCTGGTGTGCCAGGGAGGGGAAGAGAGAGCCTGCCTCTACATTAGATACAGTAGAGGTAGCAGCATACATGGGACACCGAGATAGTGAGTTGTCAGAACCCCAGGGCTCAATCTATACAGAGAAGAACAGTCTTTGTGGTCCCAAGCCTAGGGAGTGAAGCCTCAATTAATGAGAAAATCCAGCGGCTTTAGGGAGCTGAAAGAGTTGCCTGCAGGCTAATAAAGGCATTAGCCAGAATAGAGGCAATCCTCCAGAAAATAGGCCCCTCTTTGTTTCTTTCTTTCTTGCTGATTTTTTTTAAAAGTTTCATTAAAAGGACGGTTAGGACCAGGACATGCCAGAGATCTACAGTCAGGGCTTAACCCAAAGGTTAACCCCGTGTTTTCAAGGGACAAGATAGCACTCCAGATAAGGCTTAGAAGCACTGTCAGGACTGCCTCAGGTGAAAAGCTGGATTATATCAAAATCCCACATCAGTGCCCAATGGCTGGCATGTTCAACATCTTCATCAGTGACTTGGACGAGGGGGTAAAAAGCACCCTGTTCAAATTTGCTGACGACACTAAGATGTAGGGGGATGGAGGCACGTTAGAAGGGAGGAATAGGCTGCAATTGGACCTAGACAGGTTACAGAGGCGGGCGGATGAGAACAGGATGGGTTTCAACACTGACAAGTGCAAGGTGCTGCACCTGGGGAGGAAGAACCAGCAGCATACCTACAGGCTGGGGAGCTCCCTTCTTG
>JAGPOW010001626.1:433180-458623 GCA_030014935.1 Caiman crocodilus
GTGCAAGGTGCTGCACCTGGGGAGGAAGAACCAGCAGCATACCTACAGGCTGGGGAGCTCCCTTCTTGTCAGTGCAGAGGCAGAAAAGGATCTTGGAGTTGTTATTGATGACAAAATGAACATGGGCCGACAGTGTGGGGACATGGTCAGGAAGGCCAACCACACTTTGTCATGCATCCACAAATGGGACCCCTGTAAACCACACTGAACCCCTCCTATTCAATTTGTTAGCATCACAGTCATGGAAGGTGAGTTGAGGTGAGGCCTAACTTGGCGGGGACTCAAGAAAATCCCACTCTTGGATAATCGGAAGCGTTACACTCGTCAATTAGGAGAAGGGCTATTTTGCAGTCCTTTGTGAATGTTACTCTGAAATCCCTCTCAGACACCAGATGGGAATGCAAAATAGAAAGTGTGATGTCTCTAGTGGGCGCTGTGAATACCTTACTGTCCCCTTGGTTAGGGTGCCCCCAACTTGCCACAAATTGTTGTTACCTGATGAAAGGAGGGCTTCAGTGGTGTTCTTCTTCCCAAGTGACCCAACGACGGAGGTATGCACAGCTGTGCCACGGTGTTCTTTGGGGCTCTGCCTCCCCTACACCCTGTCTACTCGACAACCGCTTGGGTGTTCCACTTGCTGTTCTGCCGATCTCTGTAAGCCCCCTTGTTATGGGGTCTGGCATCAGCTTTGGACAACCTGACGGTCACCTAGGTGTCAGTGCATCTGGAGCTTCAGTCCCTGATCCCAAAGGATTGCACTTCTTGGTGTTTTGACATCCTTCCTCCCCTCTGAGGGAGAGTAATGCTTCTTATAAGCTTTGATATTGTGAGGGCTGGGGACTGTCCATCCTCAGCCTAATTCCCGACATTGCCTTCCCACCTTTGGAGCAGGACAGTGTCTGTCAGGCTGCTATAACCAGCCTCTGGAGCCACCTTTACTGCCTGTCTGGCATGCTCCCAGCTGGCTCTCTCCCTCTTTCCTCTATTCCCCTTCCTGCCAGTTTCTGCCGGGGTTTTTGAACTTCCATGGTGGTGGCATCAGCTGCCACAATTAACCAGACACCACCCCACCCAGGGATCAGATGTTTGAAGAGCCGGCATAATGCTGGCTTGAGTGACTGTGGCTGCGGCCATGGCTGCGTCTCTGCAGGTAAGTCTACTGGGGCACAGGGGGTCTGCCCATTCACCCCGGGGTGCCCAGGGCTGCCCCTGGCACCTGTAGTGCCTGTAGGGGCTTCTCACCACCATAGAAAGTGTCAAGGCTGTGAGATTCCAGACTGAAAACGGCAGCTCATCAGTGCTGAAACTGAGAGAAATTACAAAAGACTATTTGACATACTCAGAGGCTGGATCACTTATGGGCGAGATTTCTTCTTATCAATCCCTTGCTTCATTAATTGTATGGTATGACATATTGTTTCAAGTCAATTTGGTAAGCAGGATGATGCAGAGTAAAACAATGTATATTGATTCTGCCAGCAAGTTAGCTGAAAGTACACAAAAAGCACTTCTCTATTACTGAGAAAATGGATTTGGAGATGCACTCTGTAAAGCAAAATAGCTTTCAGAAGAAATGTCTGTACCAGCTGAACTTCCACAAACACGTTATAAAGAAAATAAAACTTTTCAGCTATGAAGCAGAGGATGAAGTTAATATTGATGCAGAACAAAGATTCAGAACTGAGTTTTTCAGTGTTGCAATGGACTATGTGATTACGAGCCTTGAAAGTAATTTTCAGTTATTAAGTAGCTTCGTGAACATCTTTGGATTTTTGTGTGATGTGAAGAAAATGGGAAGTGTATCTACCAGTGATTTAATCAAGTTTTGCGCAGAGCTAGAGCTGACGTTAAAGAATAACGAATGTAGTTCTACAGACATTGACAGAACTGATCTTGTCGGTGAACTTCAGAGCCTCTCACATCTACTACAGACAATGCAGGCTCTCCAAACTCTTCAGTTCATTTACGAGAAGAAATTATCAGTTGTTTATGCTAATGTATGCATTAAGCTGATAATATTTTTGACAGCTCCAGTGACTGTTGCTTCAGCTAAGAAGCTTTTATAAGCTGAAGCTCGTAAAGTTATATCTGTGCTCAGCAGTGTCACGAGAACAGTTATCAGGACGGGCAATGCTATCCTTTGAGAATGAAATTAGTAGGGAGGCTGATTTCAAGAGAGTGGTACATGAATTTCTCTCCAAAGTGTTGGGGTCCTGAGTTGTGCTATGAAGACTGAAGTCTCCAATAAAGCTTCCAGTGAAGGTTGAAGTCTCCATTTCTAGTTAATGAAACATCAGTTTCAGTTTTTGGAATGACTATACATTGCCTAATTTAGCTAGTCAGATATTCATATTTAATTATCTAGCTAAAATTAAATGTCAGTTTTGTGTGTAATTTTCTTAAACAGTTATGTCTAATTCATTAATTTAGTGAGGAAGCAGGAGGAGGAAGAGGAGAGTGTAACCACAATTTTGATTTTTTTACTACATCTTGCAGGGGCTTCAAAAATTGTGGGCCAGCCCTGATCAGGGCTGGCAGCTGAAGAAGGGCCAAAAGAAAGACCGAGGAGCCTGGTAGCTCAAGAAGTGGTTGCATGAGACCAAGGGGTCTGAGGACCCAGAGAAGGGCCAGAGGAAAGACTGAGGTGTCTGGCAACCTGAGTGGAGTTGGTAGAGAGACTGAGGCATTTGAAGGCCCAAGGGGTGGCTAAGGGAGGCCGAGGTGTCGGAAGGCCTGGTGAGGGGCTGTATTAGCAATAGGTAGAACACCTGTAAAGATGCCATCTGTGAAGCATGGGACATGGCTTTTAAGTGTTTCAGACCTGGCTAGACAAAACTGTTTCTGGGATGATCTAGTTGGGGATGGTCCTGCTTTGAGCAGGGGATTGGACTAGATGACCTCTTGAGGTCCTTTCCAACTCTAATTTTCTACGATTCCATGATGTAGGGGAGATATGGATCTATGTGATTGGCCCATAAGGCCATGACCACAAATCAGGTGGTCATTATAGTAAGATCAGGGCTACTTCCCAAAACACATATAACAAGCCGCCCTGCTGATTTCTCTGGTACTGAATTACAGCAGGGGGTACTGCCAAACCACTAATCCCTGCTACAGACCCACTGATGTGTAGGTTGCAGGTTGCTGACATGTACAGTTCACCAAAACTGTTGTCATTTCATTAATTTAGTATACATTTAATTAAGTGTCTTTTTCCTAATTTCATTACTATTTTAACACATATTTTTAAACTACTGCCTCATGACAGAAGGACATGGCCCGCCACATTCACGGGCTGCCTGGCCTGCCACAAACTCACCTTCTAGCTGTGTGGGGGGGTGGTCAGGCTCCACTGAAAGCAGGATCGGACCCCTCACCGCTTCTGCCAAATTGCTGCCCCAGGGGTCCTGCTTGTGCCCCTCACTCCAGGGCTATGCTGGTGTCCTGGGAAATGGCTGCCACCTGCATGGACCTGTGCCCACCCTGCACGGCTGTGGCCAGGTTGCCTGCCCTGGCTTCCTGGAGGGGGCCCTGATTGCCAGTGATGCCATTGGCCCATAATCTGCCTCTGCTTAATGCAAGGAATATAAAACTGCCCAGACACCTGAGGCACCCAGGGCCTCATTTCCCTGCTAAAAAGCAGGCAGCCCCAAGAAGCGTCTGTCACCGTCACGGACACCCCTGCCCACCTAGCATGACTCTGCCCGAGTGTCCAGCTGACCCGTGCTGCCCCTGGCTTCCCAAAGGGTATCTTAAGTGCCAGGGTCCTGTCAGCCCGTAATTCACCTGTGGTTCATGCACTGAATATGAAATGGCCTGGCCACTTTAAACTGATGTTATATTGAGAAAAGGAGCATCCTAATTAGTAAGGCTGTTTGCTAATGTTACTGATCTTTCTGAGTGAAGCGTTATTAAAGAAAATAGGATATAATTTTATTAGTCTAAACCAAGGGTGTCATATTTGTCTTCCAGGCTGGATCTAGCCTGTGAAGCCATATGATCCAGCCTGTGGGTCGCTGGACTGACCCCACGTGCCAGCTCTGGCCCTGCACACTGCAGGCAGCACAGGGAGTTCGTCCAGGAAGCTGCACATAGCCCCAGACCCCTCAGGATGCAGGCAGCATTGAATCCAGCTCATATGCTGAATTGTATTAGCAAATCCTGGGGCCAGCATGTGCTATGTGTAGCACATAGGCTGGACCTGGTATTGTGGGCACTGTATAGTTAATCAATCCTGGTTTGACCTGCAGACTGACCCAAAAACACTCATATGGCCCATAGGACTGGATGAGCTTTAGACCTCACGTCTAAGCCATAAAGTCTGAGTAAATACTAATTATCCTGAGGTAACTTGCCATTAGTCTGCAGTCTCGTTAAACAAGAAAGGGAGAGGTAGTTACTTATTTTACAGTATTTCTGACACGACGAGCAGTCAGAAGCTTTCACTGTCAGGGTTCTTTTATTTGAGAAAAATTATATGCAAGGAAGAGCATGATGAGACCTCCCTGGGAGGGCACAGTGTGGAGTCCCCTTGACAGCAGCAGTGGGAAGAAAAAAGGCCCACCCATATCAGCCATGATAATCAGGGGATTGACAGACCAGTGGTTTGCCACAGCCCTCTAATCTACTGTGTCTCAGTGGGTTGCAAAGAGCCAGCATTGGAGACTGGGCATATGTGCTGAGACCAGTGCACTTTGTGGAGGGCTGCTTGGACCCCTGCTTCTTGTGGATGAAGGAGGGGGTGTGTATGTATGATTTATGGAAACAAAAAGGCTGCTGCCTCCCTTTGGAAATTTTGAATGGAGGTGTGGACCCCTTTGAAATGTAAGTGTGGGTATTCACATACTTTTGATTGATCACAGGTATCACATGTGGACCTGTTACACAGTTTGTGGACCCCAGGAGCCCACAGACCACAGGCTGAAAACTACTGTCTTAAGGCAAGTGGCCCTAGAAATATGAATGTGTACTACAACAACAACAAAAGCCTTCCAGCTTCATACAGCTAACCAGATTGCAGCTTGGGCCTGGCTGTTCAGACTGACTGCTCCCTCCTTGAGTCGAGCGGTTTATCAAATGAAGGACAATAATCAAGTGCCATCTTCTTCCCACCTCTCATCAGCATTTCCCATGGCCACAGCTAAGCATTTAGAGCAATTGAAAATGGCAGCAGCAGTGAATGTTAAATTGGTGACAATGAGGACCTTGGGGCTGTGCATGTGGCCAAGACTTGGAATGGAGTAGGAATATATTCTAGCGTCTTTTCTTCTTTCCTTCTATCGGAGCAGCAGGTTCTGGATGCACAGCCTCCTTCTTGCAAATCCAGGAGTACGGCTCCTCACAAGAAATGCATTTCGCTTCTACTTTAAAGAGAAGCACACAGCACCCTGGGATATTGCCTTGGGGTACTGCAAACCTAGGATGGAGAGATATATATTACTGCCTGCCAGTCCCACCTCTAGTCCTCAGCAGTGCTACTCCTTGTGGAATTAGCAGCTGGGCTGGCATTTAAAGCATACGTCATGTCTAAAGCAATTTGTGAATGAGTCTGTCCTTCATGAAACTCAAGTTCAAAAATCACTGGCAACACCTGGACAGAGTGGGTTAGCTTCCTGTCACAGCTCTGCCAACATCCATCCAAGACATGTCATGAATGACTTGCAGAAGCCCTGGCTCTACCTGCCCATAGCCCCTTTCCAGCAACACTTTCAATGTGCCTTGCTCCGCCTCTCACAGACCAGGTATTTCACTTTCCTTCCTTTGACCAGCACTGAGGAATAATAGGAGGGAAAATACTAAAAGCCACTATGGGAAAGAGACACCAGATACAGCAAAGTGGCCCTCCTGGCTGGAGGAAATCTCATGTGCCTTTCCCCATTGGGGTGTATAGAGAGCATCCTCTCTCTTCCATGGCCCACCTCTTCTCTATGGCAGACTCTCTCTATGGCTTCTTAGGGCCATGTATCTGCACATTTCTCATGGGAGGACTATGACATGAAGCACCATTATCCAACCCACTGTTTGTGGAAAGTGTGCTATTAGTTCAAATAAAAGCAAATCTTTCCTCATGACACAAGGGACTTACAGGTCTTCAGAGAAAGCTGTGCCATCCTCCCACAGCCAGGACTCATTCCTTTCCTGACGAGAGAGTCCAATCCAGTGAGGAACATGTAATTGTGATTTGGAAAACTCCTGAATGGGAACAAAGCCAATTCAGTTCACCTCAGTCCACCCTTTGTACTTTTTCTTTCACTTGCGTGAGTATTTTGAAGTCTGTTGCTGCTGAAGAGTGTGTTTGTTGCAACTTAGTTCTTATATCTTTTCTTAGGTCAACTTCAGCTCATCCTTCCAAATGAGGGCGCTGCCTGGGGTTACCTTCAGATCCTACAGGGGGGAATTAGTAACTGGGCTCCAGACATTAGGAAGGAAAAACATAAAGATTTCCCTCCATGTTCGCTATGAAAAAGGAATGTATGATGTTGGGATTCACCCAAAGAACCACTCCATTAACCCACCCCCAGCATGTGTGGAGGGAACCAATAACTGGGGTCCAGACCTTGGAAAGGAAAAATAGAAATATTTCCCCCCAGGTTCACACACTGGTCATGGATGTATGATGTTGGGATGCACCTAAAGAATCATCCTGCTAACCCACCCCTAATCCTTGGGTGAGCTATTCCTGATCTGCTGCCACCATCGGGGACAGAACCTAGTCACTAGGGCTGTGCAAAATTTCACTGCCAGTTTTGTTCTGTTTCAACTCATTTCGTGGTTGAAACCGCAAAATCAAAAGGGAACAGATATAGTTTAAACAGCTTAGCAACAAAAGGAGGCAAGTCAAAACGTTTTGCTGTTTCGCCCATAGGCTATAATGGGGAAGGACAAAACAGCCTATCACTTTGTCATTTGTTGCCTTATTTGCATAAATCTTGAAGGATTGCTAGCCTCTTCTGAGGACATGAAGCCTGCCATGTTTCAAGGATATAGGTGCAAGAGGTCAGGGAAACTGCACCTCCAAGTTCTCAAAGCAAAACTTGTGTCATGTGTATGTGGTAAGCCACAGAGAGGTCAAAACTGCAGACGTGCTAGCCCCTGCACAGGCCAGAAATCCTGCCAAGTTTCAAGGAGATAGGTTGAGGGATTTGGGGGAAACTGTACCTCAAGCTGCAGACAAGCAATACTCGTGACATGGGTGACAGTGTGTGTGCTAATGTGCAGCAGGGTGAAAGCTGCAGGCCTGTAAGCCCTTGCTGTAACCACAAAACCTGCCAGCTGTTAAGGAGATGAGTGCAACCTTAGCTGCTGACAGGCAAAAGTTGTGACATGGGTGCTTGTGCAACTGACTGTCTCTGTCTCGGGGCAGGAGGAGCTCCTGGCGCTGCATTGATTCTTTCTTCTCCTTAGTCTGTGGTTTTGTAGGTGTTAATCCTTGCTTGTTAACTCATTACCCTCGCTAGCTACTGTGTATTGAGCTGGTCTCTGAATGAATCATGACTGATTGCATAACCCAGTAGGAAGCTAGCACAAGCACCCATGTCACGAGTTTTGCCTGTCAGCAGCTAGGAGTGCAGGGCCCCAGAACCGATCTCCTCAACAGCTGGCAGGCTTTGTGGCTGCAGCAGGGCCTAGCAGTCAGGCCTGCAGTAGTTTCCAGCCTTCCCCCGTGCCCCAAGACATACACAGTTGCACAAGCACCCATGTCATGAGTGTTGTCTGTCAGCAGTCAGAGGTGCAGGGCCCCAGAATCCCCCTGCACCCATCTCCTTGACAGCTGGCAGGCTTTGTGGCTGCAGCAGGGGATAGCAGACCTGCAGTTTTCACCCTGCTGCACATTAACGCACACAGTGTCACCCATGTCACGAGTTCTGCTCGTCCACAGCTTGAGATGCCGTTTACCTCAAACCCCTGCACCTGTCTCCTTGAAAGTTGGCAGGCATCATGCCCTCAGAAGGGGCTACCATAGGCTGTTTTGTCCTTCCCCATTATATGCTATGACTGAAACGTCTCAACAGTTTTGATGTTTTGACCCTGCTTTGAAGGAACAAAATGGAACAGCTGTTCTGAATCGAAACACAATTCGAAATGAAATGCTGTTCCGTTGAAATGTCGAAACACTGCACTGGCTGAAACAGAGCGCTGCCATTTTGCACAGCCCTACTGGCTACACCCTGAAAGAGGGCATTGCCAAAAGTTTTAACTGCAGCCTCAGCCACAATCTCTGAGGTCAGTTCTGGGGCGCAAAGTCAAAGTGCTCACCAGTTCTTCCTGATTTTTGATGTCAAGGAGTTTGGAGTCCAAAGAAGTACAATCACCTTTACTCTCTTGCCAGGATTTCCAGTCAGTAGTGAAGAGGTAACAGAAGTGTCCATGTGGTTTCCATTTTTCTGGACATGAACTGTTTTTATCTCCTTGAAAAGAAAACACAGTTAAACTCTTTTGTGTGTGCTGATGTGTGCAACGTGATCCCAGATGGCTAGGACAGGTGTCATGACTTGTGCATGTATCCCTTGTGTTGCATTGAAGAAAATTTGACCCACCTGCAGTGCGTAACAAGCAGAGTTCACACCTAGGGCAAACCCTGTTAGGGTGCATAGTTTTAGCTGATTTGGATGAAACTCTGCCGAAGCCACAAAGCTTGCCAAGTTTCAAGGAGATGGGTGCAGGGGTTTCTGGGAAACTGCAGCTGAAACTCCTGAAGGCAAAATTCATGTCACGTGTGTGTGTTAAGTCACAGTGGGGTGAAAACTGCAGGGATGGTAGCTCTTGCAGAGGCAACAAAGCCTGCCAAGTTTCAAGGAGATAAGGGCAGGGTTTTTTGGGAATCTACACCTCAAACTGCCAACAAGCAAAACTCATGACATAGGTGACACTGTGTGTGTTAAGGCACAGGGGGTGAAAACTGCAGGGGGAGTCTGGGTTCTGGGGCGTTTCACTTCTGGCCGCAGGCAGGCAAAACTCGGGCATCTAACTCCCCAGATGCTTCTGCACTTTTACCCGTGCTGCTACATCCCCCTCCCCCCACCAACCCCAGCCTGTCCCTCACCCCCTGACGCCTTCATTTCCATTTTCATTGATTGGCTTTCTTGCCTGCATTGTGTGCCAGGCCAGCCTCCGGCTTCTTTACTATTGCTTCCATCCAGGACCAGGAGACACACCAACTGCAGGTACTTCCGCAGCCTGACGAAGGGTTTTTCAACCTGAAATCTTCCTAAGATATATTTTTCTAACTAGTTCATTTTTTTCATAAAAACCATGAAAACTCAAGATAAGCCATCACACGCACCACAAGTAACATATATCCAACACAACATCTTTACTTCTTGCTGTCAGTTTCTTTATAAAAAGAATGGCTCTGTGACAGTTCTGTTCGGGTACCTTTGATGCTGCTGGTGCTATTGGTGTTGAGCCAGCTAAGTTATTTAGACCTGCCATCGTTTACGGAGGTGGACTGACCGAAGGCTGTAGGGGAGGAGAAGACCTCATGAGGGCACACTGCTATGTTGTGCAGAGGCCCCAGCACTAGGAAGGGCACACCTGAACACACACACAGTCCCACAAGCACCCATGTTAAGAGTTTTGCCTGCCTGCAGCCAGAGGTGCAGGTCCCCAGAACCCCGATTTCCCCAGCACCTATCTCCCTGACACCTGGCAGGCTTTGTGGCTGCAGCTAAATAAAGGTCGTCATGTGCTATATTTTTATTTGTTTCCCATCTTGGTCCCCACAATACAAGTAGCAGCAGAGTGCCGGTGTGGGGAGCTCTCACACATCCCTTCCTACCTGGCACAGAGCAGCTGAGTAAAATGAACATAGCTTGAGTATTTTCTTGCTTGAGCCGCTGAGTAAGTGCATGAGAATCAGATGAGCTTGGTTTCTCTTTGTTTCAAGAGTAGAGTCAGTAGCACTATTATTTTCTAACTTTCCCTATTGTCTTCACTCAGCATTTTAAAATTGGGCTGTTATTGAGACCTACAGTTTGCAATATTATGCGATACAGTGATGCTATTAGACAGTTTGTATATCATTTTTTTTAATCAACCAAGTGGGAGCTAAAGAAGACATAAAATTCCACCAAAATATTTACCTCTGGTGGTGGTATATGCTTTTTGATAGTGAGTTATTCGCTGATGCAGGACCATGCTTTCCTGATAGGTACAGTTTTACATATGTTGGAATCCTGGAAAAGTGGTATTCACCATAACAGCACAATGGATTGTGCCAATTAAACCAGAACAAGTTGAAATATTTTTTTTGCGTATGAAAGAAATTGAGCTGGAATCATAATATGGCTCTATGTCCCTGTGAAATGGATTTTTTAACAGTGATTACTTTTGTTATATTTTCCAGTATGCCTTTAAGAAAATTCAGAAGTTTTAACTCTTATTCGTAAATATGAATATAAAAACCTTCCTAAAATGTCTATAAAAGTTATAAAACCGTTAGGGTCTGATTTACAACTTCCTTACATTAGAACAATGGTAGTGAACAGACATTGAATCAAAAATGGATTCATAAAAGAGTACACAAGGCCCCTATTTTTATTCCTACAGGATACTCACGTACGGCAACTAAGACTACTGCTGTTACCAGTAGTATTAGGCAGAGGATTCCCAGAATTCCTGTAACGAGCCTCCTCCGGGGAGTGGGTAGAGCAGGAGAATCTAAGGACAAAACTGGGATAAAGATAAGTGAAGTGAGTCCATTCTGGGTGTCTGGCAATGTTCCCTCTAAGAAGCAGCGGTCCATGAGCCTGCTGCCTTGATCTGGTGTGGGACACTTACTGAAGGGGGCTGGGGGCAGGAGGCAAAGGCCTGGGGCCAGGGGCGGGAGGCTGGGAGTTGGTGGCTAGAGGGTGGGGCCGGGGGCTGGAGCCAGGGGCCAAGGGCTGGAGTTGGGGCCAGGGGCTGGGACCGGAGCCTGGAGCGGGCTCTGCCAGCTTCGCGGAAGTGCCCCACTCTCCCACACTAGGGATGGGGAGTGGAGCACTTTTCCAGAGCCTGCACCAGGCTCCGGCTCCAGCCCCTCCTGGTGTGTGGCCTTGAAAAGGCTGTGCACGGCCGCACTTTTAGTTGTGCATGCGTGCACCTTAGGGGAACCTTGGTGTCTGGGTCAGACTGCAGCTCAAGGTAGAATTGCATTTACATACGAAAAGCACCCACTTAACCAGGTGTGAAAACCCACACTAGATTTACTGCTTTATTATGCTGGATGCTCAAAGAGGTACTTTTCCTAACTGCTAGAGCAGTGAATTCTATTTCCAAACTTCTGCGACCAACATCCTAGACACTGCAGGTTTCTTAGAAACATAGGCGAAGCATAGGAGGATCATGGGGGGGAGGGGAGGTGGGGACTGGCCACCACTGAAGCTGCCACTGGCTTCTGTGGGTGGTCGCTGCTTGCCACCTGTCCCGTCCTCGCTGCTGCCAGCATCTGTGGGTGGTCCCCACTTGCTGCTCATTGCCATGGTGCCCTCCCAGTCTCAGGAGGCACCTGTCATTCATGCTCAGTAACATGGGACTAGGCAACATTACAGAAATTTTTGTTTCCTTTTGCATTCCAAAAATGCAGTGTTAGGCTCTTAGGGTACAGGAAGAAGCTTGTTTATGAGCAGTAGACAAGAATTCAGGGTAGCCTCTTGGTAACACTCATTACAGTACCTTTGCTCTCGCAGTTCTGAGGCCTTTGGTCTTTCTCAGAGTTCTGAGATCTTTGGCTCCTCCTCTCCTGCGAAGAAGAGCAAAATCTCATGTCCATGTAAATCACCTCTGTTTCTCTCATTTCTAAAGAATAGCAAATGTGGAAATGGTCTTAGTGGACAGCAACGGAAAACTGTATCAAATGAAAAATCAGTGGGTCAGTAAGTAAAGATAAGCAAAGTCAGCCTCTGTTCTGGGTGGCTGGGTTAGACTACAACTTCAGGGGGAGTTCCACTTACATATGGATATCACCCACTTGACCAGGTGTGAAAGCCGACACCAGCTTTATTGCTTGAGTATGGTTATGTGCAACGATGTACCTAACTTCTAAAGCAATGAGTTCTATTTCCAAACTTCTTTGACCAACATCTTAGATGCCGCAGGTTTCTCAGTAGCATGGTAACATTGCAGAGGTATGTTTTCCCCTTTGCATTCCAAAAATACAGTGTTTGGTTCATAGAGAAGGGGAAGAAACTTGGCTATGAGCAGTAGAAGAGAAATCAGGGTAGCCTCTCGGTAACACGCATTACAGTACCTTTGCTCTCATAGTTCTGAGGCCCTTGGTTCTTTTCAGACTTCTGAGATCTTTGGCTCCTCCTCTCCTGTGAAGAAGAGTGAAATCTCACATCTGTGTAAGTCACCTCCCCATGGTTCATTTCTGGAGAACAGCAAATGTGGAAACTGTTTTAGTGGACGCTGATGGACAATGCTATTTAATGAAAAATCAGTGGATCAATAAGACATTCTTCACTGCAGGGGAGAAATGAAAGGATGCTCCCATGATTGATTCCATATTACAGCAGCCTTCAGCAGGAGGAACAGAAACATAGAAAGAAAGCTCATGTTGAGATCACTATGGGAGTCTCCTTATTTCTCTCCTTCTGCAACCTTCCATTTATTTAAAATATAAACAAGGACATTGTATTTTGGTACCTCTGAGCCTTACAAAAAAACAGATATGAAAATGGAACTGCCTAATCATTTTTTATATAGTTGAAATGGTTTAGATTGCAAACTTTTCAAGGGTAGGGTAGTACCATGCAGTGTGTTCATACTATAGGTGTCAACTTTTATTTTTGCCAGAGGGAGGCCTAAGATGATGGACACGTGGAAAGTTTCACACATTTCAGGTGACAGCCCTCTTCCCAAGGGAAGCCAGGGCCTTTGGGCCCCCATGTATTCAGTGTCTCTGGTTCACATAGTGTCTAGCACAACAGCACCCTAATATTGGTTGGAGCTGAGCAGCACTGCAGTAAGAAAATTAATAGTCACAGTGGGACATATTTTATTCCATCCATTAGCACCAAAGTGGATTTAGGCACCTACATGCAATTTTATTCCATTGCTGAAAAAATGTGTAAACACTTTCATTTTACAGTGTGTTAGTATCACAAAGCAGTGAGCCAGAGGAGGATGCACCTCGTCTTTTACTTGAACTTTTTCTTCCAGGATTTGAGTAGCATGCAACACTTGTAGGCACCTAACAGAACAGAATCTGACTGTCTACGTCAAAATCAAATATGATGTTCTCTGAAGTTCCCTTAATTTTCCAGGAAGTTACTGGATATTTTGATCAGTTATGTTCAGGCAGTAACAGGCTTGTAAGACATAATAAAAAGGGCACAAGATTTATATTTAAATAAACAATGGTGCTAGGAAGTGTATTTCATTATTCTTTCTAAAATTTAACCAGAGAACAATTTACTTTTGGGAAGAATTTAGTGATCTGAGGGATATGTTTATGTGTACAAGAGGTAAAGGACAAAATATAAGTGTCCAGAAGCCTTTTCTGTCTTTGAATTGTATGTTTCATTAAATCCAATTGACTAAAAAAAACAAAAAAAAGATCATCTACTTTCACTGTCTACAAACGACAGTACTCCAAAAAGGTACTGCATTTTAGGGGTTTAGGGTTCTTAAAGCACTACTATTTTTAGTTCTGAATTCTTTTAATCCTGTGTAATTTGTTCACCCTCACTAATGCAAGCCAAGCTAAAATGTACCTGCATCCACTGCCAGTGCAAGATTGTTGTGAACATGGTCAGATCACTCTTGCAAATTGCTGAATAGTCTCTTTATGTTTCTCAGTACCTTTGACCCCCATTAAAAGTAACAGGATGTGATGGCACTTATGACATCAGGCCTTCCATCCAGTCTTCCTTTTCATGTCTAAATACCTCCAGAGATATTGTTCTTACCAATATGTTCAGGATGCTACTGTATAGCCCCTCACCCATTGCAATGTTTCTATCAGGTCTTCAATTTTACTTTTTTTGATTTCGCATTGTTATTCCAAATATTGGATGATGTTATGTGGATTATGTAATTGGATTAACAGAGACCTGGTGGATAGCTCGTATGACTGCAGCACTGTCATGGATGGGTACAAACTGTTCAGGAAGGACAGACAGGAGAGAAGGGGAGGAAAAGAACCATGCAATAGCTGAGAGCTCCAGTACGAAGCTGGAGATGGGCCTGTCGAAAGTGTCTGCGTTAAGGTTAGAGGGGACAACGACAAGAGGGATGTTGTAGTGGGGGTCTGCTATAGACCACCAGATCAGGAGGAAATGGTGGATGAGGCTGTCTTCAAGTAGCTAGCAGAAATTTCCAGATCACAGGCCCTGGTTCTCCAAGGGCACTTCAATCACCCTGATGCCTGCTGTGAGGTCAATACAGCAGTGCACAGGCAACCCAGGAAGATTTTGGAGAGTGCTGGAGACACCTTCCTGGTGCAAGTGCTGGAGTGCCCAACTAGGGCCACGCTCTTCTTGACCTGCTGCTCGCAAACAGGGAAGACTGGGTGGGGTATGTAGTATAGCTTGGGCAGCAGTGACCACAAGATGATTGAGCTCAGGATCCTGACAAAAAGAAGGAAGGAGAGCAGCAGAGTAAGGACCCTGGACTGTAGAAAAACAGACTTGGACTCCCTCAGGGAACTGATGAGCAGGCTCCCAGTCTGAGGGGGAAAGGAGTTCAGGAGAGTTGGCTGTATATTAAAAAACCTTATTGAAGGCAAAGGAATACATGATCTTGATGTGCAGAAAGAATAGCAAATGTTGCAAACCACCAGTATGGCTTAGCAGAGAACACTTTGGTGAGCTTAAACAGAAAAAGGAAGGTTACAACAAGTGGTAGCTTGGGCAAACAACTAGGGAAAAGTACAAGAATATTGTTCAGGCATGCAGGGATGAAGTCAGGAAGGCCAAAGCGCAATTGGAATTGCAGCTAGCAAGAGATATGAAGGGTATCAAGAAGCGTTTCTACAAGTACGTTAGCAACAAGAGGAAGGTCAGGGAAAGTATGGGTCCCTTACTGAATAGGAGAGGCAACTTAGTGACAGATGATGTGGAAAAGACTGAAGTACTTACTGCTTTTTTTACCTCCTTCAAGGCAAGTTCAACTCCCAGACTACTGAACTGGGTAGCACAGCTTGGGGAGAAGCTGAGGAGCCTTCATTGGTGAAAGAATGGGTTAGAAAAGCTGACTGTGTACAAGTCCATGGGTCTAAGCTGCAGCTCTGCAGAAAAGGACCTGGGGATTACAGTAGACAACACGCTGGACATAAGACAGTGTGCCCTTCTTGCCAAGAAGGCTAACAGCACTCTGCGCTGCATTAGTAGAAGCGTTGCAAGCAGATTGAGGGAAGTAATTATTTTGCTCTATTCTGCACTGGTGAGGCAACATCTGAAGTACTGTGTCCAGTTTTGGGTTCCCCATTATAAAAAGTATATGGACAAGTTGGAAAGAGTCCAGCAGAGGGAAACAAAAATGGTTAGCAGGCTGGGACATATGCCATGATGTGTGAGGACAGGTTGAAGGAATTGGGTTTATTTAGTCTAAAGAAGAGAGAACAGAGAGGGGATAAGATTGCAGTTTTTAAGTACCTTGAGCATGGTTCAAATGGAATGTTACACAGAAATAAAACCAAAGTTATACATCCAATTACATTTATACCCATTTTGTGAATTAAAAAACCCAAACACATTTTCCCAATAGTAAGATTTTACTTATAAAAACCACAGAAGCACTGAGGTCCAATAACTTTGCTTGTATCTGTAGTTATTTAGGAAGAGAGTGGAAGGCTGAAATTGGTTTTTCCGTGTCCTATCTGATCTGGTCCCTTACAGAAAATCCTTTTGGTGGCAGTCTGACATCTCTGCCCTCTTATTGTCTGATAGGGGGTGGACTGCATAAGTTAAGAAAATATATTCTGATTGAAACAGTGCAGAAGGTTCACTGGCAGCTATTTTGAGAAGACCCTGTACACTGAAAGTAAAGATACTTTCGTCTTTGAGTTAAAGTAATGAAGTTTAGGCCTATAGCATTAACCTAAATTTAGCACAGCTGTTTAAAGGCTGAATTTTGTAAACTTGGTGGCTCTGATACAATGAGTACGATTCCAGCCATTAAGACCTCCAGACGGGTCTCCCAGCATTTTGGAGCAGTCTCCTTAAGGTAAAGCCTTGAAGCTCCAATCTTGGAAATTTAAAGCAATGACTGCATAAAGCACTAGGAAGACACTGCAGGGAAGCATCCTGAACCGGCCCTTGGCACATGGACTAGCAGATCTGAGGTTTTTCTTAGTTCTACTTTCTATAAATATATGCTCAGCAGGCTCAGAACTAGGACGGTAATTGTCAGCAGCAGCACTGGCAAAACCATTACGTATCTCCAGTCGTGAAGATACCAGCTTCACCAAATCATTCATTCCTGTTTGATCAGGCAGTGCACCAAGAAGGTGTGGACACAGGAACATCTGGAACGCTTTCAAAAGAGCAGCAGCTTTAACATGCTTTCATATAGAGTTAAATTTGGAAGGGGTTTGCTATACTTGAATTGTTCTTAGCCTGTTTACTCATGGCAATTAAAACATATCGGCTGCCGCCCTTTTCATACATTACCTTTTGAAATGGCTCCTAACTAGGAGGAAGGGAACTAGGAGGAGATAAAAAAACAGATCAAGATTCTTTGATTCTTCAGGCTAACGTTCTTAAGATTCTCCTCTTAAGCTTTTGGGTCTGGAGCATGATTCATTGTGACCAGGTTAGGCACACAGCATCTATATACAGTCAACAGAGGGAATTCAGAGGTTCATAAAAGCAAATCATGTTTAAGTGCTCAGGTATTGTATACAAAGAGCAATAGCTGCTTCCAAAGGCCCAAAGGCTAATAGGCAAAATTAAACCTAGGGGTGTATTTAACCTCTTACACATCTCAGACGTTCAGATACCTGACTTCAGAAGCACGTCCAGATGATCATGGCCTTGCAGCTAGATACTGCACAGTCTGGTGTTCTCTGTGCTGCAAGGGTGTGCTTTCCCAGAGTGGGCTGCACTGGGGTTTTTTTCTGTGTGGTTTTTTTTACCTCTTCTGGCTAGCTCCACACCTCTTCTGTGCCCAAGCCAGCTGTGGAAGCATTTACACATGCTCTGCTGCACGGGAAACAGTTCTGCAGCAGAACTGAGGGACTTGCATTTACCAGTCCTAACCTGCTGCGGAGTGTATTAGTTTCCCATGCCTTAATAGGGGCACGTGTATAGATTCTAAGATGTTTACTATGCAGTTCATCAGATACCTGTGAAGTAAGTTTCTTGTGTAGACGTGCCCTGTACCTTCTTATTTACTACTGCCCATAGAGGGCCCTAAGCCAATCCCTCTGGTAATAATCTTATGCCCTAAATAATTATGACAGCTAAGCCTACAAGTTTTAACTGTAGCTCCTTGACTGAAGATAAAGCTCATTTAAAATGAAAATCCAATTCTTCCCTTCCTCTGGTGAGTTAGCTGCAACTCCTTCAATGTGGTGTAAATGAGAGGGGATTCAATTAATGACGGGAGGGAGGGTTAGTTTTTGCTTCCTTGACTAATTCCTTTCTAGGAATCAGTCTGCCTACTCCTCTCCTGTTCTTTCTGTGTGCCATCAGGTTGCAGAGAATATAAAAAAACTATTTTAGCATGAACCACAGAGGACTTTATTATAGGATACATATAGGCCATGAGCTTTACATAGGCTTTACATGGTTCTGTTGTAGGCTGGTTCAGCCTCCTAACTTCACTCTTTCCTCACTAGTTAACAACCATAGTTTGTGCCTAGTCCAATATTTTCAGCTTCTTGATACACATCATTTTATTTCTCTAGAGCTTTTCCTTCTAGTTTACCTTTTCTCTGACCTTTCCAATATATTACTAGATCTTTTTAATTTTCAAACACTTGTCTCATTCACTATTTCATTACCATATGATTTACCCATTTTAAAGACTGTTAATACCTATGTTAAGGAAACATGGTGTTCCTTGGTGCTACACCAGGGACCTTCCTCACAATGGTATATATGCTGTCTATTCCCTTTTCCCTCTGTTTACATCTTTGAACTGGCTTCAGTAGACACAACTTCACATACAGCAAAGCCAATGTGAACTACTTTCTTAAACATATTTTCTTGAGAATCAGTATCAAGTGCTTTGCTACTATGCACATATATATTACATCTTCCATCTTCCCTGGCTGATGCTGAAGTGATAAGAGTTTGATCTGAAATGGAAGAGAAAGACAATGATCCCAACGTCCTAGGTTACTGATTGTTCTGAATGGAAACAAATAGAACAATAATTCAAAGCTACATGCCTAGAAAATACTCTATTGCTTATTTCCTGAATCAGGAAGCTCAGATAGCATTCTTCTAACATTAATATTTTACCCTAATCATAATAATCCCAGAAGCATCTGGCCATGGAAGATTTGACTTTACCTGCAGTTATTTACGAAGAGTCTGGAGTGCTGGAATCTGTATGATGTCTGATTGGATGCCTTAAATCTCCAGGGAAGAACCTGATGTCTGCCTCTGACTGTCCTGCTAGAAGATGGGAAGTGCTAAACAAGACCGAGCATTTTTATGCTCTGGCTGCGACTGCACAGGAAATTCATAGTTTGCTAATTTGAGAAGATCTACCCAGATCCAGATCACTCAAAGCAAAGGCAGGCACTTTCATCTTTAAACTAAAATTATGCAAGCTTGGTCTATGGTGTTAATGTCTGTGTTTAGTAACAGCTAATTAAATACTGACTCCAGTAAAAGACAATCTCTCTGACAGAGCAGGGGTCCAAAAATTGTAACCCTCTGAGGAGGACTAGGCAGTTTGAATTATGAGCACATAGAGGCATCTAACATGCATCCCTAAGTCAGACACCCTTATTCCAAGAAGAAACAGGAGTTCAGAGACATTGGACATGCCTATGTGTACACTTTAATGTGCAATAGACTATTTTACTGTACGTTAAGCATCATGTAAAAAACTGTGACATTACGCTTATGCTCAGTAAAATAGTCTACTGCACATTAAGTGTCACTTTAAGAAGCATGTATATGCACTACTGAACATTAGTGCAGCCTAATGCACATTAATTTAGTAGCTCACATTGGAGGTACTAAATTTAATGCACATTAGAAAAGGAGCATTAATGCCTGTGTGGCACGCCCACCGATGTGGTTAGTCTTTCCGTTAAGTACTCCCCTCCAATTCCCCCACCTCTGCCTTTCCTTGTAACACTGCATCTAGGCTCACTGGAGATACCACGCTTTTCTTGATTCACATAGAGTGCCTGTGTGCCTCACCTTCCTTTCTTGAATTACACACCTGAAGCAAGGTGCCAGCTCCAGTCTTACCGTATTTTTGCAGATTTTGTCCAAATTGAGTCCCCACAGTCTTTTCTTCTATTTGGTCACAGAGTGTGAAGCCAATTTAAAACAACGAAAACATTGAAGGGTCAATCCCTGAGACAGTTTCAGTGGCATGGTGCCTACAACTGCTATGGAAGTTAAAGAGGAACCTGCTGTCTTGCCAGGGCCCTCCCTAGGGGGGCGCAAATTGGGGCAGCTGCCCCGGGCCCTGCACTTTGGGGGCCCCCACAGAGCCGAGCAGAGCGGCTGCAGTAACTCCACGCTGCCACCGGCTTTACGTCTGGCTGCTCGGCACCCCCACACTGCTGAATCTGCCGCCGGCTTTCTTGCACCCGCACAGGCCGATCTGCCCTGGGCCCTGCACCCTGCTCAGATTGTCTCTGCCTCTTGTCACAGATCTTTGCAAAGAAGATAGGGTTGTGGGTGAACGTGATAGTTACAGTATAATTTACAAGCTTAGCACCCTGCACATTGAATCAAAGTTGTATGTCTTAACGCCTGAGCTGCAATTACCTTTAATCACCTTTAATATTACAGGAAGCAGGGCAGTGCAGACTGCCAACTTCATCAGGCATGGTTCTTTGGGGAAAAATGTTTAGGGGTGTTTTTGGCATGAAGTCAGGATGCAACAAGTACAAGTAATAAATGTGCTCTGGAAGAAATCAGGAGGAGATTACTTCATATCTTTCTCATAGACCCATGGGGTAGGAACTTCACAGCTAGAAGCCTGGAAGGCACCATTTATTAGGACTCCACAGAGTTGGACAGGTCTATTAAAGGTGAATCTTCAAAAAGCACATGCACATAGGGAGGGGAATTAGAGATGGATACTCTATTAAAATAGGCAGAATTAAAACTCACAATTTTTCAGGTAAGAGAGAGAAGTTTCCTAGTACTTGGCAGCAGCGGGTGAAGTAGAAATGTACATGCAAATGATAATGAGATAAAGCCTCAGTTATTCCGTTAGCATTGACACATGCTGCCCTTGACACTGCTAACTATGTTTCCTTGCTACACATATATATCTATGTCACTCGAGGCAACCTTATGGGGTGGGTGAAAAACCCCAGAACAGGAGGTGATTCATCGCCCTAGAAGTCAAGAGAAAGTGGGTATAGTCACAGCAGAGAAAACAAATGGTACATTGTGGGCATGTGTACATGTAATGCTATGCTGCCGTAGCGACGTGTTATGGCAATGTAGCATCCACAGGTGTCTACCCATGACAAGCAGCTACTTTGCTGTAGCGGCACGCTCCCTCGTTACAGTCCACCACTACAGCAAAGTAGCTACTAAAAATAATCCTTGTGTACGGTGCAGTAACAGTTTTGCCATAGGGCAATGTGTAGATGTGGCCTGTTAGTACAATCTACTGGTCAGTGCCGAGTACTCACAACCATGAGGCTGGACTATAATGCTGGCTATGCGTAGCACTCACTGGTAACCCCCAGCATGTCATGTTTTTTCTGTTTCCCTCAGTTTCCTAGCCATGGAAAATAAGCAATATTAATAGCAACAATACCAACTATTAAAAATGCTATTAATTGATGTCTCGCTGGAAGGTGCTGGCGTATGGTCACATCATTATTACTACCAGGCCACTGAACAAATCCTGGAACGTTTAACCAGTTTTAAGCCTGTGTTATTGTAGAAATTCTTTCTTTGACCTCAGTAGCAATGTTTGTCTTGTTAAAGATTGAATATTCACTAAGGATCACAAGATTTGGACCACTGACACACACACAAACTGATTGACACCAAAGTCACTTCCTAACATTGAAGGTTGACCCATCTTCCCAGGCCCAGCCATAGCTAGTTCTCTTCCTCAGCCCTTTCCAGCAGGGCTCTGGGTGATCACCTGGAACAGTATAAAGGGAAGGTCTAAAGGGAAAGAGTCACCTGCATTTTCAACCCCAATCAGAAAACAGAGCCATGTAATGTGATGGAGTGAAATACTACTGTGTTTGAAAGCACTGGATGGAGACTCCAGGGTCCAATTCCAGCCTGGGCCTGTTCAGTCAGATGAACAATTTCAGATAGGTCAGTAGTCCAGGGGGTGCAAGGGATGGTTGTCAGTATTCATGAAGAACTGGGAATTGGCAGGCAGGGGACATCCCCTGTTATGGGGGTGAGGAGGGAAGTCCTAACCTATCATAAAGGAGGTAGGTGGACCCCAGTTCTTCACAGTGGTGCTTTATACATTTGTCAATTTTACAAGTGAAATGGGTAAATTGTGCTGTACTAGATGTCTATTCTTCCCTTACTTTGCAGGGCTACAGCAGAGATTCTGCTTCCCCATGACCCTATATGACTCTAAACCTTCCCACAACCAGTTCCTTACGCAAATTCCTATTTTGGCTTTGTTCATCCAACAAGGGTACACCCAGACTTCTTCTTTTCCTTTGCCAGGGACAGGTCATGGTCAGGGTCACTTGTCTGTCAAATTTCTGCTGGGTTGCACAGACATTGCTTTCTTGCCAAGTGCCAGTACTATTGAAGCCTCTGGGTCCTAACATGACTCAAAATCGTCACACCTCCCAGT
This sequence comes from Caiman crocodilus, assembly GCA_030014935.1. Classification (NCBI taxonomy): domain Eukaryota; kingdom Metazoa; phylum Chordata; order Crocodylia; family Alligatoridae; genus Caiman; species Caiman crocodilus. The sequence goes on from JAGPOW010001626.1 coordinate 455,096, forward strand.
AGTCCTGTTACGAAGCTTGTTATTTCGCAGGTTAGGGTTCATGGGTATTTACCATTTCCTGGGCATTGCTGACCACCAAAAGATGAGAACTGTGCAGGACAGGGCTCCCAGCAGGACTCCTGGCTGGAACAGGAGAAGAAATAACAGCTGCCCCTGTAACCTACCCACTGGTCAGGGCAGCTTAGGCAGAAACAATCTGTAAAGGAATCATGAATACACCTTATCCTTTTTTTCATGACCGACCTCTCCAAAGTCTTTAACAGATACAATATCTACAATATCATTTTTCATCTTAGATAACACACAACTGAGCCTACACACACTGTGTTGGTCTGCAGACTCAAAGCAACCCTTACACGGAAATTTCACAGACAATGCGTGGATCTACTTCTCTATTTCAACCAGATGTTTCCATTCCATCCTTTGAATATTCAGACATAGGTCAGGGGTGATGTGACCAAACTGCATTTATTCATCTTAGAAAAACAAGATTTAGTATCCTTACAGGAAGAAGGGCTATTTCAAATGATTTTCAGTTTTTCAGAGCATATTTATAGACTGCATCTTGCTCTCTGTCAAAACCCTAAACAGAAAATAACTCTTTATTTTCAGTGAAGTCACTCTGTATTATGTTTAAAGGACATTAATTCTAGAATTAGACCTGTGATGGCATTCCCATAAGCATTTACCCTTGACTACAAAGGTCATCCAAAGCTGCCAAAAAGAGGACCCCCAGAATCATTGTGATGATCTTCCACTGGGGAGATGAAGAGGAAGCATCTTACAGAAAGAAAAGGAACGTAAAAATGAGGAAAGCAAGCCCTTTCCTGAGAATCTGTAGTTGAAGTGTAGTGAGTAGAGGCAGCACCAACACCACAAAGCCAGAACCCCAGTAGCCAGGTCTGATAAGCTCTCTTCATGAAACTGCTCTCATTTGATGAAGAACCGGCAAATCTGGCAGCCAGTGAGTATTCCAGAAAAAAATATGTACTTTGTAGGCCTGCCAGCTCTATGAGCCCTCATCAATCACCACTCAGTTTGGTCCAAAAAGCTGTCAAGTCCTCACAGCATGGCAGTTTTGTAGAAAAGTTATATTTCTACTTTCCTGCTCTGAACATCTAATCTCTTGAACAATGAAGGTGATAAGGGGATTAGACTGGTCAGAAATACAGTAAGGAGAATGTTGTCTGTTCAGTAACAGCCAGTAACTTTGCTCTTGATGTTCCTAGGACTTTGTTCTTTTCGTTTCTTGGAAGGTGTGTAAGATTTCAGATTTGTGTAGTCCTTCTCCTGGCTGCTCATTTCTGCTAAATTTTAATGCTGGATGTTTTAGATGATACAACAGTGGACTTCAGAGTTAATGGTTAATCAGAGTCTAGATCAGGGATCAGCAGCCCCCAACACATGTGCCAAGAGTGGCACGTGAGATACTTTTCCTCAGCATGCACTGGGGCCAAGGCCAGGGCAGGGAGGTAGCAGCTATTTGCAGCCTCCCAGCTGGAGCCGGTCCCAGCTTTAGGTAACTGCTGCCAACTTGGAGCCCTGGCTGCTCCCAGCAGGTGGCTGGGAGGCTGCAAGCCCTACTGCAAGCAGCCTGAGCACCATGGCTGGCAGCAGTTACCCCAGAGCTGGTGCCAACTGCAGCTGGGAAGCTGCAAACAGCTGCTGCCTCCCTGCCCTGCCCCAGCCCCAGCCCCCATCCCGGGCTCTGGGGAGGCAGCAGATACCTGCGATGCTCCTCGCTGTGCTGCCCTCACTGCTTCTGCAGAGCAGCATTGGCACCTGGCACTACAGGGCACAGCGGGGCATGCAGAAAACTGCCTGCTCCCAGTTCCCCTGCAGGCGGAGGCAGTAACAAGGGGCACAACCAGAGTTGCCAGGTCCGCGGTTTTCCCGCCAAACTGGGATACTTTGAAAATGTGGCCGTGGTTTTTTTTTTTTCCATCTGCGGTTTTTATTCCTGACATAATATTCAGGCTGGTGGAGCTGCAGCCTGTGCTGGACCTGCTGGGAGGAAGTGGGAGGAAAGTGGTGAGCCAGGGGCGATGCACCACATGCATGGACTGTACGTGCACGTGGCCCTGGGCATCCTTGAGGGCAGCTCCAGCAGGTCAGTGGGGACTGGGGACAAGAAGGGAATTGAGTTCCATGTAGGGAGAGAGTTGGGCAGGGCAGGGCAGTGATAGCTGTAGCCATAGCCATAGCTGCCCTTCCCAGCACCATCCTCCCCAGCCTGGTCCTGGCTCTGCTGCCTGAGGTAATGGGGCAAGGACAGGGGCAGGTCCCGGTCCTGAGACCCTTGCTCAGCTGCCCAGGACAGTGGGGTAGGGAACTGGGGCTCAGTGCCTGCTCAAGGTTGTGGGAGATAGGAGCTCAGGAAGTGGAGCCCTCCCTGCCAAGTCTGTGGAGCAGAGCAAGGGGAGCAGGTGAGTGAGTGAGTGTGTGTGTGTCGGCTGTAACCCGCCCCGAAGCTGCCAGCGGCTCCTTTCCCTGGCCAGGCAAAGCCAGGGCTGACCCTGCTGTCGGAGACAAGGGTGGGAGGCAAGCTGACAGCTGACTTGGGAAGACCAGGGAGGGACGATGAGGAAGGAGTTTCAAAGAGCTGGCAAGAGCTGGACCAGAGGGGCGAGAACAGTTGCTCCAAAGAGCCTAAAGGAGCAGGACCCACAGGCAGTGCATCCTAGCCAGCAGGAGAGGCTCCCTGTTTGGCTCCAGGATCCCCAACAAGAGGCTGCAGACAGCAGGAGAGGTTCCCACCCTGGCTCCAGCAGAAAGCTGTGCAGTGACCTGAGAGGCTCCTAGCTCTGCTTCCAGTTTCTCCAGCAAGAGGCAGGGCAGCTCAACATGAGGCAGGGGCTTCCAGAAGGTCAAAAGCCACAGTAGCCCTGGACTTCAGGAGGGTGGACTTCAATGAGGTAAGGAGAATAGTCAGGGAGGCACTGAGGTCCCGGAGGGGAGACGGGGGTCCAACATGAGTGGTTGTTCCCTAAGGAGACAATCCTCCAAGCCCAAAGGGAGGTAATCCCAACACGGATCAAAGGGGGCAAGAGGGTGCAAAAGCCCCCATGGCTCACCAAAAGCATACGGGAACGTCTCCTGGCTAAAAGGGAGGCGTACACCCAATGGAAGGGAGGGGCCATCACCAGGGAGGACTATACCTCGGTTGCTCGGGGCTGCAGGGGGGCGGTCAGGAAGGCCAAGGCGGAGATGGAGCTGGGGCTAGCTACCCAGATCAAAGACAACAAGAAGTCCTTTATTAAATACATAGGGGGTAAAAAGAAGGTACTGGGTAACTCTGCAAAACACACCAGGAAATCCTGTTGTCACACCAGACAACAAAGCTAACTTATTTAACAATTCCTTTGCCTCCATTTTTCTGAGCAGGGACTGGGTCACCGCCCACCAGGATGCCCGTAAACCCCAGGGGAGGCGCACCCAGGCCTAGGGTCAGTGAGGACCTAGTCAGGGAACTTCTGGAGGGACTGGATGTATTTAAATCAGCAGGTCCTGATGATCTCCACCCCAGAG
>JAGPOW010001626.1:465387-530594 GCA_030014935.1 Caiman crocodilus
GGGGTCCTGTGACCCTGGCACTCGTTCCTGCCATTGGTGGGGGGTCAGACTAGATGGCCTGCTCTAGGCCCCTTCTGACCCTAGATACTATGATACTATTAATCTACCCTGGTGAGGGTCACGGGACAGGACCAAAAGATGGTAAGTCAGCCACACAAGCTGTGTTTTAGATAAATCCTATGGCCCAGGGGGGCCGCTCTGAAAGGAGGCAAGGTGGTATAAGTTCTTGATGTGTGAAAGAGGCCCTGTGAGAGGAGATGGAGCATGAGAAGCCATACTGAGAGGAGGGCAGTATGAGTGCACATATAAATGAGGCTTGACAATGAGGGCTAAGGTTGGTCCAGATGTAGGTGGGAGCATTGTCACCTGAATGCCATCTGAGAGGCTTTGGCTGAAGTGTAGGGGAGGATCGGAGCTACAGAAAGCATCCTCTGGCATCAGGGCAAGAATGGGCAGCCTTCTACCTAATTAGAATCAATTATAAAACAACAAGGTGTGGCAGACGAGTGAGGTGGTTCATAAGCCTAGGAACAGGTGGGCGGGCCAATGGTGGACAGGCCCCAAGAAAGCCCCTTGTCATACACATGTGTAGATGTACCCTATGACATAGTATATGCATTTAAGCTGAAACTATACAGCACTAAAACTCTCATCACAGAACATGTCACATCACAGTATATATCAGGGCTGTCCAAGTAGTGGCCTACAGGGCCAACATGTGGCCCCCAAACTGCACTTGGCCTATGAACAGTTAATATGCAGCCTGTGGGCCCTCGCTTTTGCAGTGGGGGAACCCACAGGATGGACAGCCCATGGGCATGCTGAAGTTGGACAGCACAGGCATATACTATGTTACAATGGTGTTCAGTAGCCAGTCAGAATACTGAGACAAACACATTTCAGGTAATGGGGCCATGCATTCAGTAAATTGTTCTTGTCACCGTTTTTCTGTATCTGACCACTACTTATATTCCTATTTCAAATACTGTGATTTGCTCACAGCTGGATGCATCTCATGAATCATGTTTGTAAACCTAACAGTAATAACATGTGGTGCCCAGTGGTGGCCTTGAAAGTAGGGTGTTGTGCCACTCTAATTGAGAATCACTGAACCAGATACTATTTCAGAAGATACTGGAGCTAGATACTGTCTTAGTTGTCAGATCGTTTAAAATCATGGTTCACATATAAATATTCTTCTCTCCTGGACTCTACTTCTGGAGACAGACAACCAAGAAAGGCTGATGAAATCTATTGGTTTCTTTGGGTAATTTACATGTTACACTTAGACCATATTAAAGCTTGTTAACTCATGCTAAATGCCATCTTAGCTTCACAGTTATGCCACAAAAGGAGAGGGTTAACTCTGGGTCATGCTACCTAGCTTGTGTTAGGGTAACTTCAGTTTGCTCCACAGGGATAAAAAGAGCAATTTTCAGTCCTACAGCATGCCAGGATGTATTGCTCCCAGTTCCCCTTCCATCTGATGAATGGAAACAGACAGATTTTGGTGGTGTCATTTTTTTGATCATTTATTTTCTTTAGTAGTTCAGAAGAGAAAAATGATGGTATGCTAAAGTAACGTAATATACTAGTAATATGATACAAAACTGAGAGGTATGGGCAACAACAAGGACTGCAATGACAGAGAGAGAATTGAAAATAATTTAGGAAGTGTTTTACACACCGAAGAGAAGATAGTACTGTTGCATTTTGGGGAAAACATATCTGACAATGGGCTGTCAAATTCCTTAGCCAGAGGCCACACTCTCCATGGGCTACATAAGCAGAGGCCAAATGCTGCTGGGGTCACATCAATACCAACCATCCTCTACCTACCTTGTACCCACTTGCCTGGCCAGCTATATCTGCCCAGGCACTTCTATTTCATGACAAAAAGAATAGAAAATCGCCAGGCAATCCACAGGCTTTTCCTGATCTGTGATTGTGCTGGATTGATTCCATAGTTCTGCAACCCCATCTATGACACTACAGCTCTCCAACCCACTTCCTCCAATCCCTAGTCAGCCTTCAGGCCTGGCCTCCCATATCCCAGTTCTGACACACAAGAACTCAGTTTCCATCCCCGACAGTTCTGATTCCCTGGAAAATGGGACCAAATTCTGATCTCATTTAAACTGCCTTTATCTGAAGGAACTCTCTGCTGACTGCCAAGGAATCATCCTAATTTAAAGTGTTGGTGGGGCTGAGAGCAGAATGAGGAAAAAGGCAGATAAAGGATTTATTCCATCCAAGCCTTTTCCTTGGAGGAGCTCCCAAAAATTGCTATAAAAGGAGTCTAAAATTGAGTTCTCAGGTCCAGATTTGAGAATCTTACACTTCTCAGTCCAGAGGACAAAAATGACACCTATTATGGTATGTCTTGTGCATATTTGGTGGTTCATTTTTCTCTTCGTGGCCCAAGACGTTGTAGTAGTGGAGAGGCTTGCGTGTCCCAATGAACCTCAGAGCTATGTTACCCAGTGTCTTGCATTCCTGGCAGAGTCACCTATGGGGAACAGGCTCGAGGAGAGGTTCCAGACAAACCACAATCCAACCCCTAAGTCCTCAATGGTGGATCAGGCAGAAGAAGATATCAGGATCCTAACAGCTATAAAAGTGGAAGAAGGCTCCAGCAAGATGGAAGTCTCTTGTCATCTAGGGATTTCCACCTTGCCATGACTGTGTAATTGTTGTTTCTGTGCACCAGCTTCCACACATTAAACAGTCACAGGCAGGGTTCTACCACAGGAAATAACACACTCTCCAGGAAATAACAACCTCCAAAAGTCCTGCGGTGATGGATGGGTGATGACAGACGCAGTTCTAGTGCACCTGGCAAACTCTAGCCTGGCAATCTCTCTGCATCTGCATGCAGGCGGCAGTAGTCTGATGATCGTCTTGTACCTGGACTGAGTGAGACACGTGAAATTCAGCAGCTGCTACCATGATTGAGCAGGCCTATTCAGGATCTCCTCTGTTCACCCCACAATGAGAAAGGGCTAGAAAAAGTGCCTTAAACCTAGGTTTTCTTATCTGCTCCTGACTGGATAACTGCATCCAGTGGGATCATGCTCTCTGGGACCAGCTGGAAAAACACTTGTTCTAAGACTAGCACCTCTGTGACTATGTTATTGTTAGAGCCCATGATTGAATGTATGTCTATATCATGCAAGCCATGTGAGGAGCTGATGATGACTGCTGGACAGATCACCATCTTTTCAGATCCATTATGAACATCCAGCTTGCTTTGAAACAAGAAAAAGCAATGCAAAGGACTATCAACACCAAATTTCTTTAAGATCTAAAGATATGTAAGGAGTGCCAATAATGCCTCCGTGGAAAGCTCTCTATATTGTCCACAAATGGTGGCAGATGACAGAACAAGAAGCAGTGGTCTCCAGTTGCAGCAAGGGAAGTTTAGGTTATATATTAGGAAAAACTCTCTCACTAGGAAGGCAGTGATACACTGGGAAAGGTTACCCAGAGAGGTTGTGAAATCTCCATCCTTGGATGCTTTTAAAACCGGGTTAGATAAAGCCTTGGCTGGAATGATATAGTTGAGGGTTGTCCTGCTTTGATCAGGCAGTTGGCCTAGATGACCTCCTGAGGTCCCTTCTAACCTTAATTTTTGATGATTGTATTATTCCAAATGAAGGCTACACTAAGGAACCCTAGAAGGGGTTTAAACTTACTGTCCATATTGGCCTGTGCTGGATCCATTCGCTATACCACCCATTGACACCAAAATTTGTTTAATGTGAGTAATGCTGAGATCCAAGCCCTCCACAACCAGAAGAGAAGGATGCATTCTGCTTGGCAAAATGACACCTCATCTCAGCAGAAAAAGGAGACATATCTTTGATGTATTTCAAAGATGCCCAAGCTCAAAGGAGGATCCAGGAAATCAAAAATAAATAGGGGTAATATAAAGCCAGCAAGATCCATCTCTATGCTGACACACATGACACGCATAACTTTTTCCAGGCAGTAAAGGCAACCTATGGCCAAATTTCCCATGTTTCTACTTTCTTGCAATCGCAGGATAGCTTGATACTTCTCTAAGACAATTAATCTATGCAAGCAAGATGGAAAGACCATTCTGAGGCACTCCTGAACCATGAGTCCACTGTGGCTATGGGATAATACCGCTGAATCTATCCCTAACACCCTGAAAAGGAATTCCTCAACAACTCTTCCATCCTAGAAGAAGTCTGGTGTGCCATCAAGGAAACCAAGAACCACAGGGCTACTGGACCAAATGGAATACCTGCTGAAAACTACAAGTCTGGTGGTGAGGACCAGGCATTGAGACTCCACAAATTTATTCTGTTCATTTGGAACAATGAAGAGATCCTTGAGGACCCGAGGAATGCCAATAGCATGACCGTCTTCAAGAAAGGAAGTAAATCTGTATGTAGGAACTATTGAGGTACTACTCTCCTTTCCACAGCAGGAAAAATATTCACGCGCACTTCCTGTAATACCTTCTACCTCTTGCTGAAGAAGCCTTGCTGGAATCTCAGTGTGATTTCAGATCATCCTGTGCAACAATTGGCACTATTTCTGTTGTCCACCAGCTTCAGGAAAAGCCTGAGTAACATCAGAACCTGTATATGACCTTTTACTGACCTCACTAAGGTCTTTGCTTCCATTAATTACAAAGCTTTGTGGAAAGTACCGGCCAGATTTGTATGTCCAGAAAAGTACATCATGGTCTGAGGCTTTTCCATGACCACATGATGGCTTTTCCATGGCTTTTCCACGACTGTGGCTGTTCAATGAGTGGATCAAAGACAGATCTGTTTGTCATCCAAACTGGGGTCAAGCAAAGATGTCATTGCCACAACTCTATTCTCCATTTTATTGACAGTCATCTTGGTTCTCACTAAAAACTTCATTCTTTCTGGATTTGACATTAAAGAGTCCTCCATCCATTTAGTATTCAATCTGGGATGTTTTTGCTCGAAGGTGAAAATACTCAAAACAACCATTCTTGACCTTCAATATGCTAATGACTATGCCATCCTCATGCATCCTGAGGAAAACCTCGATTGTGCTGGATCTTTTCAGAGAAGTCTACAAAACGTTGAGCCTCTCTCTCAAAATTGAGAAGACTAAATTGCTCTATCAGCCTGCCTGGACCACGAATGTGATCCCCTTCCACAAAATACTATCAAGGCAAGACCCTGGAGATATTTGAGCACTTCCCCTACCTCAGTAGCCACATCTCTCAGAGTTAATATTGATAAGGAGATCCAGCACAGGATACAGTGCACAAGTACCTTCTTTGGGAAACTTCTTTGGTGTGTCTTTGTTCATTGTGAACTCCAGAAAGACATCAAAATCCAGGTCTACAATACAGTCATCATCCCCACTCTTCTTTACAGATATGAACCATGAGTGACCAACTGTCATCAACTCAAGAGCCTGGAGACCTATTATGAATGATACCTCTGGAAAACCCTCCATGTCAAATGGGAATATGGCCGCACAAATGCCAGCATCCTTGATAAAACCAACGTTACCAGCATTTTGTTGGTGATTCTCAAGCAAATTGTTGATTCAGTGTCGTTGGACCACTCATTGTGTGTGGATGCCCAACTCTCAGCTCCCAAAACAAGGTTTCTACTCCCAGCTTAACTGGGGCCTGAGATCTTGTGGCAGCCAGAGGAAACACTATGAAGACACATCTGAAGAAAACAAATGTCAACATCAAGAGCTGGGATGAGCTGGCAGCTAACCAACTCTAATGGTGCCCAACCTCGAGCAAGTGGCAGCCTGCTTTGAGGTGAAGCATCTTGCCCTCAAAGCATAGTCGAGAGAGTAGAAAAAGACAAGAGAAGAAAAAGAAGAGAAATCCCAGCCTATGGCCTACTCTCCTCTGTGGAAAGACATGTAACTTCTTTAAATGGATCCGTGGCTCAAGGATTGGACTCAAGTCACCTCAAGACCCATCAATGATCCATAGTAGAGATCATCCTTGAGTCAAACAATTATCCATGACAATGTCTTCTCTCAAGGAACCACTTTGAGTCTTGGCTGGACTCTTTCCAGTCTCCTGAGCTCTGGCATCACACATTCTGCTGACACAGGAATGAATGTGCAGGTGGAGCTGGCCTTGGCAATACTAGTGATAAACAATGACTTTGCTGGCATTGGTGACACTGAAGCAGCTAGTTCTGAACCTATTCATCATATACTCATGGGAGGTAGAAAGAAAACCACAAATCTGTTAATACATGTCCCAGAGATGGTTTAGAAATTTTCCCTCCAACATCTTCCTAGTAAATTTTGCAGCCATTATTTTAAATATACCAAAACCCAGAGCTCCATATCTACATCTACCAACAGACGGTTTTGAAAACACTGAGACCCCATCTTCATACAGTGTTGCAAAATGTTTGGAGTCCTGCTCACTGGGTGCATGTCCACATGCACTATTGCTCCTTTGCTACTGCAGCTTAAGTTTAGTGCCTCTAATATGAGATACAAACTAAATGCTCAGTAGTTGGCACTACTGCACAGTAGCAAAGGTGCATGGTCTTCTTCTGATGCTTAATATGGAGTAGACCAATTCTACTGCTCATTAATACATTAGCATGACATTTGCCACTGCACACTAATATGCAGTAGAATTACTCTACTGTACACTAAGCGTCTCATGTAGACAAGTCCAGTGTCACAGACACCATCCTTACCGTCAGTACTTAAATGGCTGTCACTAAACTGTGAGTTTAATGCCATAGATCTAGACAACATGCCTTTAACTCAAAGATGAAAGTACTTTTATTTTGAGTGCACAGGCTGTGGACAACTGTTCTCCAATTAGCTTATGAACTTCCTGTGTGCTTACAGCCAGAACATAAAAACAGCATAGACTTCTTCTGCTCTTGACTTCTGCTGTCCTATGTTGATTCAGGACAGTCAGAGAAGGGTGATGTCAGACTGTATCCTTAGAGATTTATAATACAGGATGAGATCAGACACACCACAGAGACAGCAATTTCAGCACCTCTTCCTGAAGATCTAAAGGTACAGCAATTTTAGCCCTCCAACCTCTTCCTGACTATCTACAGGTACAAGCAAAACTACTGTGTGCATATATTTGTAAAAAATATATTACTATAGGGAAAATATATTTGCTTTTCTAATTCAAGATATGCAAGATGATAATTCTTAGATGGGCTGTGTAAATAGCAGTTCTCGGTTTATCATTTAGTGCAAGCCATAACAATGATGCATTTAAATATTTACTTTCAATACTAACCATGTGATATAGGGATTGTCTTTCTTTGGTTTAATATTCTGATCTTCTTTGATATAATATGCTGGGCACTGAGATCGGTCTGGGCTAAACTTCTGGGTTTATGAACAAGTACAGTTTTTTGGGAAGACATTTAGCCTATCACTCGCTCTTGTCAAATTTCAAAGCAAAACCTGTTAGTTTAACTCTGGCAGTGAGGTAGGAGATGCAAGGAATATGGTGATGAATTCAGTGTGTACAGATAGTGGCAAAGTTTTTGATGCAGAGTTTCAAGTAATCATGATTCCAAAAGTAAATTGCATGGACTGTTCTCTATGAAGTTGTTTCCACTGAAAATGTTTCAAGGGATAAACATAAGAAAGGCAAATCTCATATACGTTGTGTGAGGGTGCATCAAAGAAGATGATTAATAATCAGTAAGAAATGGCAAATTACAAAACAATGAAATATTAGATAGGACAGGGTTGCAAACGTCTTTAAGGACAGGGAAATAGCATCTAAAAGAAATCAGAAATGTTGGTGAGAAATCAAATGAAAATGGATTTAAGCAAAAAGCAAGCTACTCTACCTGGAGAAAAAGATCTCTGAAACTATCAGAAATAATTTGAATAAAGGTATGTCAGTAAATGTATTTACACACATCTATTTATACCAAAATCATTGTGAAATTTGAGAGGATTCAAAGAAAAGGAAGGCTGAAAATAAAGAGCTAAAACAAAATAACCGATAAAATATTAAAGGATTTTTAAAAAATTGGACATGAGCAAAAGTTAAATATGCTTACCAATGAGAAAAATACCCAGTTTGGAGACCATCACACAACTAATTTGGATTAACCCAGCATCTAGTTTGCATTATTACTACTAATGAAAATATGAAATACAAGTGCGTTGGAATATAGATACTAGAAACGTTATTACCAGTGAGGAACCATGCAGTAGTTTCTAAAAGGAACTGGCAGGAGCAAAATCACTTGAGATATATCAAAAAGAAAAGGATGACTGGAGAGATGACCTAATGTTACAAGATGCTGAGTACCCTCAAATCATCTTAATGTCATCTGGGATCAAAAGTACTCACTGAGTGCACCTACATGAGATGCTACTGTGCAGTGGTTACTGCATATTTCTTTAGAATTTGTATAATCAAGTACTAAATAAATGCACAGTAGTGTCAGCATACACCTAATACTACTGTGCAGTAGTGTATTAGCACAGTTTGTGCCACGAGACACTACTGCGCAGTAATATTAGGCTACTGGACAGTCAGTGTCTTGTGTGGATTCGCCCACTGACATAAAGTTGCTCAACAAACCTGAGTGGCTGGTACAAACCAACAATGTACAGAACAAACTTGCACTGCCCTGATAGAGTCTACAAATAAGGGACTGGTCTAGATTAGTGAAAGTGAATATATTACTGTAAGGATTAAAAGACTATGGAACTAATAGTGTTATTCCTACAATAGCATAAACACATGTTCTTAGAGCAATAAACCCTTTAGACTGCAATTTTCTATATACTGGTTAGTGGGCATGTATACATGAGACACTATGTCACAATAGGAATGCACTATGGTGGCAGTGTCGACAGGCGCAAACTGTGACGACACTGCTACGTTGCCGCAGTAACATGTTCCCTCGGTATAGTGCATTGGTATGGTGATGTAGCAGCTAAAATTACCGCATGCTGCTTGTATGGTGCAGCAACGGCTGATATTGTGCCGTCGTTTAGTACTTCGAAAAAGTACTAATGACAGTAACAACTGCGCCATGGGGTCATGTGTAGATGCGCCCAGTATCATTGAGTAGAAGAGAATCCGGGGGATGACATCATATGTTCAATTATTACCAATTTACTTTATGAAACAAAGAACTGGGAGACAGAAAAGACCTCCCAAACAAACCTGCATGAATGCATTGCAAGATTCTGTCGTAGCCCTGTCGTGGTAAACACATGCAGCAAACTTTGGGTCAGGTCAGCAGATGCTTGGTTTGTTAGAGAATGCATTCTGGACACACTTATACACAACTGGAGAATTGTGAAGAGGTCTGACCCCATATAACAGGTGAGGCGAGTTCACATAGAAAATATGACATGATAAGTATAGCAATGACATATACCAATCAGCATTAGTCATGACTTTGTTAGTAATGTGCATGTCTTCAATGTATTTTTGTTAGCATCAATTAATCTTTGTTAGCAGATGTTAAGGGTCTTCTGACTTGTAACCTCAGGGGTCACTTCCCTTTTTGGGCTGACTCAGCAGGCTGGTTTGTGGTTTCTTTTGTGCTAAGTTTTTGTTTTTTACTAGACTAGGACAGGATGGTCTGTCTGTGTTAATCTGGCAGTTTTGGATCATGTCCTATGGACTTTTTCATAGCCTAACCTGAATATATGTTTTGCACTTTTACACATAACGGAGATTCAACTCCATTTTTCCCTTCTTCCACAGCCCTGACAAGCTTTCGGTTTAATCAGTAAATAGCCAATGGTGTTTTGCTGTAGCATCAACTGCTGTGACCCTCAGAGGCAACTAAACAGAATTTCATTTTATGTATACATTTAAACAGAGGGGAAATTAATGGAAAAGGAAGGTGGAATGGCAGAATAGTAAAACCAACCATTGCAGTGACCTCATAGTTCTCACTTAGTGTCATATATTCCTTAGAGACACATTTTTTAATCAAACGACATCATCTATTACAATCCACTAGAACAAAGTCCACAGATTCAGCTCTCCAGAAATGAGTGGACAGGAAGTGATTTGCATGGACCCGAAACCTCAAAGTACATCAACGCAGCTGATAAGAGAAAAACCAAGGAACTCCCAGAGCAAAGGTACCGCATGGGTGTTAACAAGATGTTAAGTTTTACTCTTTTATTGCCGCCATTCAAAACTCCTCCCCTAACTATTGACTCTGTTCAGATTTTTGGAGCAGAAAAATAAAGATGTTCATTCCCCTGCTATTGTGCTCAATGCTGCTGAGAAAGCAGCAGGGACCAAATCAGGATGGATGGTCATAGAAATCATAAAGAAGTAGACCTGAAAGGGACCTCCAGAGGTCATCTAGTCCAACCCTCTGCCTGAGGAAAATTGATCCCTATCCAAACCATTCTATACACAGAGGTCTGAAAATAGGACTCAGCCCTAGTGGTCACACTCATACCTAGGTGCTGCCCAGAGAGACTCGGCTCTAACACAGATATTTTGCCCATCTCCATGTTCATTTTCTTCTCCTTAGCATCTCCTGCACCACCTTCTCCCTGGAAGACCATTGCTGTGCTACTGGGGATCCTCTGCCTGCTTTTAGTGGGAGCTGCAAGGGCTATGTCTGCCAAATGTAGGTATTGGAGGAGAGTCTCCAGAAGCTTGATTCTCCCAAACATTAATTTGGTTGTATATAATTTCAATCCACCATGTTCACAATCATGTAAAACTGGCATAAGTCAGCTACCTGACCATTGTGAGTCTTCTGAAATAACCACTCTTCTAAAAACTCCATTTCATTTCACAGTATTGGTAGACCTATGTATACAGAGCATGCCATTGCTTGGCAATAGTATGTAATCTATCACTATACATGGCCTCTGTGCCAGGGGACTGGCAGCTTGCCAATGTAACACCCATATTCAAAAAAGACTCCAAAAATGATCCTAGGAACTACAGACCAGGAAGTCTCTCTTCCATACCCAGCAAGTTGGGAGATTCTGTAATAAAGAACAGAATCAGTAGTCACATGGGCAAATATAATATGCTGGTAAAGAATCAACATAGTTTTTGTACAGAGAAATCCTGCTTCACCATACTGCTGAAGTTCTTTGTGGGTGTTAATAAGCATGTGGAAAAGGGAGATCCACTTGACATAATATATTTGGACTTTCAAAAAGCTTTGACAAACTCCCTCACCGCAGGCTTTTTTAAAAATGATGTTGTCATGGGATTAGAGGGGATCTTTTTTTCATGGACTGAGGTCTGGTTAGAAGCTAGGAACCAAAGGACAGGGCTAAATCGTCACTTCTCAGGATGGAGGACAGTCAAATTGGGCCGACAGAGATCTGTGCTTGGCTCTATTTTCAACCAATCAATCACTTTTCTGTCCTTGGCTCAATCTTTGCTTGGCTCACAACATTTTCATCAATGATCTACATATATGTGTGCACAGTGAAATCTCTAAGTTTGTGAATGATACAAAATTATTCTGGGTAGTCAAATCCCAAGCTAACAGAAAAGAAATGCAGGAAGATATCACCAACCTAACTGATTGGGCAAAAAAAATGCCGGATAAACCTCAGCGTCAACAAGTGCAAGGTAATGCACCTGAGGAAAAGTAACTTCAACTATACATACATACTCCTGGGTTCTGAATTAGCTGTTATGGCTAGCAAAGAGGCTTTGGAGCCAGGTAGCACAGGAATCAGTCAGAAGCAGGCTGCAGCATTAGGGGTGGGTGAGAGGGACACCCACCCCAGGCACCAACTTAGTGGGGGCATCGGAATAGTCCTCCTAGCTTTGCAGGGTCTGTGCACCAGCAGCTTACCCATGCCAAAAATTGCAAAACAGTCCCCGGGTGCTGCTGCTTTAAGAACAACAGCTGGGGCCGATGGAGTATCCCACTCAGATTCTCCTGTTCCATCCTTTGCCTGGAGGCTCGTTGCAGGAATTCTGGGGATCTTCTGCCTAATGCTACTGGGAACAGCAGTAGTCTTAGTTTTCCTATGTGAGCATTCTGCAGGAATAAAACTAAGGGCCCTTATTTACCCATGCACAAATTCATTTTAGTGTCAATGTCCATTCACTAACATTGTATTAATGTACGGACGTGGTAAATCAGGCTCTAACAATTTTATAACTTTTTTATAAATATTCCAGGAAGGTTTTTCCATTCATATTAAGGAGTAAGAGTTAAAACTCCTGAACTTGTGAAAGGAATACTGGAAAAATATCACAGAAGCAATCACTGTTAAAAAATCAATTTTGCAAGGATGTAGAGCAATACCATGATTCTAGCTTAGTTTCCTTCACATGCAAAATGTATTTCAACTTGTTTTATTTTAATTGGCACAAACCACTGTCCTGTTATTTGTGAACACAAGTTTTCCAGGATTCCAACCCACACAGAAGCCAGGGAAACTGTACCCATCAGGAAAGCTCTACCCTGCACCAGAGAATAACTGGGTATCAAAAAGCATACACCATCACCAGAGGTAAATATTTTTGTGGAATTTGATGTCTCTCTTGCTTGGCTCCCCCCTGGTTGTTTAAAAAAATGATATACCAAATTTCTAATAGCATCCAGGTATCCCATAATATTGCCAGCCGCATGCCCCCTGCCAACCCAGCAGCAGTGGGGGCACAACTCAACAATGCTGCCACCCCTGGTGCTGCCAGGCAGGCAGGGAGTGCCTCGCCATGGTGGCACAGCATTACCAGGGAAAGGGCAGCAGGGTGGGGAGCCCCAAGGCTGCAGCAGGCAGTTTACATCTTCCCCTGCCCCAAACACAGATTTGGGGAGGCATGTGCCCCCCTACCCTTCTGCGGGTGCATGTGGTAGCAAGTAGCCACCCCCCATACCCTCTGGATGAGCCGCCTGTGCCTCTGTCCTGCTCCATGCCCTGGCCCTATGCACCACCCTGGCTAGGCAGTGCTCCCAGCCCCTTCCTCACAGTGGGGGCCTCAATCTGCCCCCCATTCCCCCGCAGTAGACTTATCTGCAGGGAGTAGCTCTCAATGCTGCCTGGCTGTATTCCTGCGCATGTGCATCTGTGCAGGCACACACATGCCTATGGCGCTCCCTGCAGCCCCAAATATCCCCTTGCAGACTGGAATGCTGTCAGCCCACAAGGGGAGACCTGCCTTTTCTCTACCGATCTGTGCATGACTCTGCAAATCCAAGACAAATGCTGCCCTGGAGTCATGCAGCCCCAGACCAGGACTTGAGGTTCCAATTCCAGCACTGTCCCACCCAGTTAAGGACAGGTGGTCACCCTGCATCTGATCCTGTCATGCTTACTGCTTCCTTAAAGTTTTAAGCAAGAAAATATACAACCTTTGTTCATTTTACTCAGCTACTCTGTGCCAAGTAGGAAAGAATGTATTAGAGCTCCCCATACCTGTCTTGTGCTGCTGCTTCTATTTGTACAAGATGGGAAACAAATTAAAGAATAGCACATGGAGACCTTTACTTAGTGTGATCACATCACCATATTAGCTCAGAATACAGGGATTTACCTGAGAGTCAGTGAACAGCCATGTTGCCCACCTCAGCAGGACAACTGGATAACAGCTGGATAAAATTCAAATAATAAAAAATACCATAGGGAGCAAGGATATAAGTAACTAATTACAAATGTGCCTAACAGATACAAGGCCAGATTATTTTCTATGCTTCAGGTAACTAAGTGGATTTACGCACTAAGCATAATTCTGTTTCGCACTGCCCTTGTCCCTAGAAGTCCTTGCAAGCATTTGCTTCTGTAACACACTGTTGTCTTACTCATAAGACTGCACCACAAAAAGACAGCAAGAAGGAGTGTGACCCAAGCCGTAGCACAACTGGGGTGGGTGAGAGAGACACCCACCCAAGGCAACAAGTTAGAAGGAGAACTGGAATTCCCCCCCTACCCCAGGAGGCTACGTACTCCAGCAGCTGACCCATGCCAGGAATTCCAAAAGTCTCCAGCTGCTGCTTTTGCTGCTTTAAGAGCAACAGCACGGGCAGATAGAGAGCATGGCTGTGCCATAAGCAGCAGCTCAGCCAGAGACTGTTTAGGAGTTGCCAGCATGGGTAAAACTGGTGCTCCCATGCACCCTGCAGCTCTTGGAATCGCATGCGTCTTCCACCTCTCCACAATCTTGGAACCGGCACACATGCCCTGGGTCTCAGTCGTGGAACCATGCACCCCGACAGGGTTTGTCCCAGGTGTGAACTCTGCTTGTTGTGCATTGCAGGCATGTCAAATTGTATTCAATTTAACACAAGGGACACATGTACAAGCCATGAAATAACCCCTGTCCTAGCCATCTGGGATTATGTTGCTCACATCAGCACAGAGAAACAAATATATCAAAATACTATACATGTGTTTTCTTTTCAAGGGGATACAACCAGTTCATGTCCAGAGAAATGGCATCCACATGGACACTTCTGCTACCTCTTCACTAATGACTGGCAATCCTGGCAAGAGAGTAAAGATTTTTGTACTTCTTTGGACTCCAAACTCCTTGACATCAAAAATAAGGAAGAACTGGTGAGCACTTTGGCTTTGCTCCCCAGATCCAGCCTCAGAGTTTGTGGCTGGGGCTGCAGTGCAAATGTTTGGCAATGCCCTCTTTCAGGATGTAACCAGGTTCTTCCCACCATGGTGGCAACAGATCAGGAATAGCTCACCCAAGGACTGGGAGTGGGTTAGCGGCCTGGATGTTTAGGTGAATCCCAATAGCATAGATTCCTTTTCCATAGCCTGCATGTGAACATGGGGAAAAATCTTTATGTTTTTCTCCTAAGGTCTAAGCAAACCAGTTACTGGCTCCCCCCAAACCTACTGTTCAGTTTACTGTGGGTTGGTACCCTCTATTGGTGATTTCAAGGTTCTCTGGGTAGAAAACTACTATTAATAAAAAGGCCAAATATTGTCCCTTCTGTTATGGCTTTTCATACCACAGCAAATTTGGCAAGAAATTCTTCACCTAGGAATGGCCCAAGAAAGGATGTTCCTGCACATTAGAATAAATTAGCCAGGCTCTAAACGGTAGCAAATCCTCTGCAAGCAATTCACAAATGTCGTTCTCATGTTCAGCAGTAAAGATAGATCTGATGTCAGATTATTGCTTCATCAGTTCAAACCTTAAACTACTCAATACATTTTTCTGTTTAAATGTCTGTCACTATGCTACGAGGTTTCCTCTCAACATAGCAAAAAATATATCACATACTGAATTTTAACATAAAAACTATATTAAGATTTCCAAATCAAGCATTCAAAAGTCAAGAAATGCCAGAATGATGGTCTCAACAACCTTTATTCTCTGTTGCCTGAGAGTACACATTATGGCACAGATGTTATCTCTATGATCACATTCCATTTTTTGCCAACTGCCCTTCTTCACTGGGTACAGTGAATGGCATTCATTTGACGAACAGCTATACAGTACTGTTTTATCTTGAGTTATCAATAGATGACATCATGTCTTCTTACTGGACACTGTTGAAACCGTGCTCTGAAGGTCAGTTTAAAAAATATAGCATGGCCACATATGCCTGAACTCAGTTCATCAGAGCAATAAAATGCAGTCAGACACAAGCACATGGGTTAAGAGACTGCATCTAAATCAGGCCAGGTTATTCAACATTGACAGGCTGGCACCCTCATGTGCCTTGAACTCAGTTCATCCCTTACTTCAGCAGGACAATAATAAATGCAATTAGACACACACACACTAACAGAGTACGACTTGGCAGGTTGGGTCCGATCAGCGCTTTCAGTTGATACCCTCATGCACCTCAAAACTTGTCACGTCCCAATATCTTGTCACTATAGTCCTAGTAGTAACCCCCTTGATGAGCAGACCCCACCGTAGTTTTGGGCATTACAGGGATCTTTGGGGTAGGTGAAAAAAGCATTGCTTCAGGGCAAATAGGGAGGTCAAGGGGAAGGTTCAGAGAGAGAATATAGCAATCAGCTTGACCATAAAAGTTATTTATTAGCAGGTATATGAACTTATGATGATACCAGTAGTAACAGCCATACACGAGAGACAAATAAAACAGTTATATTATTACATAGTTTCAGTTAGGTATTTGGGGAAGTCTAGCTCAAGTTTGATCAACAAGTCAGATTTAGAAAGCTGTGCCTGGAGTAAGAAAGCAAAAGTCAGGTTCCTGGAGTGAGAGAGAGAGTTGGGGTCTCACCACTCGGTGAAGCTTGAACCAGTCGAGGTTCCCAGGTGTTTGCTGGAGCTTGCAGACAGGCAGATTCCTACCACGACTGGCGGAGCGATTCCAGGCAGAAAAGGAGTGGAATTGGTGCAGCTTTTGGATCCAAGCACCAGGAAGGAAACTTGAGCTTGGGTAGGGGTTTTTGTAGAGAACTAGCAATTGCTCAAGGGAGAACAGTAGGTTTGTTTATGGGTAAAGGATGGCTCATATGCTAGAGAATGGGAACTGATCACTCCTGGCCATGGGTGGCATTACTCGGAGGGAGCTCACAATACAGACAAGCAGATTCAGTATTCTGGGTGCCAATAAAGGAGTCATTACTAAAGTTGGTCTGATAACTGCTGAGCTGGGTGTGCGCAGATGTGGGTTGATTAGCATTTGGAGCAGGGATCCCCCATCATGCAATGCTCCCCTGATTCGCTGGTCCCAGAGTCAGTGTGGTCCTTGCCTTGGAATCTCTGTTCTCCATCCTGAATGCGAATGGAGGCACTTTCCTGTCCCATTTCCCATGTAAATGAGTGGTCATCTGGTTCCACCTCTGATGCAAATAAGACCAAGGGAGTTGCTTCACTCTTATCATACTTGTCTGGAGGGATTTAGGTGCGTCTCCCACTGCATCTTCATTGTCTTTTGTAAGTCCTTCCTCTAATCAGTTCTTGTTCAGGCTGGGGGGGAGAGTGAGGTTGCATACTGTGCTAGGGTTCCCCAAGAACACAGAGCTGACAGATAACAACCCTAGAAAGAAAACCTCATATCTCTGGACAACAAATCCTGCCTCTCACTCAGAAGAAGCAGTGACAGGATCTGAAGGTAATCTCAGGCAGTGCCCTCATTTGGAAAGATGAGTTGAAGTTGAACTAAGAGTAGAAAAAATAACTAAGTTTCAACAAAACACTCCTTAGCCACAGTGGGCTTCTAAATACACACACTAATAGAAGAAAAGGTTCAAAGGGTGAGGTGAGCTGAACTGAATTGGCTTTGTTCCCATTCAGGAGTTCTGCAAATCAGTATTACATGTTCCCCACTGGATTGGACTCTCTCGTCAGGCAGGCAATAAGTCCTGGCTGTGGGAGGATGGCACAGCTCTCTTCAAAGACCTGTAAGTCCCTTGTGTCATGAGGAAGGGTTTGCTTTAATTTGAACTAATAGTGCACTTTCCACAAACAGTGGGTTGAATAATGGTGCTTCATGTCCTAGCCCTCCCATGAGAAATGTGCAGATACATGGCCCTAAACAGCAACAGCGAAAGAGTCTATCATAGGGAAGAGATGGGCCAGGGAAGAGAGAGGATCCTTTCTATATACCCCTGTGGGGAAAGGCACATGAGATTTTCTCCAGCCAGGAGGCACACTTTGCTGTATCTCATGTCTCTCCCATGGTGGTTTTTAGTATTTTTCCTTCCATTATTTCTTAGTGCTAGACAAGGGAAGGAAAGTGCAATCTCTGGTCTGTGGGGGGGGGGGGGGAGCAAGGCACATTGAAAGGGTTGTTGGGAAGGAGCTATGGGCAAGCAAAGCCAGGGGTTCTGCAGGTCACGAATGTTTTGATGTAAATAGATGCTGGCAGAGCTGTGACAGAGATAGATGATCCACTTTCTTGAAGTGTTGCCAGTGCTTGAACCTAAGCTTCATGAACAATAGACTAATTCACAAACTGCTTTAGACATGACATACTGTATACTTTAAATGCCAGCCCAGCAGCTTATCCCATAATGAACACCACTGCTGAGGACTGGAGGTGGGACTGGCAGGCAATAATATGTATCTCTCCATCTTAGGTTTGTAGTAGTCCAAGAGACAACCCCAGGGTGCTGTGTGCTTCTCACTAAAGTAGAAACCAAATGTATTTCTTGTGAGGAACCGTTCCCCTGGATTTGCAAGAAGGAGGCTGTGCATCCAGAACCTGCTGCTCTGGCAGAAGGAAGGAAGAAAAGCCGCTAGACTGTATTCCTGCTCCATTCCAAGTCCTGGCCATATGCACAGCTTCAAGGTCCTCCCTGCTACCAGTTTAACCTTCACTGCTACTGCCAGTGCCAGTTGCTCGAAATACTTAGCTGTGGCCATGGGAAAGACTGATTTCACATTTTGGCTGAAGCTGCACAGAAATTTCTCTCTGCCACCCACAGCAGTGTTGAGACTGAACGGCTGTTCAGTGCAACTTCACATGTTGAGGATGAAAAGAGGAACCCACCCATGTGCAAAACAGCAGGAATGTTGCTTTTTGTCAAGCAAAACCTTCCACTCACCCACTTGGTATGCCAAAGCTATGAGTAAGAAATGAGGAAGCTGTGAATGTAAGTTTTTTTTTTACTCTCCTGATATGGCAAGTAAATTATTATTATTATTACAGTGGCTTCTGCTACTACAAACTGTACCTCAACATTTTTTGTTTTGTAATTTTTACATCTTGATCTGCATTTCACGTGGGTTTATTTTGAAGCCAAAATTGTTATAATTATGCCATTTTTTCTGACTTTGTTGGGGTGATTTTTATAAAACAAATTGAATATTGAGTTTTTTTATGACTTTGCTGTCAAATGAATCATTATGTAAGTGTATAAAGTTTATACTGCAAACTACTCTTTTAAAAGTAAAAGTTTTAAAGTTAATACATGTTTGTTTTTATCTTGCTACAAAATGTTTCTTGAAGCAGGAATGCACAAAATCTTTGTGTATGTGTGTGCGCTATAAATGCAAAACAAGCAATACAAAAGTTTTATTTATGTCAGTACTTTAAAATGCCTTGCACTGTTACTAAATAGTGGCATCAGCCAACATGGTTGGTTAATCATCAGCTATTGGTATTGGCCAAGAAAATCTTGATCAGTGCACCCCTAGAGGCTGACGCCAGAGGAGAGATTGCAAAAGAAAATACTCGACCAGGTCATCTTGGAACAGTTTAAGTGACCTTGAGGATGAAACTCAAAATGGGGCGAAGGAGACACTAATCCACCACACTCAAGGAAGTGGTCCGGCTGGTGGACGTGTTTGCCCAGGCCAAAGAATGGCTCCACAGAGACCACAGCTCTTGAGGCTTACCAAGTTCTGGGAGCAGAGATGGAAGTGAAGGATGAAGGTGAGCCCATGAAGGGGTCAGGCATAACAGGCTAGCAGAAGTTTGTTACAATTGTGGGAGGCTGGGACAGTATGCTAGGGTGTGCTCAAGGAAGTAAAGGAGTGGGCACCATCCCCAGAAGACTGAAGGGAGAGAAAAGGGGTGAAGATTCAACAGTAGAATGAATGGATTGCAGCTATGGGAGAGAAGCCTTATGAGGCATAAGCAGCCTCCCTTCTCCATTAATATCTAATGGGAACTATACCACGTGGCAGGCACCAGACAGGAGGTGAACTTTGCACAAAGCAAGCTCCAGGTCAGGAAGAAAAAGTAGGGTGGTGCCTGTCCTGGGACAGTGCATTGACCAGGAACCTCACTGAGTCCCTGCAGGAGTGAAGATACCCATGACGAGCCTGAGGAATGGGTCATGGGTATAGGGAGACCAAAGGTCCAGGAGGGGCCTTTGGAGGGACTGACAGGGATATAGACTCATGCCCGGCACAGGCATTCTCATCTCAGTGGAGAGGAAGTAAAAGAATAAAGATTGAAAGAACCATGGCAGAGACAGAGACCACAGAGGGACTAAAGCATGAGGTGTTCAGCTGGTAGCTGTACTCAGATGAGGTGGGAAAAAGCGGGGCCCGACTCCAATGGGAGCTAAACATAGAAAAATTCAAATGTGAACAAATGTAGCTGCTCTGGTGCAACATCTGCAAGCCAAGAAAGAGAGGAGATCTATAGAAAGGTAGAGGACTCATTGCAACTTTGTCAGAAAGACCTACAGCACTCAAGAAGCTCATCACCACTGAAGAAGAAAATAGCTAAGAGTGGAAAAAGAAGCTGCACACACAGCAGAAAAAAAAGATGGCCTGGACTTTGGGGTCAGTAGAGATTTGCATGGCACAGACAGTTGAGATGCTGGACCTTGTCCAACAGACAGAAGACCAGTGATGCACCATAGAGGTCTTAGAGAGGCGACTGTACTGTCACGAGGTCCTTGCATGTAGAACTGGAGGATTAGCAACTCAAGTATTTCCAACCGGAGGGGGAGGCATAAATGTGGCATAGGAATTCACCAAGGCACAAGCCTGGTTAGGAGTGATGACAAAGATAATAATGGCAGAAATAGAAAAAGTAAATAAGCAGCAGCAAAGGATTAATGAGCTTTGGCGCAAGATGCCCTCCCTGAAGAGAGAGGTGAAATGTAGGACAGAGAAGTGTGATGCATTGAGGGCCCAACTGCAAAGCATGGAAGCCAAAAACATACAGCTCAAGAGATATAGTTCATGGAGACCCTTCAAGAAGCAGAAGAGGTAAGAGAGGCAGGTAAGTGTGTGGAAACAAACCAACTGCAGTGCCTTATCCAGAAGAAGACAGATTAAGTCACGAAAGAAGGCAAGTGACTAAGAGACAGATTAGACCAACCAGTCACACAGACCACCAATGTCCATGAGAGCAATGTGTTACAGACACAGTGCAAACAATATCAAGCCCAGCTTGCAGAAACAAAACAGAGGCTGCAAAACTTACAGGGGAACATAGGAAAAGAAGAGCAGAGCAGGGAGACAAGGTTAGCAGTAGTCAAAGAAGAACTGCAAAAAGCACAAAGCGAAGTGTTGACACCTGGCTCCTGGTCTTGTCTCCTATGGTATGACCCACTGATAAAAATGCCACACATACATCTAGAGGTTTGAAAGCTCTGGAATCACTGAACTATCACACTTAGTGATGCCATGACCTACTTCCCTTGATAGAAGCACCTGACTTTGTTAGTGTCACATAATAACACTTCTTTGGCATGAAATGTTGCAGTGTATAACTCCACCGTCTTATAGTGAAGTGCCAAGTACCCTTTGTGGGGAAAGGTATAGAAATCTTCACTGGGGAGAGTACAGGAGGCTAAAGAAGCAGCTCCACTGTGCTGTTGGCCCAGAGCTAGTAACTGACAGCCTGCCACCTCGTGGTGAGCAAGTATGAGAAAGAGTTCTGTTGTTTTCTATGATGTCTGTTATTCTATCCTATGAATGTATATAGTCCATTTGTAACTAGTTAATTGTTTGTATTTATTGTTTCTGCCTTTTTAATATAGTCGGCTCACTGAATTATAACTGAGGCTGGACTATTTATTTATATTGGCACCATGGGTGGGCTGGGCCGCAGGTCAATACCCAATGGTATCAAGCCTTACAAGACCACAGTTTTATTCCCCAGTTCATTTTGAGGAGGCCTAACAGCCCTCTGCTTTAATTAACATTGAAGACCCCTCCCAGGATTCTACAAGTACAGTCTCTGGAAGAGATGATAGAGACTCTGACACGGGAACTGTAATAGACAGGCCAACTGAGGGAGACGGCAACTTTTCTAGAAACTTAATGCGGCAGGTTCATATCACAGAAATGGCAGTGGTACCCCGTGGTGGCCATGTGGCCTCTGCCTGGCTTCATCACCAATGTAGCTCTCCCTTGATTGCTAGCCTGGCACGCCTTGTTCTTACTGAGATTATGTAAGTGGGACTGTGTGAAGGAGTAAAAGAGGGTCTGGAGGAAAGCTTAGTAATGAATGGAGACTTCCCCTCAACCTCACAGGGAGGGCAACAATGACAGAGCAACAGGGAAAATGAGAGCCCCGTTTTGTGATATCTTGCTTCCTCTGGTTTGGGGGACACTCTAGAGCCGGTCGGATATTCAGAGGTCCAGCGCGAGCAGTGGGAGAGAATGGAGTGGCACAGAATTGCCAGATGGAGGCGCGCTCCAGGGAGAACATGGTTAGCAACACCAGGGCTGGGAAGGGGAGGAGCTCATCCATCAGGGAGCTCGAAGAAGTGCCTGGCAGTTCAGGCCACAGCATGGGGGAAATGGCAGCAACAGAGAGTCCAGAGATGCACACTTGGAGCCAGGTAGCCTGCAGGACAATTTATCACTGAATGCACTTAAATAACTTTTTGTTGTCTTTTCTCTCGGCCAAGGGGAAGGCTTGTCCAGCTGCCAGGAGTGACCTGAGGGCTTCATTAGAAGGACTGATAGAGAAGTTAAGAAGCCTTAATGATTTACTTTGAAGTTTCGACTGACTAGCGATTACCTTAACTGATTTGCTGAAATGACTCCTGGAGAGTGAGTTGCCTTTTTTATTTTGCCTAAGGTACAGCTCCGGAGTTGATGGGCTTTAACTGGGTCAGTTAAGAGAACAAAGGAAGAACCAATTGATGTGATTGATGTATAGGGTTGGGCTGTTGGAGACACCCACTTTTGGGGAACTTATTGACACTACTGCTGGGTTGCTTGTAGGAGGACTGCCCAAATTTGTTAGGCACATTTGATTTATTTGAGGAACTCACTGATAACTAATTATTTGCTAGACTGCCTGGAGCTCATGGGCAGTGGATTTACCTGATGAACTGTCAAAGAACCAAGGCTATCAGAAAGTACTCAGATTAATTGATTCATTGATGGACTACCAGGGAAATTGAGCAAGTTTCTATGTTCCCCTGAGAAGCCGATGGGCTGAACCAGCTTGAATTAATTTAAAATGATTGGGGTATAGCTGGGTAAAGCACTGATTGTGGAAGCTCAGTTATTCCTGCTCTAATTTTTCCCCATTATGCTAACTGCTGTGCACAGTGGTCTCCTAAGCAACAGACCATCCAGCAGCTATTAGAAAGATTGGATGTGGTATGGGTGGGGTCAGAGGGAAAGGAGGAGGTCCACAAAGGGAAATTGGCCTGGATGAACACAGAGGATTATTGCTTGGCCTACTATCCAGCTCCCAATAAAAAAATGTTCATTAAGGCGTAGCAGGCGAGAACCGGACAGCTCAGACACAGTGATTATAAGACACTTCTGATTTCCTCACAGTTTATTCCTCCAAGGCTTCAGGCCGGCAGGGCCAATGGCTATACAGCATCCCCACTTGACAGGCTGGCCACAGGATCTAGAGTGAGCCTAAGTCCAACCAAATCATCAATGGGTTCCTCCCAGAGCCTGCTAGTCTCAATACAGTCCTTACACTCAATGGGCCTTCTCAGCCTGTTTGTACCCTGCAGGGCACTTGCAGCCTTAAGGGCAAATTTTGTGGCTCTGTTCCTCCCTTACACAATGCCCCAAGTCTCATGGGTCTTAGCACTTTTGATGTTTATTCCACCTGATATGCCTTTCCCTTAGCCCCTTTCAGGACTCTCAGACACTCTGGGTCACGCCGCCCTCTCCTCTGGGCCAGGGGTGGCCAACTAGTGGCTCTGGAGCCACATACAGCTCTTCAGAAATTAATGTGCGTCTCCTTGAATCTTTGCACAAGCACATGGTGACCAGCTTCCATAGCCATTATGCCAAATCATATGACATGACTGCTTGCAGCGAGCACATTACTTAGTCTGGACTTGGAAATGGAAAGGTAAACAGTTTGTTCTGCTGTAGAAATTTTTATCAAAAATGTTTTGATAACCATCTAACAATGGAAGGCAATTGCAATTGGAAATGAAAATACGCAGATGAAAATCGAGGCTTCCAACAGAAGTGGGAGAATAAGTACTTTTTCGTTGAATGTAATGGTAAGGCCATGTGTTCTTTGCCAGACGTGTATCTCTCAGTTCAAATCTTCAAACTTGCCACATCATTTCACTTTGAGCCATGCACATATGGATCAAGAATTTCCACAAGGTTCTGAACTCTGCACTTTAACCTTCATACGTTCCTATCCCAGACACCTATTTTGTGCAGTATCTTAAGGTTAATTAATTCTAAAAAAAAATATTTTTAGGACATTGTCACTGGCATCACAGTGCACAATATCCCCAAAGAACAGCCAGTTTACATAAATGATTTGCTCTCTGTGGAAGAAAAACTGCCCAGGGTAACATGTTACCCCAGGCGTGAATGTGTTTTTCCATACTGGGTAACAACTTACCTCAAGGCCACATTAACACATTGGGGTAACTTGTTACCCCAATTCAATTTCTGTATAAATGACAGGCCAAGACCTGTTTGGCCACTTTGGGTGGATGCATCTGAAAGCTCAGCATTCATTCACACTTCATTCATGTCCACTTCAGGCATGGGCAACCGGTGCTTCCTGAATCGGGGGGGGGCACCAGATCACCCACGAGGGGAAGTGGGGAGGGGGAGGAGTCCCCCAGGCAGCTGACCGCTAAGCCAGCAGTGAAACTGGAAGTATACTTCTGCTGCTACTTCCGATCTCATGGCTGGTACTTCCATGGGAAGTACACGGCCATGGGGTACATGGCCAATCTCAGGGGGTGCACGTGCACCTGTGTGCACTCCCTATGCATTGCCAATGACTTCAGAGAGTCATTAGCCATGGTAACTACTGCATGGTCATCCTCCACTCTGCTTTTGCAGAAGATGTGGTAATCCCCTTTGCTAACCACTTTGTTTGCAGTCTACAAGGTAATCAAAACATCCTGCCCTTTGCCAAAAAACAAAACAAAAAACCCTTTATCACACCCAGATCCACCTCTGCTCTCTTTTCTCATGGCAAATCTCTGCTTCACCTGCCCCTTTCATAACATACAAGCTAGTTTGCCCTGTCTTTGTTGGAAGTGACCACAAGGAGTAAAGGGACAGTAGAGAAGAAATAGAACAACATCATACTGCAATACAACATACACTCTAGAGTTCCCTTCAATGGTAAGGGCTTGACACACCACGTGCCCCTTTTATCTGCTCTCAGAAAGCCCCTGCATGTGTGGTTTCCAAACAGCATCCACCCACATTTGGCTTGCCTGCAAAGGGTAGTTGCTAGTTTCTAGTTTCTGTGTCCAGAAGGAAAGGGTGCTACATGTGCTGCCATAGGGCAGGGCAGAATTGCTTCTGTGACAGCATATGTGGATAGGCTTGTCTTTGATTTTTATTTATATGCATTTAGCAGTAATCAATTTTTTTCTGCAGTCCAAGATGAGAAGGCAGCACATATTCAGGGCTGAAGCCTATCTTGCACAGGTAACCGGGGATGACAGTGATGAAATCTTATCCCAAGGCAATAAGGATGCTGACTTTTTGTTTCCAGACATAGGAGGCTGTTCAGAGCAAGAAGACCATGTGTCTATGGAAGCTTCCTCCAGCTCAGATGAGGAGTTGTTGCCATAAGCAAAAATGATGCCAACACTTCCAATGGAAAAGGAAAGTGGCCCAGCCTGGGGCTGCCACAGAAGATCGAGGAGAGCTACAGCATGATGTAGAGCAGTAGCGCTGCCACCACCCCCAGAAAACATTGCAGATGGTGACAACTTTAGAGGAAGGAATGGCAGAGTGTGGGGAAAAAAGTCCACAGCTAATACATCATTGGAGAACAGCAAAGGACAAAGTTCATGAAAGTTCAACAAGAGAAAGTAATAAAGACATGGTGATGGAAATGTTCCACCTGTTTCTCTTACAAGATATCCTGACTGTTACCATCAGAGAAACAAACAGAGTCAGAAAGAAGATTCAGGGAGTGGAATGATAGCCATCCTGAAAATAGAAAGGAATGGAAAAAACTGGACAAAACAGAGCTGAAAGCCTACACTGGAGTTGTGAGAGCAACATACCGGGTGTCCTTGTTTCTATGCCACCATGAGTTTAAAACGATTCCATAAAATCACCAGCTACCTGAGATCTGACAACAAACTGACACACGAGGAAAGGAAAGCTTGCTGCTTTCAGAGATATTTGGACACAATTCATGGAGCAGCTCAAGAAGTGATATATTCCAGAAATACACCTGATGGTTGATGAGCAACTCATTGTGTTCAGGGGGTAGCTGTCCCTTCAGAGAGTGAGTGTATGCCCAGCAAGCCTGTCAAATAGAGCTTGAATATTTGGTGGTGCTGTGATGCAGCAACATCATTCCCCCTGTCTGGATACATCTACTTGGGCAAGTAACCAGCAGCTCCACTCCAAGATAATCTTGGTACCCAGGTTGTTGAACAGCTGGTTCATCCCTGTATGGTAGGGCACTGTTGGTGTCTGCCACTTTAAGGACTGAGCCAGGCAGCCAGCAGGTGCTTGATTGCAGCAGACATTTTAGATCTCTGGCTGCCTATATAAACAGAGCAGGTCACTGCTGGGAGGCAGGCTGTAATACTGCCTGGCTGCAAGGCTGAATGCAACATCCTGGAAGTAAGGGCAGGAGCGTAAGGGGAAGTTTTGGAGGGTCCTGGTCCTGGGAATGACCTAAAACTGTACCCTGACAGGGATGAGTGCCCTGGTGGGACTTGCAGTGGCATGGGAGCCCCCAAGAAATGTCAGGCCAGTTACCACCCCAGTGAAAGGCGGGCTGGGGCACCTTAGTAACTCCAGCTCCCACAACTGGGTGGGTTACCCCATTGTAAGCCCAAGAAAGTGGACCCAGATTAGAGAGGGGGTGGGATAGAGGCTCAGAGGCCTGACTTGGAACACTCTTGACTGGTCAATACTGGGGCCAGGACCAGAATGGTCAAAAGGGTCAGGGGCCCACTGTGAGGAATGCCCAGAGCTGAGGACCTGAGGTTTCTGACTGGTCCTGGAGGTGAGGCCAGAGCCTGTGTGGCCAAAGGTACCGGGGGGACCATGACCAAGAGGGGGAAGAGTTCAAGGAGCAGGCAGCCCTGAATGAGGGTGGAGTAGGCTGCTTGACTGGAGGGATCTGGTTGGGGTCTGGATTGGAG
This sequence comes from Caiman crocodilus, assembly GCA_030014935.1. Taxonomy (NCBI): domain Eukaryota; kingdom Metazoa; phylum Chordata; order Crocodylia; family Alligatoridae; genus Caiman; species Caiman crocodilus. Next base: position 492,283 of record JAGPOW010001626.1, read on the forward strand.
GATTCTGGGGCCCAGTATGGAGCTAGCAATGTTAAGAACTGTGGATGTCATCTGTGCCTAATTAAGATCACAATTATATATCATCAAAGTATGGTAGATGAGGAGGTGGCTGGCTGGCCCAGAAACAGATGGGCGGGCCATTGGTAGACCGTCCCCGAGAAAGCCCCCTGTTTCACCCTCGTACAAGACAGGAAGGAATACTGTGGTTGAAAATTTCGTCACAAGTACTGACCTGGCAGAAAAACTGCTACAGCAAGACATGACCTATGTGGTTATGATTTGGAAAAACAAGGTTGATATTCCAAACAAAATGCAAGCAAATTGAAGATAAGCAACTTTTTCATCCATTTTTGCTTTTGATGGGGAACTCACCCTAGTTTCCTATGTTCCAAAAAAGTCCAAAGTTGTACTGTTGCTCTCAAACATGCACCATGACCTGTCAGTGGATTGAGAGCAAAGAAAGCCTGACATCAACCATGACTACAATAAATGCAAAGGTGGGGTGGATAACCTGGACCACTTAGTCCATATGACCACCTGCAGATGGAAAATCAGGTGGCCAATGACACTATTTTTCAATATGCTGGATGTGGCTGCTATTGCCAGCCTCATCATTCAGCTAGGTCACAATGCAAACTGTAAGCAAAGATCACATTTAAGAAGATGGCACTTTTTTGTTGCAGGAGCTTGGTGAACAGTTGATCGATGGACAAATAAAACAAAGAATGATGGATACATGTAATCTGTTTAAGTCTGTCAAGTCTGGTATTACTGCCCTAAATTACAAACTGCTACAATTCACCCCAGTAGAACCTTCTGCAAGCATGAGTCTAAGGACCCACAGTCTCCTGCCCTCACCCGGTGCCCCTCACTCCCAAGCCACAGTCCCCCAGCCCTGCTCCTGCCCCTCACTCTCAATCCACTGACCCCAGACCAGCCAGTGCTCTTCACTCACCAAACTGCAGTACCACACTTACTTTGCTATGGAGGCAAGAAAGAGCTAGACTTCACTTAGTCCATATCAGAGTATCTCCTGAGATGCAACAAGCAACTGGGAGCTGGCCTGCAAGGCTCTCTCCCCCACTCCTTGTTGGAGAAGAACCCTGACTCAAGATGGTGTCTGGAGGGTAAACTAATGTCAGAGGAACCTTTGAAACAGCTCAGATGGACCATTTCAACAACAGACATCACTATTGCCATTGAAATCACTCCAAGCAATCTGATTGTTTTATCACCCAGGGATTCTTCCAGGGGTGCTGAAGTTGATGGTGCTTGTTGGTCCTGACCTGAGCATTTACACAAGGCAAAAGGCCGAAATTAGCTTCTTAAAACAGCCCCCAGATGTTGATATTTGTTGGAGTGTTTTGTGCAAGCAAATGAGTTAATTTCAGGCAGAAACAGGTCCCAGGCATATACAGTTAGTTTGTAGGTGTGTGCACATGGGTTGGCAAGTGGCTGTGGTGTGTTCAGGTTGGTTGGTGTCTACACACACATATAATAGTGTCGATTTTCACCCTGAGTAGGGGCATAGGGATGTGCTCATTTCTTGGGGTCGCCTTGAGGCAGCAGTGTCTGAATACTAGCTCCTTTAATGAAGGAATTTCTAAGACGGCAGCAAATTGCCAGACTGTTAGAGGGAGTGGTTTAGATTGTGTGGGCTGAATGGCCAGAATGAGAAAGGGGCCCTTGTTCTTGTTATCTTATCTGCAGGTGCTGGACTTCCTGGGCACCATTTTTATCTGGATGCCAACAATCCAGCAAAGATCTACAAGAGGTTTCCTGCTGGTTAGTGTCTCTGTCCTTGCCTGCTTCCACCTAGAGGCAATGACCAGCAGGCTTCTCAGAAATCTTCTGCAGGTGGGCAGATAATTGCCACTCCCTACTGCTTGTCCTTGGTGACACACACAGATCCCACAGCCTGACAAAGCCTACAGAGCTTCAAGTCATCTAAAGATCCTTTTGGGTGACTTGGTAATACTCAGTGTCTGAGTATGTTTGTGTGGGACATGCCAGGGATGTGCCTAACGATATTGGCAAAGGACATCACTGCAACCAAGCCCCATCCTAGACCAGCAGAGCCTTTGGCCTTTGCTTCAATATCCTAGGGCGCTTGTCCACGTTACTTTTCCTGTTACCATGTTACACTTTTCCTGTGTCCATATGACAAAGATCACCATTAAGCCACCAAACCATGTTTGCAGATCCAAGTTCTCAGCCGATTTTATCATTTTAGTGGGCTTTTTTTGTAGTAATTTAAAGCACCTCCTACATGTTTTATGTTTAGCTCCTGAATTTCTTCCACAAGGGTTGATTGTTTTAAATTTCCGGTGTGTATTTGACTTGCACCCAAAAACGTGATTTTCCCTGCTTTGCAATAATTTCAACAGACGGTGCCACTGGGGTCACTCGTAAATCCATGGAAATTCATCGAATTTCTCTTGCAATGATTCAACTGCATGCTGGGTGCTAATCTTGAAAATTCTTACTTATTGTTTTACCAGTTATTTGAGATTAATGAAAAATTAAATTTCAAAAAAAAAAAAAAGTTCCACCTTTTTGCACGCACTTCGCTCCTGGTTGTCCTTTTCCCCACTGCTGTTGCCGCTTATCAGAGCCTGGCAGCCTCATCCTCTGCCATTCCACTCGGCCCCCCAACTTTATATCCTGCTCCTGCCCAGAGTTGCGGGGACCCTGACTCCTGTTTTCCCCCCACCACTTTGCCAGCACCACTATCAGCTGGCTTCTCTCCCCCCTCTGCCACTTACAGCCAGCCGGCCTCAGTCTCTGCCATTCCACCTGGCCCCACAACTTCTTATCCTGTGCCTGCTACCAACCCCAAGCCTCTTTCGCATTTTTTCAGTTCCTCCAAGCACATAGAAGCCCGTATTGTATAGATCCAAAACCTTTTAATAACGTAAATTGACTTAAATTTTAGCAAATGGATACTTTAAGTTAATTACATACTTTAGCTTTAAGAAACAAATAAAGGAAGAAAGTTAACCCATTCAAAAATTCAACTCAAAATCACTGTCTTTTTCCAAGCTACCCCACCATCCATGAGCATATCACTGTCCTGCACACTTCTTTCTTCCTGAAGCCCAGGTGTCTGCAGCATTTCCACTGGTGCCATTCTGGGAAGGTGGCTGTGCTGCAACATGTACACAGTAATGTGTACCACATTTGGGGGTTGGGTAGGAAAGGACACAGAGTGGGTGCCTGTGCCTGATATAAACAGTGACGCATTGGGCAGTGCAAAGGCATCTTGGAGATTTCTGGATTCCTGCTGTGCCCTGTATGTAAATTATACTACATTATGTAGGGTTTTTCTCTTAATGTCTTTTTAAAGGGCCAATGGTTGGTGACCTACTTGATAAGTGCCCTCAGCCGCAAGACACTAGCCTTGGTCATGCTGGCTTCAAGCTGGCTGTCATCAGCTTTGGGATTCATATTATGGGGTGACTCCCTGTAACAGCCCACCCAGCATCACAAAAGATTTTCACCAAGCTTCTTCCCTTCTCCCTTTGTGGCTCTCTTGTTCTTCAGTAATGGTAGGTAAGGCTTAAAAAAACAGTTAAAAATTCAAGTTTTGGCTGTGGTGCTCAACCCACCCTGCAAAGAAACATTTGTATCATTAAAGATCTTTAAAAGCCTCTTTCCTCTTTGTTTGTGTATATAATTCAGGACTGGGCACAGTGTATTATTGAAGATTTAGTCATGTATGCTGTGTAACTCCCCTTGGTGTTAACCAGCTAGCTTTGTCAAGCATGCTGTGCTGGGTTTGTGATGCCTTATCATGGTGCAGCCATTGCGTTGCCTATCCGTGGCATGCAAGATTTGGGGAACTGTCTGGGTGCCTTGGTGGGAGCACACACAGGCATTTCTGGTGTTAGAGCATGGGAGTTAGATTGCTACTGCAAATTTCGTACTCTTTGAAGTCTGTTATATCGTTTGATTTAAAGTGGAATTTCAACATTTACTTGTATGGAAAATAAAAATACAGGACCCTTTCCAAAGTCCTTTCTTATATTTTATTTCTATCACAGTTTTTAAACAAATTTCTAAAGTAGATATGTTGTGCTCCAGCCCAAGTCTGGATTCGCGCCCGGTATGCAAGAGCCAATACGAATACCAGGTGTGTGGAAGTTTGAAAAGAAAGTTTTTATTGCCAGCAATAAAGGTGCAAGGTAGCAAGCACACCAAACACTATTTCTAAGCATCCTTTATACTAAAATCTTCAAGCATATTATTCAGTGATTGGTTACAGGTAAATGATGCAAAAACTTCTCTACTGAGCATGTCTCCTTACCATGTACTTCATTTCCATACATGTATGTTTCATTAGCATACTTTCTCTCCACCTAGGGGTGTGATTTTAGTATTATAATGAGCCCCTAATGAGCCCTTTCACCTATTTCCCAGTGTATTTCGCTGTTTGTCTTCGAGGCCCCTTGCCTAGTACAGCTATCTCCCCCTTATCGCTGCAGATGGGCATTATTCACAAAACAGTCTCCCAGTCTCGCCTTTTATCCCATCTCGGGAGGATGGCTTGAGGCCATTTATCATGCCTTTAGGAGAATGGCTCGAGGTCATTCTCAACAGATAGAGAAGACAGACAGACAGACTGTGAACCTAACCTGATTCACACAGCTCCCACCGACCCTGGTAGAAGTGCAATCAGCTATGAGAATACTGGGGTTGCAGTACATGAGGGAGAAGCACACCAATACAGGGGGTCATAGAGCATCCCATCACCCATAGTATACACTCTTGTTTTAGTCACGAGAGCCTGCTCCCCCTTCTTGCGCCCTCCCCAGCTCACTTCAGCATCCTTTTACTCATCATCCCTGAAGCAACTTGGGGCTCTCCTCTTGTTGCTAAAGGAAGCATGACTCTCCTTCGCAAGAAACTGGAGAGTTTTTGGGGTGGCCTATTGTCAATGCTGCTCATAGTACTTTGGCAATTGTGAAACTCTTAGAACTCCTGTCTGAACCTTTGATCCATCCGCAAAATGAGATCAACTTAAATTCCTTGAATGACATCAACTTGAACTGAATTCCTTAAAACATCGTACCATGTCATTATTTGTGCTTCCCATAACCTCCAAATTGGCTTCCTCACTCCTCTTTAACACATTGAACACATCTTTAATTTCGGATGTCATTTCTACACTGGATGTAGCTATGTTTTTGGACGCTTCTGTCAGTAGCTAAAGAATATTTTTCTTAGCTTCTCTTTGATTTTTTCAATAATTACACTGACTTTGAGCGTTAATACTTGCTCTTGAAAATGAAGGATTGACTGTGCACAGATAAAAAGAAAGCTCTCATGAGGTCTTTGGCTACTATTAAGCATTTGTTTCTAAAGAACAATGAGTCATTCTTAAAATATTTTAACAGGACAATCACTACAAGAATTGCAAATGACCGCTCACTATCTAGCACTCAACCATCTTTTTAAGTCTGTACCCCCAGAAATATACTGCCTAGTCTCAAGGCATCCAGTTCCTCACCTGCCTGTACCTTACAGCCCTCCACCTGAAAAAAGACATAACACCATGTACCCACCAGAGAGTAGGTTAGATTCGTTTAAGGGGATCCACCCCTGCTCTTGTCCCGCACGCAGATCTAGGGGCATACGGACCCCAGAAGAGCCTGGTTCAGCCTCCCAGCCCACATGGGGTGCATGCACAAGCAAGACCCATGCCCCCCCATGCTGTGGAACCCTGGGGGGGTATGGGGCACAGCACAGCTTGTCCCCATTGACCCCAGCCCCTGCTGCAGTGGCTCCACTGGGGGTGAAAGCCTGGAGCTCTGCACCTCAGTGAAGTGGCTCCTGACCTGAAGGCCTGTGTGAACTGCCCAGGTGCAGCGCCCACCACAGAGAGTGGGACTGTGCTCTCCCTGCTGCACCTCCCCGGGAACAGCTTCCAGCCCACAGGGTGCAGTTGGCAGCTGTCCGCTTCAGAAACCTGTGAGCTAAAAACTGTGTGTGAATCAGTAACAAAAGATGAACTTAAATAAAATAATCTGCAAATTTATAGTGAAAATTTGTAAAAACCTAAAATGCAGAACACTACCAATACCACTGCTGTTACTTACAAATCACTGTCAGCAAGGATTGCGTGGTCTCTGTCTCAGGACTCTGTTGTTGCCTCCCTGACACAGTACTCACTTTGGAACCTGATGACTCCTGCAACACAAGGATGGTTGAGTCAGAGTCCTCTTCCTCATCGTGAACAGGAGAGTTATCTCTGTCCTGCAGCTGCTGAAACTCTTGTGTGCCTGGTACCAAAACGTGTGGCTTAACCCGAGTAGAGGGGAGCTCATTTTGTTGGTCTGTGACTGAGTTTGTTCTTGAGGATCCTGATTGTGTGGAACTTACAAAGTAGCTGTAGTTGGACAAGTACTTGGGCGTCGGGAAGTTTCTGGTTCCTTGTCATGCAAACTGTTTGTCCCTACTCGCTCACGCAAGCCTCTGAAGCATCTCTTTTAATTATAATAAACAGCTTGTCATAAAATGGAATTGTTCTACATGAGGCACTGGACTGAGAATTATTGTCCATTACGTGATCGAAAGCCACACATTAAGGCCTTCATCTTACTGTGACACTGTTTCAGTCGCGTTTGATGTCAACTCGCTCTAATTTTTCAGCAATAAAGATGTACACAGGTTTATTCCTGTGGTTTTCCAGTTGTGTCAACACCTTCCCTTCACCCTGAATTTCAATCAGTGCCTCAACTTCTGCATAAGTCCAGTTTGGTCCCTGTCCTTGCAAAGGATCCATCATGTCTTCAAAAATGTGACTTTTCTTACTCCCCTCCATGGCCAACAAAATGTGAATCAGAGCAAATGATACACTCTAGATTCTGTTGCTAGGACCATTTCTCTGGGTATGTCAGAGGACCTGAGATGTATGAGCCTTTTATCAAGAGAGGCATAAAAGAAACGTGATTTATGCAATCTCCAGACATTTGAGGCAGTTCTTCACTTTTGACAGTCTAGCCCATGGCATTCAGAAGCAGACTCACACAACTATTGTGCAGGACATTCTTAAAACTGTTGGCTGATCACTTCAGGAGAGAAAGCACAAAACTGTCAGAATGGATCAATGAAACACATTTCCTTTAGATGTGTGGGCAAAAACAAATCCTTTATGAGAAGTTTCTACAGGGTGATCAGGGTCCTTACTGTGGGGGGAGAGAAGGGGTAGGGGCAGTGGACCATAACTGCTTTTTTAGGCACAGAGTATAGAGATTGAATAGTCCATGTGCTTGAAGGGAAACTGTGGAATGGCATGGAAATAATTTTTCCAGGCAAAGACATTGGCAGGCTATACTTATCCATGACTTGATTTTGGGAACTGAGAAGCACTCTCTCATGTATGGGTCATGTATGGTTGGGTCTGGAGTGTTAAAGCACACAGGCTATTGTTTTTTGGAATGTGGTAACATTTCAGCTCTTTTCAAACAAAACAGGAAACCTGTGGTTGCAGGGAGCACTTGGTTTCTGTAGCTCTGGCTTGTCCAACATATGGCCGTGGGCTGTGATGCAGCCCAGCAAGTTATTTTTGAGGCCCAAGGTGCTGTGATGGGAAATTAAAGTAAACACTGTTTACTTTCGTTCCCACTCCTTGTCCCTCCCCCAGCCCATCAGCAGCTTCCTAATGGCTGCTGAAGGTCTAGTGAAGGGACAAGATTCCCACACACAGCCCACGGCGAGCAGTGCCCCACAGTGGGACCTGGGCACTCACGCACTCCCTAGTGCCCGGGTGACTTACCAGGCATCCTTGAAAGCAGGCAGAGGCAGTGGCATGGGGCCAGAGCTCAGCAGTGGAGCCACATGGAGCTGAAGCAGGAGAGGGGGGTGGTGTAGGCACGCGCTGCCGCTGAGGCAGTGAGGTGGACAGTGGCAGAGTGGACAGCACCTTTCCCATACATCCTGGGGAGGCTGCAGCCAGGAGGACGAGGAGGATGCTTGACTGAGGCTCCAGCACGTGGCAGCAGCTCTCTCCGCCCCGCTCCGCATCTGGCTGCAGCTGTGGTCATCCCCAGCTGAGCCGCACCGGGGTGGGGGTGTGCAGGAAGGAGCAAGCGTCTGGGCTGGAACAGAAGGCAACTGCCAGCTCTTGTCACCTGATTCCCAGGATGAGCAACCACGATGCAGTAAAGAAGTGGCAGTTTTCTTTCCCCATCAGTTCTGCCATAGCTGATTCCTCGCCTGCACTGCGCTTCCCCCCTCTCCCCTTCCCCAGTCACCTGCTAGATTGCTCCCTGCCACCTGATTTACCTGCTGGCACATGCCCCTGTGTCCTCCGCACAGACTTGAGAGAGAAGTGAGGGGGAGATTTGCTTCCCCAACCCCCCCTGCTCATTCTCAGGAGGAATAAAACAAAATGGCCACAGCAGCACTGGAAGTTCTTTGAATCATCAGCCCGGCTCGTGCTGCTGCTGTCTGCTCACTACTGTTCCCAAAAGGGCAAGGGCCCGTGGGAGGGAGGCAGCTACACTTCTCCCCACTAACCAGTAGGTAAAAATCTTCGTAAAAATACTGCCCAGTGTTTGGATTATGTTTGCTTCTGTTTCTCTTTGTGAGGGATTGGGGGGTTCAACTTGTTACCACTTGTTAAACACGTTACTAATAAGTTATTAATGCAATAAAAGTAAATCTTGAAGATGATTCTTAAAAATGCCCATATTTTGTTGCTTTGATTAGTGTCCACTCTGGCTAATATCTTTTCCACATTTGATCTGTCGACTTGCATTATGCTTCTTTCAGTCATTGAGAAGTGAGTAGAAGTGAAAGTATTTATTTGAGTCGAGTGTTTGGTATTATTTCATCGTTGCTTTCATATTGTTTTTATTTTTTATTTTAAGCCACATTTCCAGACCCATTTCATTTTCACTTCCTGCAACTTCATTGGTGTCAAAGGTCATAGAATCACAGAAGTAGAGTTGCAAGGGACCTTGTAGATCTTCAGGTCCGACCCCCTGCCTGGGCAGGAAGAAAACTGGGCTCAAGTGACCCCAGCCAGGTAGGCATCTAGCCTCTTCTTAAAGAGGTAGACGCCTGCACCACTTTCCTTGGAAGTTGGTTCCAGATCCTAGCCGCCCTGACTGTGAAGTAGTTCTTACGGATGTCTTATCTAAACCTACTCCAACAACTTGTGGCCATTATTCCTTGTTATCCTGGGGGGCGCTAGGGGAAACAAGGTCTCCCCCAAACCCTTCTGGTCCCCCCTAGTGAGTTTATACATGATCACCAGGTCCCCACATGCAATGGCCCCTTCCCACTGCAAGAAGACTTTCTCCTTGCTAGCTCACTCACCCTAATTCACCCCAGCTGTGACTTGAACTCAGATCTCCTACATGGTAGTCAGAAATACTGCCACACAGCTGACAGTGTTGAAGTCATGTGACATCACTTCCTCATGTGATACCGCTTCCTGTGAGGTCTTTGAATATGGATTGCCAGCCAACTGGGTAACAAAATGTTCATGATCTGGACCTGCATTCAAAAAGGTTGGACACCCTGCTGTAGCTATTGACATGTAAATAAACTGAGTGGTTTCATGCTAATCTAGGGAAGTGACATTTGCAGGCTTTTGAGCAAGAGGTAACTGAACAAGACAAAATCTTGGCATGTCCTGCTTGCTAAAGACAATATCTTCCTTGAATCCTGAGGGACTCAGGAGAAAGCAGAGGTTAATCTTGAAGGCTGTCAAACATTCACATTGCATATGTATGGTTCTACTGAAGGGCTTCAGCAACCTGATGTACTTCCGGTCTGGTCTTTTAAAACTCCTGATGACCAACTTCATATGTTTGCCATGAAGAGGATGCTGTTAATTAAAGTGGGGATGCTGCTCTTGTGTGGTAACAAACAAAAAGTGTGGTTTCCAAGAGTATAGCTGCTTCCTGGTCATACATTAACAGCAAGCCTCATCAGATATGGGCATACAAAAGCAGCTCCGACTGGTAGGAAAGAATAGTCATGTCAACATAGAATGATGACCAGTGGCTGAAAACATTTAGAATGAGCAAGGAGATGTTCTTCCACACTGTTAGCTTACCGAAACCGCACATCCAGCATCAGAGAACTATCAACAGAAGTCCACCAGCCCACGTTGCCATGGCCATGATGAAACAGGCCAGTCCAACAAGCCTGCGCCATGTTGCAAATCAGTTCGGCATAGCTCTCTGCACTGCTGGGAAGGCAACTGATGAAGTATGCCACCCACTACAGGAGTTGGCAGCAAACAAATTCATATGCTTAAGTAACCGCTGTGAGGTGGGGAAGGATACTGGAAAATGGGCTTCCTGAACTGTGTCGGAGCACTTGACTGCACACACATTCCCATCCTAAACAGGTCCCTAGACAACCATTCCTTCATAAACAAAAAGGGGCTTCCTTCTGTGATTCTGTAAGCCGTTGTGCACCACCAATGCAGATGTACAAACATTTACATAGGATGGGCAGGAAGTGCCCACAATGCTCATGTTTTGAGACTCACCACTACCTGGGATAATAGACAAATGCCAATATTACCCAGGACTGGAGGAGGTTGTCATATGGGGTGTTTCAGTGCCCCCATACTTGCTGACATAGCTTACTCGCTTCTGCCCTGGCTCATGAAGCTGTATGTGGTCAAGTGAGTAACCCACAGAAATTCCTGTTTAACAAGCAGCTAAGCAAATACCACATGAATGCAGAGTGTGCATGTGCGTGCTTGAAGCCCGATGGAGATCACTCAACCACAGGCTAAAGGTGATGCTGATAACTTTACCCCTGTCATAGTGGCGGCATGAATCTTGCGTAATATCTGTGAACCACCCACGTTGGTTCCTAGCTTTGCAAAAATTCCTGTTTGACACGATACAAATGAAAGAAGACATGGGATTTTTTGTTTTACATACAAATGTATGTAGTACTGCTTCCACTGAAGCTTTAGATAAACCATGAGTGAGTTATATTTTTATAGGTCCAAGCACTGACAGTTATGTTTTTTTACGTACATTTTTTTTTACATAAACTCTTGGAAAGAGACATCAGCTCAATAAAGCAGCAGCAATGAGTACATAGTGCAGAGGACCTAGAAAAGAGTGTGGGAAGAGGAGAGATGAAGGTGAGTCCTTCTTCAACCTGTATTTCAGAAGTAAGGTTAAATTGCAGCCTAACAACTAGAGGGCAAGCAAGCTAGACCTTCATGGTGGGAGAGAGACAAGTGTGAGCCGGCTGAAAAACATTGTTTTTTATTTGTGAAGAGAATAATATTATATCAGAAAGTATTTAGCAATAATGGGCCACAGTTCTCCGGTGCAGTTTAGGCAATTTGCCATGGACTTGGATTTTTGTCACAGTAAGTCAAGTCCAAATTATCCTCAATCAACTGGCATTGCAGAATGATCACTTCAGATGTTGAAAAACCTAATGAAAAAAGCATTGGACAGTGGAGGTGATTTATATAAAGCACTACTGGCTTATAGTAGCACACCTGTAAGAGGTCAGTGGTGTGCTGCCTGGAGCCAAGATGTCTCTCTGCTGGAATAGTAGTGTTCTGGCCCTTTGAAAGTTCGCCTAGCATGCCTTGTTATAGAGAGAGGTGCCAAAACACTTTTGGGAAACAAAAAGGATCGGTTAAAGGCTTAAGAGGTCAGCTTATCTTCATAGGTCTTCACCATCCCCATCCTCTGCCCTAACCACGCCAGATGTTCCAGGTGTGTTGTTGCTCACCTGTAGTACTGAGGATCCAGTCTCACTCATATGGACCTCTTTGCCAAGGATCCCTTTCTTAAGTTAGCTGCTTTCGCCATTCTTCCCTGCACAGGTCCCAAAACAGCCGCTTCTTAGTTCTAATCCCACCCTTTTCTTCAGGCTCAGGATGGATTTACCCTCTCCTTGGGTGTAATCTAATATGTGTCTCTGTTCTCCTCTAGGTTCCTGAAAGCGGTTACCTTCACCCCTCAGGACTGGAATCACTGACAGAGCAGTCTTTTCCACCTCTTCACTGGCTCTCGCCAACAGAGCAGCCTCCTCTATCTCTTTGATGGCTTTTACCATGTAACACAGGGGGCAGGGGTTTTCCTCCAAGCCCCAGGGTTGGTTGCCTCTCTCCTTGGTCCTCATAATCTTCTTTCTCTTCACCTTGCTGCCCCCTTCTCCAGTCCAACCCCAGATGCTCCCTCAGTGTCCCCTTTAATTTCTTTCCTGGCTGGCTGGGTCCTCCAAGGCAGCGTTCAATTTGCTGCTTTCCTGACTCAGCTGTTTTCCTTTAACTTTTCAGCGCAGCTTTTTTTCTTTTTTGGTCACGCCATTCTCCCAGGTGGCAGCCAGAGCACTGTGCAAAATGGTGTACGGTGCACCTAGCAGGTGAGGTTGAAATGCACCTGCACTCTCTAGAATGCAGCTCGACTCTAGAAACCAAACAAGGTAGGGCAGAAAGGGTGTGTAAGAACCTGCAGTATATCCAGTTTTGCTCTCTTACCCCGCTTGTTGTGTTTCTGTAGGCAGTGGGGTGTGATTAGTGTAATCGTGGTGCACAAGTGGGTGTCTTGTGCCTCACGGGCCTATGGGGAATGTAGTCGGGGGGGTGATCAGATGAAGTCCTGAATGGGTCTGTGAATAGGAAAGCCTACAGGTGAGAGGCATAAACACTGATCAGTGTGTAACATCTTCTGTTAGTACAGCTGAAAAAATACGGGGAAATACTGGACATACTGTTTCCGGTATCATGTATGCCTTTCAATCACCAGCTCACGCTGGAGGTCATGAACGCATTGGCCCAAGTACTGAATCGCCTGAGGAAAGATGGTCTTCGATGTGAGCATGCACATCAGGGCATTCTTTGACCGTGTGAATGAACAGAACTCCCTGCCCCCCATTCCAATGTTTTTCATCCAGCAAGGTGAGAGATACACTTGCTCCCTTTGTTGCAGTCCAAACTGGAAGATTAAGTTATGCAAAAGAGATGAGTTTTCACAAGGAAAAGTGAATGAAAAGAATGGGATGACAGATGGCCCCCTGGAGACAAGAAGGGACTTTCAGGAGACCAGGTGAGGCTGCAGCTGGGGTCATGGGGCTCTGTAGGATTCTGGAGCTGTTCTCAGCTGCTTTGATTCTCCCGAAGTGGAAGCAGAGCTGGCAGAGACAAGTAATCACTGTGGATGGGGGATTTGGTTTAGTTTGGATTCAGTGAGACTGTGTTCAGGGAACAAGGCCTGCTGTTGTTCCCTAAGTTATGCTGAATGACCTGAGTCCCAAGCAGCCCGCCTGGAGCAGGAACCATCAGAGGCCAACTCCTTGGCAGACCACTTGGGAGGCTGGAAACCAAAGGCTCCTGTGATGAGCTGTACCTGGCCCATGAGAGAGAAGTTTGCTCGTGACCACACTGAGGTTTCATGGCCCCAGGAGGATGACACTCTTCAGTAATTGGGTTCCTCCTTCTTTGGCATTCTGAAGGGCTCTGTCAAGAGAAATCGAAAAAGCTATTTCAGGATTCAGGTGAGCAGAGCTGGGCAACACTGCTGCTTCATCTGTAGGACCCTAATGCTTAGGTTGCCAAAGTAAGAACCAGTGACACTGATTTCCTCAGCCCAATCAGGTCTTCTCAGTCCAGCCCCTGTAGCAACCAGCCCCTTCCCACTGCGGCTACTTCATCCAGGCACCTCATTCAGCTCAGTGCTACCTCCCAGGTCCAGGGCAGGTTGTGCATCTGATCCCCTGCACATCCAGGAAATCTCCCTGCATGGCCTTTCTGAGGGGGAGAAGGATGCTGCCTGCAGCAGGTGCCATATGCAAAGCAGGAGAAGCCCTCCTTTTGCCTACAGCCACTCCTCTTTATTCAGTGCCAGTTACCTCCTGGCTAGGCTCTCCTGTTCCTGGGCTGGAGGGCAGCCCTGGATCAAGAGGCAGCTCTTGGCCTTTGCACAAGAGTCAGCAAGGAATACAGGCCTAGCTTGCCCCTGTTCTTCAGGAGTGCAGAACAACCTTGGGACTCTGTTCACCTTACACAGCCCTGAATTGCCATCTTCATGGATCAGGATGGCTAAACCTAGACCAGCTGCTCAGAGACCTCTGCAGGAACTTGAGTGAGTTTGAGTGGCAGGAGGTGATGGAGCACAAGGCTCTTTATAGGATGAAGGAAGGGAACTGGGAGATAGTGTAAATAACTGGAAGGGTCTGGTCCAGGAACATGAGGCATGGGACAAACCAAGATTGCTCCTTCTAATCCCCAGGTGCTCCCATTTCCTCCTGATCAGTACCAGCATGTGGTATGAGAACATATCTCACCAGAGAGCTTACATGCCCTTGGGTTCCTCCAGGCCAAAGAAAGACCTGCCCTCTTGGAAAGTCTTACCTGGCAGCCATCTTACTCCTCCGACTCATGGTCCTTTGGCCCTATCTGCCTTAGGGCACTAGCCACCTTCAGGCCCATAATTATTGCCTTTGTCCTCCCCTGCAACCACCCCATGCTTTGCAGATGTTATTCTGACCACATTCTGGACCTTCCTGTAGGAGCCTTTGCCTTCTTGGCTTTAGGCCACTGTTATTCTGGCTGCAAGCCCACCTGTTCCGGTTTAATTTTTTTGGCCACAGCCTTCTCTGTATCTCGGTCTCCAGGCACCTGGCCTCATTCTGCTCCAACTCTCAGTCTCTGGGCCCCTAGCTCAGGCAAGGCTGTTTTCAGGTTAACTCAGACCCCCAACAACCCTGGTCCACGGCAGGGTTGCTCGTAGCCTAACACAGGCCTCTGGCATCCCCAACCTCAGGCAAGGCTGCTCCCATTTTGCTGGCCCCTGACACTTTAACTGGGCTCTGCCTCCTCAGTGTCTGACTCTCTGGGGCTGCTATATCCAGCCTCTGGCCCCATGCTGTCACAGTGACACCGCTACTGGTGTCTCTATGGAAGCTGGCCACAGTGACACAGGCAGGGACTGCTGGCAATTAGTCTGGCCACCAGCCGGATCCACCATTTTGCCCACCCTTGCTCCAAACACTAGGTTTATGTGCCTCTAAGCACTGTTCCTTCTAGTCAGGTGGCTCCTCAGTTACCTGCAGGTTTTTATTGTTTGCTTAATGGCCAGCCTACCCTCTGCTGCAGCACCAATAAGGTTGCCAACTCTGTTTGAATCTGTTCTGAAATGTTTCACATGATGCAGTGACATTAATGACTGATCTGCTGTACTGTACTCAAGAAGGCAAAAGCACATTGCTATTAGATTTAAAAAACACACATACTGTATAAATTGGATTCAACATTTAATATTAATGTTAATGAATGCCTTATCATTTAGCTCCCAAGTGACTCTCGGTAGTCTCCTGGAGAGTATATCTAATTCCTGGAGATTCCTGGGCAATCCGGGAGGGTTGGGAACCCTCAGCCCCACACAGCAAACTTGCTGCAGTGCAGCTGACTTTTTGCTCAGCTACCTGCCTATCCAGGAAGGCTAGCCCCAGGGGTCATTGGCTCCCTGTTCCAGTAGACCACTTGTTTTGGCTTTTTTGGGGGGGTGGGGAGGAGTGATGGCGAGGGATTGGTATTTTCCCTGGGCATGCTATGCAAGGCAGTTATCATGTTTCAGACCCAGGCCTTGGTGATTCCATATAAATAATGTATGTTACGGGTATCAAAGATACAGCCCAATGCTGCCAGTGAGTCTGGCTCTGGCCTGCCAAAAGTCCCACAGTCTGGATCTGACCCAGAGAGCTTGATAAATTTGATACTCCTGCTTATATAAGTACTACAGATAGACTTTGTGCTAAATGGTAAAAATAAAGGTAGTTGGGAAGTTGCTTTTATTTCCATTACATAACAAACAAAAAAGTTGTGTTGCTGTCATTTTTTTTCTCTTCCCAAATTTTAGGGATTTCTTTAGGGAAATTGCTGAAAAGTCAAGGTTGCTAATGATTTAAAAGTTACTTTTGTTTTTAATTTTTCAACCAAAAAAGTTACTAGGAAAAAGTAAAGCAAGTGTTATACCTCTGGGAACTGAGAGCTCCTGGGATCAAAGTACATATACTCTATAAATTTTGGTGACTAAGATGAATATAGCTTGTTCTTGCAGCCAGACGGCAAGTGAAACTTGGAGGCAACTGAACCCTAAGCATCTGGGCTTGGGCCTGCATATAGGTTGCCTGCCAAAAGATCTGGAAGCATCTGAAGTCCCCAGAGGGGGTGGAGGTTGCTTACCGGTAGTATGGCCATATGATTCTTGAATGACTGACAGATTTAGAATTGATTTGGCTGATTTGACTTGTTACACAAAAATGTTTTCTTAAAAAAAATATTTAAAAAAAAATCCACCCAGCACCAACTAAATCGCCGTAATCTTCTCCCAGTATTCAGTGTGTTTCCTACAAAACCTGGGATATATTTTCTTAGTTTTTTACTTCAGCAGTTCAGAATGCTGATCCAAAATACAAAAGGGATATCCCCTGCACATGTGGGCAGCGATCATATATAATTTTCTGCCACCAGCCTGATAGTAAACTTGATATCCCAACTCCATGCAGGCTTTCTTATTGCCTCTCTTAATTCCTTTGTTCACCACTAATGCAAAGTCTTTCTTTACAGAGGTGTACGCTGGAGTGGTATTGGTGTTAATCCAATTATCTTTTATTATTAGACCAACTCAGTTAGAAAAAAATTTTAGCAAGCTTTTGCATTTAAATACCCTTGGTCAGGCTGAGGAAGCACTGCAGTTGGATGAGGTGGAAGGAATAGTGAAGACGCTAGAGGCTGGCGTGAAAGCCAGCTGGTGAAGATGGAAATTGAGTCAGCAGGCAAGAGACAGGCTGGTGGGGGAGGTATTTTAGGAATCTCCTTTGTTTAGGAACATAAAGGCATCCTAGAGGAACTGAATAAGAAAACACAAGAGCAGAGATCTGAAAGGGACTGACTGCAGAGGCCCCCTATTAAGAATGGCTGACTTCCTAGAAGAAATATTTGCTTTGCCTACCAAGCCAAAAAAAATATATGTTAGGCTTTCCCCTTGCTAGCTAGTAATCCATTTCAAGTTTGAAGCCAGCAGGAAGTCCCTAACCTGTGCCAGCCCAGCCTCACACCCACGGAAGTCCCCACACCCCCACTCACGCTTGTGCGCGGGCTCCAAGCCCCGCCCCCTCCACTCGCGTTTGCACTCGGCACTCCTCCGCGCCCCCGGACGCAGAAAGCCCGGCGCCGCGCAGGCGCAGTGCGAACGGCGTTCCGCAGCCCCGCCCACCTGCCGCCATCCAAGCGTTTGGAGGATAAAGCTCACCCAACCCGGAGCGCTACCGCCTCTGGGTAACGAGTATGAACCTGGCTGCCAGTGACCCGAGCTGCAGTAATTAAAGCCCCGACAACACCACGCTTCAAAATGGCACCAAAACACTCATTCCCCCTACCTGGCGCTGGTGTCGCCGCCATTTTGTAGCGCGGGCGCTGGGGTTTCGGGGCTGGCCGGCGCGGCGGGAGCATGCGCGGGGTTGCCCTGACTCCTGAGGAGAAAATGTGACCTTGAGTAGGTGCCGCAGAGACAGTAGTCTTCAAGAGGAGACAGGACAGACACCTTGCTGGGACCATTTGATCCCAGCAGGGCTCCTGCCCAACCCAGGGGGGGTTGGACTCTTTTGAGGTCCCTTCCAGCTATATTGCCTGACAACGGACGGCAAAAAGGGGCTTGTAATGCATCCAGGTTTAACTGTGTCTCTGAGCTGGTTACACTTCTGCCTTGCAGAGAGAGTTCTCACAGAGGCCTTTGTTCCTTGCTGATTGTAGCTTCCAGGCCCTAAATTACCGGCTTTCTGCTATGACTAATGCTGCAGATCAATCCAATCTTCACCATTCACCACTTCTGACACCATGTCATGATTTAGGTCCCACAGTGAACAACGGCAATTAGAAATGGGGAAGAGAACAGAAATTTAATGATACCACAGCACAGGGTTCTTCCAGAACAGGATGTGCAGCTACCTCCATCTTGATTTCTCCTTACTCCCTAGGGATCATGTTCAAATTCCTCACTTGATAAGACATTCCCTTGTAATGGACTGTCTCCAAAGTCTAACCCTTAACATTACACTCTTAGTCCTGCTCTCGTCTTCATCCCTCAATGCATCGTCCCCATGTGCTGAACACACTGATCTTTTACACACTTCAGAGGCTCTGTCCCCGGATTACAAGAGGGCCAATCAGGGTGAGGGGAAGCATAGCCCTCACCCAGGTCCAGGCTCTTTCCATTGCCCCAAGCAGGGGCAGGGCAGCCTCTTTTCCACCACCACCTGATTGGTGGGACTGTCCCACCAATGGCTCAAAGCCCTTTCTAGTCAGCAAGCTGGGTTGCTACCAGCATGCCTGCTACATAAACAATGAACTTTGTTATGAAGTAGTATGCAACCTCTGCAAATCCTGTATCTCTCAGTTCCCAAGTAGCTCAGTCTCCTGTCAAGAGACATTATAACTTGTTACTGCATGTTTTGGCCAGCAAAAGGAAAAGAGCTCAGTAAAAGCATCAGGGCCATCACATACCCACGAGTGGTCATTGTGTATGGTGAGATTCCAGCTGAACCGCAGCACATAGTAGAAAAGAACAGAGCCTGAGCAGAAGAGTATAGCCCTCAGTGCATACCACTATGCACAGGGCCACCAGAGACAACTGGAGCCTCAGCAGGACAGGCAGCAACTTGCTGGGAGAGAGATGAGGACCCTCCACCTGGTTCCCCAGAGTTGTGAGTTCCCAGGAAAGGGGATTCCCACAAAGGAGGGGGAATCCACCTGGGTCGGGGAACCTGACCACTGAAGGAGGAAGCCTGGAAGGAAAGGGATCCCCAAGTTTCAAGTTTTGTTTTGGGTTAAAAGATATTTTGGCTGGGCTGGGAAAAGCCTGAAGGGTACTTGGGAATCTTTCCCCTTCCTGCTCATTGGGGCACCACCAAGGCTCCAGAATAGCCTGGGCCTTTGGGTTTCTAGAAGAGTTAATTATATTGAAGGGTGTCGCACCTTATATTTTGTGAGTGGGCACCGTGTATTGTGTGGTTTATTGTTCATGTTTTATAAGTGTAAATTGATAAAGTCTAAATTTATTAAGTTATATAGAAATCTTTAATCTGATATTATGAGACTAAATATTTGATAGAGTATACATATTAGTAGATATATATTTAATATCTAAGTAGATTAGATTTAAATTTTGATAAGTTTAAGTTTATAAAATATCTGTTGAAACTTAGGTTAGAATTTTATTCTATTACTTAACTGTATCCCAAGAAAGGTATAGAACTGTGTAAATATTGCCTATAATCCTTATTATTGTAAATGTTTTGTGTGTGTGTGTGTGTGTGTATTCTTTTAATCTTTTTCTTATTTATATTGTAATATTAATAAACTTGTATATAGTGAAGTTATAGAGTGTGTTGGTTTGGCTCTCTGTAGGGTAAAGCGGAAAACTGGACTGCAACCTCCCGTGTCGCTTGTTGTGCATTTAGATCTTAATGGCTTTTCGGGCACCGCCATTTCCTTAAGAATTGACACCTTGTTCTTCACTCAGATGTTTTGGACGGTCCCCAGGAGTTCTTACCTGCCACACCTTGTTGGAATAAGTTTGTTATCAGGAGGATGATTTTAAGTCCTGCCTTTCCTGGGTCTCTTCTTCAATCTTTCCATCTGGCTTTCCATTTCAGGTCTCCACCTTCCCTACACCCCATCTTACGCCAACCAGATGTTAATTCCAGACTGCTATTAACACTCATCATGTTTTCTTGTTTTACCTTTTTAAGTCAGAAAAGTCCAGTTTGGACAGTGTTCTGTCTGACTTAAGCCATATGTTAACTGGGCTGTAATTTTACCAGCCCCAGGTTACCTTGTTCCCCGGTATATTCCTGTCTCCCTTTGGCTTGGGTCCCTGGCAGCCCAAGGATTCTTCTCTCTCTTTCTCCTTAGGTTCATTGCTGTCCCTCTCCTGGCTGGCTGTATCTGGGATCCAGTGCACCTTTCTCAGATAAGGATCTAGGCCCTCCTGTTCTTAGCTTATCCTTGCATGCCCCTTCTTGGGGCTGCTACCACATGCCCTCAGTGGGGCTGCATAGAGCTCCAGGATACTCTGGGCCCTCCAGAGGACTCAATTCTGGTCCTCTTTGATCCTTGTCCGGTGGGGTTTTTATGCTCCCTCCAGGGAGCCAGCTGGTGAATTGGAGTTGGCATGCTGCCATAAAGTGGGTCCATGCTGGTGCTGGGCCCAGCTGTCCCCCAGCTCACTGCGGTGTTTCTTCTTATGTCTTCGGCGCCGGGGGGGTTTTCTCAACAGCCCCATTCTGGCTGCACTTTCTGGTCTCTGGCAGCGTCCCTCTGGCTCCACACCTCTCCTCCCTCTGGTCAGTTTCTCTTTGTGGTGTGGTCCCTGCCACATGTGCACTGCAAGCAGTTTTCCTACACACCACATATTCCCTGCTAGCATCTTTCTTTAATTGTAGAAGGGAGTACATAACCCAGTATGCCAGAGTTACATTTATTTCTTCTCATTCACTGTATGCGTGTATTATTGACCCCAGTGATCACTCCAAAACCAACTTAAGTTAGACTGTGTAGAAACTTGTCCTCCCTTTCCACATCCTCCAATAAAATTGCCTAAAGATTTTCTCTGATTTTTATCTGCAATAGCCCTGTGGTCTTTGTGTCAGAGCCAGTCACAGGTAGTGCAGAAAACATGAGCCTAAGTGCCTTACCAATAAAGTCTGCACTAGTGATTTCTGCCCAGATTCTAATTGTGGTCTGGTCTTTCACTTTTGGGGAAAACAGGAAAGGGAATATTTATTCAGGTGATAGTATCTGGTATATCATCAGTTATCATGTGCCTGAACTCAGCATATACAATCCTTTCTTTGAAGGGAGGCATTATATCTTCATGTCCCCTCCACAGTGAAAGGGCTCAGTTATACATTCACCACTGATGTTACACTGAGAAAATGAGCAGGGAGAAATGTAATATGTTAGGGTGTTTGCTGGTGTCACTGATATTTCTGAGTGAATTGTTATTAAAGAAAACAGGTTATAATTTTATAAGTCTAGGTGTCAAACATGTCCTGCAAGCTGGATCTAGTGTGAAAGCTATATGATCCAGCCTGTTGGTCACTGGACTGGCCCTCATGTGCTGACCCTGGCCCTGAACATGGCAGGTAGCATTAGAAGTCTGTCTGGGATGCACCATGCAGCCCCAATCTCCTGAGGACATGTGCAGCATTGAGTCTAGCCCAGGTGTCTCCTTGCATGTGCAAGTCCTATGGCCACTGTGTGGTGCATGGGTTGCACCTGGCACTGTGGGCATTGCACAATTGATTAGCCCTGGTTTGGCCTGCTGATTGACCCAATAACTCTCATCTGGGCCATGGGGCTGGGTGCATTTTACATCCCTATTTTAAGCCATAAATCTGAGTAAATAATTATCTTGAGGTAACTTGCCATTAGTCTGCAATCTCATTAAATAGGAATGGGAAAGGCAGTTACTTACTTTACAGTTTTTCTGACACAAAGAGCAGCCAGAAACTTTCTGTGTCAGAGGTGTGTTTTGAGAAATATATTAAGGAAAAGCACAGTGAAATCTCTCTGAAAGGGCACAGTGTAGAGTCCCTATGACAGCAGCAGTGTGAAGAAAGAAAGCCCACCTATATGAGACGTGATAATCAGGAAATTGGCATAGGCAAGTGGTTTGTCACAAGTCCCCTAATTTATTCTGTCCCATCAGGTTGTAAACGGGCAGCACTGGAGCAAGGGCATATGTGCTGAGACCTCTGCACATAGTGGAGGTCTGCTGGTGCCACTGCTTCTTGTGAATGAAGGAGAAGGGTGAGGCATATGTGTGTGTCTGATGTTCTGGAAACAAAATGGCTGCTGTCTGTTGGGGCTGTGGTTTTCAATCTTTTATTTGAAGACTGCATTAGAAATTTTGAATGGAGCTCTGGGCCCTTTTGATTTCTGAGTGTGGATACTCACATATTTTTGATTGAACGTAGTTATCTTTTGTAGACCCCTTCGACCATGCTTGTCCAACATATGGCCCGCGGGCCGCCATGTGGCCTGCCAAGGCATTTTCTGTAACTCGCAGTGCTGTGATGGAAAACACCCCTTGTCCCTCCCCCAGCCCTTCAGCAGCTTCGTAATGGCTGCTGAAGGACTGGGGAAGGGACAAAGTACCCACACGCATCATGTCAGCTTGACATTGCCAACACAGTTTGTGTGGGAAGAGGAGTGCAGACCCGGCCTGCCTCCTCCTGCCCCAGCACCACGTGAGGAAGCCACTGCTTCCTGGACCAAGCAACTTGCCACTCCCCACCCGCAGGCAAGAGGCAGCCTGGCTTGGCTGCCCAGCCCCGGGTCACTGGTGTAGGTGGAGCAGCGCAGGCAGGTGCCTCCTCCCACCGGGTTGTCAGCACTAGCTGCGCCGTGCGGGGCAACCCCAGGCTCTGGCAGAGCTTGCACTCTCTGCGCCCCAAGGTGCCACCCAGTCCCAGCTCTGGCTTCTTCCAGTCTGGCACGGTGCAGCATTGCAGACCCACGGAGGCAGCGTGGTGGCTAGGCTTATTCTCGTAGTCTGCCTCTGCTGCCTCCTACCTGGCTGAGGCGCCGCAGGTGGGGCTGAGCCGGGGGTGGGGTGGGAAGATGGCACCTCCCCCAAGGCTGGGCCGGGGACTGTGGGCTCCCAGCACCTGTTTGTTAGGGGGGGGTCCCTGCCTTTCACAGGGGAGGGAGGATCAAGGCAAGGGTTGTGCCCTGTGTTGCTCTGCTCTGCCTCAAATAATTGCCCACCCTGGTCTAGATCAGTGGTTCTCAACCTTTCTTGTACCAGGACCCATTTGTAGACATAGATGTTCAGTCCTGACCCAGCATCCCTCACTGCTCCTACCTCCAGAACCCAGTGCCCCAGTGTGTGGGGCATGGGGGTGCCCCAAGTAGCCCCTTGCAGGCCGAAACTCTGCCAACCCACAAGAGAAAAGCCACAGTTATATGCTTGTTTCATTTAAAGGAGAACCCATTTTTAAAGTTTGCTCATGACCCTTTCATATATTCTTGAGACCTACTTTTGGGTCGCGACCCATATTTTGAGAAACGCTGGCCTAGATCATGCCCAACTAGTGCTGTCTAACATCTTCTTTAACACCTCCGATGATGGCAAGTCACCACTTCCCCAGGCAATCTGTTCCACTCCCTCGCTGTTCTAAGCTCTGTGCACAGAGGGCTGGTACTGGAAATACAGAGAGGTTTTCAGGCTCTATTCTGTGCCTTGTCAGTTAACACATGGACAAAAAGAAAAGGGGAAGAGATTTTCTCTCTGATTTCTACCTCATCCCATTGGCAAGAAGCTATTGGAAATTTCTTCCCAAGGTCTTGTTTGATTTGTGGCAGGATGCCTGATGTCTCATGGGGTCCAGGTCAGGTACTGCTTTTATTGTTTTTATTTTGGATTTTAAACCACATTTCCAGACCCATTTCATTTGTCACTTCCCACAACTTCATTGATGTCAAAGGTCACGTGACATCACTTCCTGATGTGATACCACTTCCTGTGAGGTCTTTGAATATGTGTCACTGGCCCAGTGGGTAATAAAAAGTTTGTGATCCGGCCCCACATTCACAAAGGTTGGACACCGCTGCCTTAGACAGAGTCTCTCATGAACGATGTGTGTCCCCTGTGGCTGGGCAACATGGTGGCAGCGTAAGCATGGCAGCGGTGGCAGGAGCGCAGAAGCAGCAGTAAGAAGGGGATCTCCTGCAGACATCACTGGTGCTGTCAGTGGCAGGGAGGTAAGGGTTGGTGGTGAGTGCCAACCAGAGGTCGGCGAACACCTACAGATGCTGCCAGTGGTGTCAGCAGCAGGGTGGCGAGTGGTGACTGCCCACAGGCACCATCAACAGTGTCAACAGCGCCTTTTTGTAGGGGGTGCACCGCTACACTCAGGATGCATGTGCATCCATGTGCACCCTCTACGCATCACTCCTAGAGTCTCTGGACCCCAGGAGTCTGTGGACCACAGGTTGAAAACTGCTGTCTTAAGGCAAGCAGTCCCAGAAATGTTAAAGTGTATTGCAACAACAATAAAGGCCTTCCAGCTTCATATAGCTACCCAGACTGCAGCTTGGGTCTCCTAGAGCCAAGTGAGAAGGTTCAGACTGACTGTTCCCTGCTTCTGTCAAGTGGTTTAAGACATGAAGGACAATAATCAAGTCCCATCTTCTCTCCATTCATCAGCATTTCCCATGGTCACAGCTAAGCATTTGGAACAACTGGCACTGGCAGCAGCAGTGAATGTTAGACGTGTGGCAGGGACAACCTTGGGGCTCTGTATGTGGGCAGGACTTGGAATGGAGCAGGAATATATTCTAGCGGCTTTTCTTCTTTCCTTCTATCAGAGCAGCAGGTTCTGGATGCACGGCCTCCTTCTTGCAAATCCAGGGGAACGGCTCCTCACAAGAAATGCATTTCGCTTCTACTTTAGAGAGAAGCACACAGCACCCTGGGATATTGCCTTGGGCTACTGCAAACCTAGGATGGAGAAATACATATTATTGCCTGCCAGTCCCACCTCCAGTCCTCAGCAGTGGTGTTCCTTATGGGATAAGCTGCTGGGCTGGCATTTAAAGTATATATTATATCTAAAGGAATTTGTGAATAAGTCTATCCTTCATGAAGCTCATGTTCAAGAAGCTCTGGCAACACCTGGACAGAGTGGGTCAGCTTCCTGTCACAGCTCTGCTGGTATCCATATACAACATGCCATTCATGACTTGCAGAAGCTCTGGCTCTGCCTGCCTGTGGCCCCTTCCCAACGACTCTCAATGTGCCTCATACCTCCTCACAGAATAAAGATTGCACTTCCCTTCCCTTGGCCAGCACTAACAATTAATTGGGGGGGAAATACTAAAAAAATTGATGGGAAAGAAAGACACCAGACACAGCAAAGTGCCCCTTCTGTCTGGAGGAAATCTCATATGCCTTCCCACATTGGGGTGTACAGGGAGGATCCCCTCCCTAACTGCCTACCTCTTCCCTATAACAGAATCTCTATTGCTGTTTAGGGCCACGCACCTGCGCATTTCTCCTGGGAAGGCTGTGACACAAACACCGTTATTCAACCCACTGTTTCTAAAATATGTGCTATTAGCTCAAATGGAAGAAATATTTCCTCATGACACAAGGACTTACAGGTCTTTGGAGAGAGCTGTGCCATCCTCCCACAGCCAGGTCTCATTGCCTTCCTGACAAGATAGTCCAATCCAGTGGGGAACATGTGCTAGTGATTTGCAGAACTCCTGAATGGGAACAAAGCCAATTCAGTTCACCCTGGCCCACCTCTTTGTACCCTTTCTTCCACTGGTGTGCATATTTGGAAGGCCACTGTGGCCGAGGTCTCTTGGAAAGACTTTATGCACTGAACTGCCTGCCTGCTGAGCAGTGTCCTTGAAATAAGTGCATCTCTATTTTTCTCCAGGTTAACTGACCCACCCATTTAATAAACAGTCCTATTTTTGTTGCAGTTTACTTCTTTTATCTCTTCTTAGGGCAACCTCAGCTCAGTGACCATCTTTCCAAATAAGGGCACTGCCTGGGTTTACCTTCAGATCCTGTTACTGCTTCTCCTGAGAGGGGCAGAATTTGTTGTTCAGGAATGTAAGGTATTGTCTCTGGGGTACCTCATGGCCATTCCTCTTTGGAAGGCTCCGCTGGCTTGTCTAATCTGAAGCCCAGTGATGTCAGTGCAAGTCTTGTCATTGTTTTTGAATGGCTTTGGATCAGACTCTTGGGCCAAATAGCAGAGGAGTGGCATGATGCAACCCAAAGATCTTGCCCAACACTGAGCAACACTGGCCCTTTTGCATTTCATTTAATTACATCAGTCAGGGTTAACACTGCTGCTCACACCTTTTTCTAGTATGCAAAATCTGTTCAAAGATTATAGACAGGATGAAATGCTGCATATAAAATGTCCTGTTATAAAATCCTATTTTTCAGTTATTTTGTCAAACTTTACTATGTGGGCTGAAGTTTTACAAGTTGGGATTCTGTCTTTTTTCTTTCTTTTTAAATTGTGGCTAAAACTGTTCAGCTCTTTCATAAGACAAAACTAGCCAAAAATATGTTATCTTGCCAATTTTTACAAGAATCCTGAAATTTTACTGTCTAGTTGACATTGCCATTTATTAGACAACAGGGAGTTGAAATTTGGCAGAGGGGTGTTTCAGGCATATTTTGCCATGCTATGTTCTTTAATCCTATCTTCAGAGCAGGATTTAAATTGTGTCCAGTAAAGAAGACGTGTTGCTATCTATTGATAACTCAGGATAAAACAAATACTGTACAGTTGTTCAAATGAATGCAATTCACCATGCACATTAAATATGGGCAGTTGTGGAATGCCATCATAGAGCTAAAGTGTGTATAATAATGTTACTCTTGAGAGACAGGGAATAAAGGTTGAGACAGCCATAATTCTGGTATTTCATGACTTTTGAGTGCTTGACCGGGACATAATAATACAGTTTTAATATGCATTTATGGTTTATGAGTAATATGTCAAAATTCAGCATGCGCCATATTTTTTGTTTTGTTAAAAGGAAATCTCATGGAGTAGTGACAGATATTTAAACAGAAAAACTGAATGAGGAGGAGTTTAAGGATTGAACTGATAATAATCTGACATCATCTCTGTATCTACTGCTGAACATGAGAACTATATTTATGAATTGGTTGCAAAGAGTTCACTACCCTTTATAGCTGTGCAAATTTATTCCTACGTGCAGGGACATCCCTTTTGAGCCATTCCTATGTGAAGCATTTTTTGCCAAATCTGACTGTAGTACAAACAGACATAAGAGAAGGGACAGTATTTGGCCCTTTTAATTAGTAATAGTTTTCTTTTTAGAGACCCTTGAAACCACCAACAGAGAGTACCAAGCCCTATAAAACTGAATGGTCTGGCAGGTACCAGTAACTGGGCTCAGGTTCCTAGGAAGGAAAAACATAGAGATCTGTCCCCGATGTACACACCCGGGGAGTCTGATGTTGGGATGCACCTAAAGAACCATCCTGCTAACCCACCCCTAATCCTTGGGTAAGCTATTCCTGATCTACTGCCATCATCGGGGACAGAACCTGGCTACATCTTGAAAGAAAACATTGCCAAAAGTTTGCACTGCAGCCCCAGTTACAAATTCTGTGGCCAGAGCTGGGGAGCAAAGGCAAAGTGCTCACCAGTTCTTCCTTATTTTTGATGTCAAGGAGTTTGGAATCCAAAGAAGTACAATAATCTTTACTCTCTTGCCAGGATTTCCAGTCAGTAGTGAAGAGGTAGCACACATGTCCATGATGGTTCCATTTCTTTGGACATAGATTGGTTCTATTCCCTTGAAAAGAAAACACGTTTATTTTGTGATTCTTTGTTTCTCTCTGCTGATGTGTGTAACATAATCCCATATGGATAGGACAGGTGTTATTTTGTGACCCAGAATGCATGTGCTCTCTGTGTTGAATTGAAAAAAAAATTGACCTGCCTGTAGTGCCTAAGAAACAGAGTTTGCTCCTGGTGTAAATCTTGTGGGGTGCATGGTTCCATGAGTGGGGTGTGCGGAGTGTGCATGGGTTCCAAGAGAGGGGAGAGAACATATGTGTTTCCAAGTGCATGGGCATGGGAAGCAGCAGTGGTACTCATGCTGGTAACTTCTAGACAGCCCCCGGCTGAGCTATCGCTGTTGCCACAGCCATGTACTCTGCTAAACCCCGGTGTTGGTCTTAAAGCAGCAGTAGCAAATGGGGACTGGTTTGGAATTCCTGGCCTGGGTAAGGTGCTAGAGCACAAACCCTTCAAGGGTAGGAAGGAAATTCCTGTGTCCCTCCTAGCTTGATGCCTGGGGTGGGTGCCCCTCTTGCCCACTCCTAATTGTGCTACAGCCTGACTGATTCCTGTCCTACCTGACAGAGGCCTGTTGCAAGGAGAGAGTCCCTTGTACTTTCCTTGCCTGATAGGATTGTACTTTGGGAGCTGCAAGCTACAATCTCCATGCTGAAGTGTGTATCTATGTGGTTTACAGCTGGTCCATAGACAATGGTAAAGGTTTCATGGTTTGATCCTTACAAAAACCACCTCAACATCTCCATTAACTATGGTTAATTCTATGCTCCTCCAGAACAGACAGAAGCACTTCTGTGCATGGCTGGAAGAACATTGCTGTCTTCCATAGCTAGAGAGTTGCAGACATTTCACCTGACTGATGTTGGTCCAACTCACTTTTGTTCTCAAATTCCATGTAAATGGAGCATTAAAGGTCAAATTCTACTGCATGAGTGGACGTAGATACATAATCGTGATTCTATTTCACGCTGACTGATTTCCTGAAAAAGTTAATGAAAAGATTGATCAGTTGTCCTCCTTCTAGCTATCTTTTTGTGATGCACTCTATAGTATTTTTTATTATTTGAATTTTATTTACTGCAACTTCTATTATCCAGTTGTCCTGTTCTGATGGCCAACATGGCTATTCACTGGGCACATGTACATGAGACGCTTACTGTGCAGTAGCCTAACAACACTGTGCAATACTCTTATGGGCAGAACCCCTGCTAATATGATACTGCACAGTGTTATTAGGCTATTGCGCAGTAAGTGTCACTGAAAAACCATCCACCAGTGCTACTGCACAGTAGCACGAGTTCCTGTGCATTGATTTAGCACTTGGCTATCCAAGTACTAAACTAAATGCACAGTAACTACATTGCATTAATGAGTATGTAGACGTGTCCACTGCAATTCAGGTAAATCTTTGTATTACAAGCTAATACTGTGACGCGATCATCCTAAGTAAAGGTCTGCATTTGCTATTCTTTGTTTCCCATCTTGGGCCACATAATACAAACAGCATCAGAGGACAGGTGTGGGGAACTTTCTCACATCCCTTTCTACCTGGTACAGAGTAGCTGAGTAAATGAATAAAGATTGTATATTTTCTTGCTTGAGCCATTCAGGAATTATTAAAGGGCATGAGAATCAGATGAGCTCTAGTTCTCTTTGTCTCAGTGTGAGTATGGTCAGTAAAACTATTATTTTCTAACATTCCCTGTAGTGTTCACTCAGCATTTTAAGATTGGATGTTACTGAGACCTGCAGTTTGCAATATTATGGGATATACTGATGCTATTAGACATTTTGCATATCATTTCTTTTAATTAACCAGGAGGAAGCTAAAGAAGACGGACATCAAATTCCACCAAAATATTTACCTATGGTGGTAGTGTATGCTTTTTAATAGCAAATTATTCTCTGGTGCAGGGTAGAGCTTTGCTGATGGGTAAAATTTTCCTGGCTTCCACATGGGTTGGAATCCTGGAAAACGTATATTCACTATATGACCACAATGGACTATGCCAATTAAAGCAAAACAAGTTGAAATAAGCTTTGCATGTAAAGGAAATTTAGCTTGAATTGTTATATTTATGTCTTTGTGATTATTAACTATGATTGCTTTTGCTATATTTTCCAATATTCCTTTAAAAAATCAGAAGTTTTAACACTCATTCCTAAATACAAATGAAAAACCTTCCTAAAATATTTGTAAAAGTTATACAATTGTTATCACCTGATTTACCACATCTTTACATTAATACAATATCAGTGAATGGAGATTGACAAAAAAATGAATTCATGCAAGGGTAAATAAGGCCCCTACTTTGATTTCTGGAGAATACTCACATAAGAAGACTAAGAGTAATATTATTAAGCAGAAGATGCCAATAATTCCCCCAATGAACTTCCAGGCAGAGGATGGAGCAGGAGAATCTAAGGAAGACAAAATTAATGTAAAGATAAGCGGAGTGACTCCCTGATCTGGGTATCTGGATCAGACTGCATCTTAAGGTAGAGTGGCCCTTACATATGAAAATCACCCACTTGACCAGGTGTGAAAGCTCACAACAGCCTTACTGCTTGAGTATGGTGGATGTTCAGTAAAATGTACTTTTCCTAACTGCCAGAACAGTGAGTTCTTTTTCCAAACCTGTGGACATTTATACATGTGCTCTGGAAGTGTGGGGGTGCCCTAAATTAGAGGGATTGTAAGAGTCACTCTAATTAAAGTACCCGGGATCGCACATATATCAGCGTCTCCAACCTGAAAAATGGCGGCAGGAGTGCTTTAACTAATTACCACACTCCAGCAGACTTGATTGTGTCTTCTCTGACATGCTGTAATTGGAGCAGCCACACTGCACATGTATAGGTGCCCTCTGTGGCCAACATCCTAGATGCTGCAAGTTTCTCAGTAACATAGTACTAGGCAACATTGCAGAGATAATTTTCTTTCCCCTTAGTATTCCAAAAATGCAGTGTTAGGCTCTTAGGGTACAGGAAGAAACTTGGTTATGAACAGTAGAAGAGAATTCAAGGTAGCCTCTTGGTAACACATATTACACTACCTTTGCTCTCAGATTTCTGAGGCCTTTGGTCTTTCTCAGAGTTCTGATATCTTTGGCTCTTCCTCTCCTGCGAAGAAGAGCGAAATTTCATGTCCATGTAAGTCATGTCTTCTTTGGTCATTTCTGAAAAATGGCACATGTGGAAACTGTCTTAGTGGACAGCAATGGGAAATTGTATTAAATGAACAACCATGGGTCAATAAGTAAAGATAAGCAAAGTAAACTTCTGTTCTGGGTATGTGGGTCAGACGGCAACTTAAGGGGAGTTCCACTTAACGTATGAAAATCACCCACCTGACCAGGTGTGAAAGCCCACACCAGATTTACTGCTTGAGTATGCTTATATGCAAAGATGTACTTTTACTAACTGCTAGAGCAACGAGTTCTTTTTTCAAACCTAGATCCTACAGGTTTCTCACTAACATGGTACTAGGCAGCACTGAAGACAGCATTTTTTCCCCTCTGTATTCCAAAAATACAGTGTTAGGTTTGTAGGATAGGGGAAGAAGCTTGGTTACGAACAGTAGAAGAGAATTCAAGGTAGCCTCTTGATAACACTCATTACAATACCTTCGCTCTCATTGTTCTGAGATCTTTGAGTCTTCCTGTCCTGTGAACGAGAACAAAATCCCATGTCCACGTAAGTCACCTCATCTTTGCCCATTTTGGAGAATGGCCAATCTACAAATAAGCGTGTGAATTCCTCACTGCAGGGGAGAAATGAAAGGATACTGCCATGATTGACTTTAGCATTCCATATTACAACAACCTTCAGCAGGAGGAATAGAAACATAGAAAGAAAGGGTATGTTGAGTTCACTATACGTCATCTCTCTCTGTAAACTTCCCTGTATTTAAATATATAAAGAATGATACTGTATTTTGGTACCCGAGTCTCACAAAAACAGATATAAAAATGGAACAGCCTAACCATTTTTTAAAATATTATTTACAATGGTTTAGGGCAGAGCGAGCAATTGTTTCAGGCAGAGGGCTACTTACTGAGTTTTGGCAAGCCGTCAAGGGCCACATGACAGGCAGCTAGGGACAGATAAATGTTAATTTTCTAAATTTTTTAAGGGCCCTGAGGGCCAGATAGAATGGCCTGGCAGGCTGCATGTGACCTGCGGGCCATTTTTTGCGCCCTCTGGTTTAGGGTGCAAACTTGTCAGGGCTGAAGTAGTACCATACAACATGTCCATATGTGCACAACAGCACCCTTACATTGGCTGAAGCTGAAAAGCACTGCAGTAAGAAAAATGATAGTTACAGGGCCTGTCTACACAAGATGCTGTACTGCACAGTAGACTAACTTACTGTGCAGTAAAGCATGACCATGCCATATCCAGGCAGTTACTATACAGTAATTTAGTCTACTGAGTGGTTCAATTACTACCTACAAATGCAGGTACTAAATTAACTGTGCAGCATTACTGCACAGTGGTGCACCTGTAGATGTTGACCGGAAACAAATTTGCTCCTGGTCAGCCCCACCACCAGGGGGCCACTCTCAGGTTTCCCCAGGGGCACAGGCTCAGAGTTTCTTCAGCCCCAGTGCTGGAATGCCTCTTTGCCTTTAAACTTCTGGTGTGCCCCTGGGGTCTATGCCACCTGCTGCCTGCTTCTGACCATTGGGTCCTGCAGCTGTGGACCCATGCTGGATGCAGCAGCCTCACTGACCCCAGCAGTGGCCCCCAGGCCATCCCCACCATCTGGCTGCCTCCCACATGCCATGCTGCTGTGTGGCAAGCATGTGCCCAGGCTTGGCAGCACCCTAGCGCTCAGCTGGAGCCTCTGAGGGCCATTGAGGGAGCCACACTGGTATCTTCCCCTACACCACACAGTGTCCCAGGGCTCCAACTCATCTCAGGGAGAAACCATGGGCCTCATTGCACAATGGGGTGATGCCAAGTTCCAAATCCAGGTTGCCTGGAGTGGGCATTCCAACAACCCACATGGTGGCCTGCATGCAGGAGTGTGATCACCAGTGGTCAGTGCAGCAGTGCTGCATAATGGTCAAGGCCCTGCAGGCTTACTGGGTCCACGTCACTAACCACAACCACTGATTAAGGGCTGTCTGCAGAACCATGCCTTTTATGCAGCATCTGGACCTCATCCTCACTTCCTGAGATCCTAAACTCAATTGCACCATGTTCTTTAGTACCAGTGGCCTGTGAGAGTCCCTGTGGTGGCCTGTCAGCAAGGACTCTTCTGCAAGGGAAGGCCCCCTTGGGGCACCAGGCACAGGTCCCGGTCCACTCCCTGCCCTCAACATTGTCCAGAAGCTCTAGGAGCCTGGATCAGCAGCTGCCATGCCAGATCCATGTGCACAGCCCCACACAAGAGGACAGTGTTACCTGTCAGCAATGTGTTGCTGAGGGAGCCCTGGCACCCATCTTGCTGGATTACAAAGCACTTTTTCTATTCCCCGCTCTCCGCTCCACCTCATCTACACAGAACTAAGAAGAAGAAAAGTTTAATAGGCATCTCAGGCCATACATTCCCCAGTCCCAGTATGGGAGGCCTATTTAGACTTGATTGACTAAAACTTGGTTGCCGTGTTAGGGAATGCTGAGGCAAGAGACCGAGTCAAAGTGGGTATGGGTGACATCTGAACAATGGTTAAGGTTTCATCACAATGTCAAGCCTATTGGAGCTCTGTCCACAAATGCTGTCATACTTTTCCTGGGATGAATGGTGGAAGATCTCCCCACAGTTTATGAACATGCCAAGTAATCCCTTTAAGTCTGTTAAAAGACTACGGTTAAATTTGAAAGTCATGCTAAGTTGAGGCTTCTTCACAACAGGTAAAATACAAAACATTGATGCTGACTTCACAGTGCAAGCATAGCTAGGCCATCTGAGAAGAAACAATATGGTGGTATCCCTTCCAGTATATCTTCTGTATTCATAATGATTTCGAGCTGGCTCCTAGGTGTCTGGTTACTCCTTAAAACTTAATGTTTTTCCTGGTTGTTAATCAGTTTCTTGAGATGTTCCAAACAAGATAACCCCTTGTCACTGAAAAAGGTTATTCATTTAAATTTAAACTGTTTCTATAACAGGATTTTCCCTGTTTATTATGGCTTGGGACCCTCTTGATTACACAATTAAAATAATGCTTTGAAGAGGCTAAACTAAAGGTATAAGAAAGCTGTAAAGCAGCAAACAGTGTGCTTCAAGAGAGAAATCTCTCTGACACCATCTGCTGTTGGTCTCAAGAAGCTGGGAGAAACAGATTGTCTCCCTTCAACAATTGTGTTAGAAACTTTGCTTGTCAACATATCACCCAAGTGCCTTGGAACAATGAGATCCCAGCTCTTGCTCTCTCTCTTTCTCTTTCTCTCTCTTTCTCTCTCTCGTTTTCTTTTCCTCTCTAGGCATAGCTTTCTGAATCTGAATTAGTTAAGCTTGAGCTAGGTTTCCCCAAATACTCAATTAAACCAGGGTAATATTGTAATTGTTTTTCTGTGTTTTCCATTTCATGTCTATTACTACTAATACCATTATACATTTCATATGTTTAGCAATAAATAACTTTTATAGTCAAACTGATGGTAACCGAGTGTATTTTTTCTTCTCTATTTCCCCTTCCCCACTTGCTCCGCAGCAATGCTTCTTTTACCTACACCAAAGATCCCTGTGAAGCCCAGAAATACTGTGGGGTCTGCTCATCAAGAGGCTACCACTACTAGGACAGTTAGGGCAAAAGATGCTGACAGTTAGAGCACATGCTGAGTTTCTGAGACACAAGGGAATCAGCTTGTATAGGCTGGTTGACTCCGTTTGGCTTAGATGTGCCCTAATGAACTGAATGCTGGCCCCTGAGGGTGTCAGCTGGACACCCAGCTGGATTCAGAGGTATTCTGTTTACCTGTGTGCTTGTCTCTGACTGCATTTTATTGTTAGCTTAATAAACTGATTCCTGACATGTGAGGGTGTCAACCTGTACATGCTGATCAACCCAGCTGGGTCAGGCATGTCACGTTACCTTGTCTGTGTGTGTATTTCACTGATCTGGTGGCTGGAGGAACCCAATCCCACTGAAACTGTCCGGCAAGACAGCTCCATTGGGGGTGAGGACTTGAAGAACGGAGAGATACAGCTCCATATAGAAACACAAGTAACACAAGCAGCACATTGATAGAACTACAAGGACCCGAAAACCGTATCTCTAATAAATGAGCACACCCAAAAGTGATGGGCAAATCTGGTAACAACAGCCTGGGGATGTCATCTACCACTGTGATGAGCTCCAGCTCCTCCCTAGAGGGAGCCACTGCCCAGGCAAACATGCACTATACCCCTGCATCCTGGGATGCTAGCATTAGCCACCTGCAAGGACAGACTTAGGCCACCAGAAATGCCTGCCATGCCAATCTGGTAAGCCTCTCACAGGGAGGAGGGCTGGGGCAGGAAGGTAAAAATGTGGCCACCCAGGCCCGTGCCAGCTCTCTCAGCCGCTTCTGAGTTGCACACTTGGAGTCAGGGGCCCCGCATGGGAGGAAGCCCCTCCACTCCCCCTGCCCCTGCCCTCCAGCCTTGCCTGGCCAAGCTGTCCCCTGCCCCACAAAGTTTTCCCCCAGTAGTATGGAGGGAGACAGGAGGCAATGCAGAGTTTTACTCAGCAGCTAGCAACCTCCCAGCTAAGCAGCTAGGGGCCTGTCACATGGAGACAAACTTGTTGATGGCATTGGTAATCTCCTCGGCCACGGGGATCAGGGACTTGCAGCATAGGCACAGATACCACTCTGGGTGGTGCATGTTGCAGGGATGCATGGGCTTACCTGATGCACTGCAGAAGAACAAGGTCCCATGCCAGATTGTCTCATGTCTGAAGCACCATGGTGATTGTCATCAGCAGGGCATAGTACAGGATCAGCACTTACTGGTGCGGTCAATAGGGCTGCGTGAAGCTTTGGGTGGTGATTCAATTCAGAGGAGATACAGCCTGATTCGGTGGCCAAAACTCTGAGTCCAAATCAAATCAGGGGACCAATTTAACAGTTTTGTTTTGCCTGACTGGTTGCACTGGTGCCCTGTGGGAGAGAGGTAGGCGTGATCTCCACCCCAGCTGCTCCAGATTTTTGAGGTGAATTGTAAGGCCACATGCAGACCTGCCTTGCACAGCTCCTCCCTCAGGTACCCCCTACATGCCTCATACAGGGAGGGAAGGGAACCACCATCCTGCTGAATGTGGTGCATGTGGGCACTTTGTACGATGAGCCACCTGAACCCTGGCCACTCAACAAAGAAGGGCTGGCCATCCAGAGCAAGCATCTCCTGAATGCTCTGGGTGACCTGACTTGCCTTGGGAACATGCTCCCCTGTGTGCCTGCCTTTTGCCTACTGTTTCAGGGTGACCTAACTCTGCTTTGGGGGGACAGGGGCTTTCAAGAAAGAGGTGGACTTCTTTTTGGACATGCTCCCACTCATGCCAGGCTGAGGAAGAACAAGGGCAAGGGGGTGGTGCCTGTGGAGATGCATCAGCATCCCCATGGTGCTCATGTGTTTTGTTTCTTTGCCTCAGCTGCTTTTGACTCAGCGGTGCAGGCAGATAGCATATGTGAGATCATCTGCCAGCTCAAAATGACCCTAGACCACAGTACCCCCTCACGTCTGGGGTGTGGATGCATGTGTGTATGCTGCTTTTTCCCCCTCCTCAGCAGGCAGAGGCACGGCAATAGGAGGAATGGACCCAGCTGAGCCAGTTGCCTCCATAACCTCTACCTCAACCTCCTCTGAAGTGCCTTATAGGGAAGAAGACCTGGCTCTAGGGGAAACATGAGCGGTGTGGAACACAAACTCAGATGATTCCCCTTCCTTCCCCGGAATTTCTTTTGCTATAGCGCTCAGATCCAACTCTTCCTCCAGCTCTTTCTCTGACATTGGAAGTCTCAGGCTGAGAAGTGAAATAGGGGTGGAGGAGACTGTCATGCTGGTGCTGCTTGTTGTCATGGTGGTGGCGGCAGGGGTTATGGCTCGTGCTATTGGAGGGGATGCAGACTCAGGCAGTGGCACTGATCCCCTCTCCTCACTGCCTGTAGAATCAGAAGCCTTATGCCTGCTAGTTTAAAGAAAGAGGCTGCATCTCAGTTTTGGGGGAGGGGGAAACTTACAGCTCTCCCTCTACCCACTCTTCCACCCCTCCCTGAAGGCTTGCCAGCTGCCTTTCCAGCATGCTTCATAGTGCGTTTCATAGTGTCTTTGGTATGCTGGAACTTCTGTGTGTTTTTCTGTACTGTAATATGTATTTATCTAATAGATATAGATAACTGTATGTATGTATTTATGTAATAAATAAAATATATAAATGGATGTATGTGTTCCTGTATAAATTGTATATTATAATGTGTTATATATGCTGTGCTTCCTGGCACAGTGAATGGAATGAACACTGTGAAAGAAAGCACAGATTTCTTTTCTGGGGGGAAATAATCAAAACAGAATAACAGAAACAAAAAGAGGATTTTGGGGGAGGAATAAATTGAAAGGAATTAATATAATAATAAGAGGAAAGGAAAACGTATTGGATCCCACTTGCTAGGAACAGGCTAGCAAGTAGGAAGTGACAGCCTTTCTGATAGTGCTGAGCTGGTGGAAGACACATCAGTAAGCTCACCCCAAGGTACAGAGAGCGCTCAGTTCAAACAGTGCTTTTTATGCTGTTTTTCTGTCCCTTTCCCAGAGCACTGGGATTGGAAGGGACCTCAGGGAAAGGTCACAGTCACTGGCCAGCTACACAGTCAATATGAGAGCACTCCATCCCCCCTCTTTCCCCTCCCTCTCCTTACTTTTTGTTTAGCTGCAAGCAAGCCCGGCTGCAAAAGTCAAAACATTTAAAAACTTTCAAAATGTTTCAAGTACCCTCATTTCATTTCACAGCTTTTTCAAAGCCTTTCATTTCATTTTGAGTTTGCTGTTTCAAGCTCAAAATGCTTCAAAACAGCTTCAAAACAAAACACCCATCAAAATTTCACCCTACTGTGAATAGTAAATCTCACCCACAGCCCTACTGTGCAGTAGTAACCAGCTACTTCGCAATAGTAGTGAAATCCTGTACTGTCAGCATCACCGAGAAGCCATTCAGGGATGCTACTGTGCGGTAACTCTAGTTACTATATAGTCATTTAGTACTTATGTATGCAAGTACTAAATGACTGCGCAGTAAGAACTGCACAGTCAGTGTCTCATGTAGACATAGCTACTGTATAGAAAGTAACACCCTGTAGTTCAGTTTACTGCGGAGTCAAGCATCTCACAGACTCAACCATTGTCATCTTACAGTGTGTTAGTCACACAAAGCAGTAGGCCAGAAGAGGATGCACATACATTTTGCATAACCTGTTTTTCCAGGATTTGAGCAGAGTGGAACAAAAGTGCATGTAGGCACCTACCAGAACAGAATCTGGCCTAGTGGGCACATCTATATGAGACGCAAGCGCAGTAGACTAATTCTACTGTGCATTAGCATGTCACAGTTAGAGCCGTGTTAATGCACTAATGCACAGCAGAATTAGTATTAGTATCACGTAAAAAATGTTCACTGGTGCTACTGAACAGTAGCACCAACTATGGTGTATTAACTTAGTACCTATTCTTACAGATACTAAACTTCATGTGCCAAATGCATGTATAGATATGCCTAGTAAGTGAAAATCTCAGTTTAACTCAACCGTGTAGGGGTCAATGCCACAGCTCCCCATCTTTTTAATGAGGATGGGGTGAGAGACCATGTCGAACGCCTTCCTGAAGTCTAAAAAGACTATGTCAACAGGGACGCCCACATCCATGGATTTGGTCACCTGGTCATAGAAGGCGACCAGGCTGGTCTGACAGGACCTGCCCTTAACAAACCCGTGCTGGTTTCCCTTCAGCATAAAGT
>JAGPOW010001626.1:530694-541691 GCA_030014935.1 Caiman crocodilus
TGGACGCCCATGTCCTCAACCCTACAGTCCCGCAGCGCCTCATCGACTAGCCTCCTGAGCTCTCTGAAATTGGCCCTTTTGAAGTCTGGGACCCTAGTCATAGCCCTATCTACACTGTGCCGGACAGCAAATTCTATCAGGCGATGGTCGCTGTCTCCCATCTTTCATATATTCGAGCTATTTATTTAAAGTTCTTGTGTGATGGCCCTTTTTCTATCTTATTTGACTTGACTACTAGTCAGCTTCTCAGGGAAATTGCTTTTTTTCCATTTTGCTGCTTCTAGCAGTTGTAACATCTGCAACAGCTGACTGTGGGGGCAGCAGCTTTAGTTAAACTTTTGTTACTTGGTGTATAGGCCGTGAAAATGGCTGCATGTGGGAACAGTTATCTAAAACAGCCTCTCTCTTTGTCATTAGTGCTTACATGTCACAGACACCCATCAGTTTTTTCTTGTCTCCAAACAGAACACAGGTTGGAGCAACCTTAGGCTCTGCCAATCTAGCTTTCTTTTCAAATTCCCTTACTCCTTATTAGTTAGTCTTCCATCTTGGATTTTCCTTCTCTCTGACTCTTCTTTCTGTTTCACCTTCAGATGTCTTCAGTACAAATAACTTCACTCAGAACAATTTCATGTGAATCTTTTGACCTTACGTGAACCTCTATGTATCATCATTGACCACAAGATGAACATAAGCCTGCAATGCAATGCTGCGGCTAGTAAAGTGACCAAAACACTAGCTTGGCTTGCATCCATAGATGCTTCTCAAGCATCCCCTTGGATCCCAGGACGTTATTCTCCCCTTGTACTTGGCCTTGGTGAGACCGCAGCTAGAGTACTGTGTCCAGTTTTAGGCTCCACAATTCAAAAAGGATGTGGAGAAGCTTGAGAAAGTCCAGAGAAGAGCCACGCGCATGTTCAGAGGTCAAGAAAACAGACCTTATGGTGAGAGGCTGAGAGCCATGGGACTCTTCAGCCTAGAAAAATGCAGGCTCAAGGGTGATCTGGTGGCCCCCTGTAAGTTTATCAGGGGTGACCACCAGGATCTGGGAGAACGTTTGTTCACCAGCATGCCCCAAGGGATGACAAGGTTGTACAGTTATAAACTACTGCAAGACCAATTCAGGCTGGACATAAGGAAGAATTTCTTTACTGTCTGAGCCCCCAAGGTCTGGAATAGCCTGCCACCGGAGGTGGTTCAAGCACCTACATTGACCACCTTCAAGACTAAATTGGATGCTTATCTTGCTGGTCCTATGACCGCAGCTGACTTTCTGTCCTTCAGACGGAGGGCTGGACTCAATGATCTTCCAAGGTCTCTTCCAGCCCTAATATCTATGAAATCTATGACATGTTTTATTACTATCTTTACACGCACATTCTATCACCTTGTTTTTTTGAGGTGAATGTATAGATTTTGTTTTGAAGGTTAAAACCAATTAGGGGTCAAATATTTTTCACAATGGTCAAATGCGTTTAGTTCCAGGGATTTAGCCCTATCCAACTCCATATCTAATGCAGGGAAGCAGGGAAGCAGGTTGTGTAACTAGATACATAGAGCTCTTATGTCAGAGGGATGGTTTTTACCTTAAATTTTTTAATGTACCAATCCTAAAACTTGCATTGAATGTTACATGGACATAAAACCAAAGTTATGCAACCAGTTACATTTACACTCATTTTGTAAATTGAAAAAAATAAGCTTTTTCCCAATAGTAAGATATTACTTATAAAAAACACAGAAGCATTGAGGCCCAATAACTTTGCTTGTAATTATTTAGGAAGAGGGTGGAGAGCTGAAACTGCCTTTTCTGTCTCTTACGTGATATGGTCCCTTATAAGAAAACCCTTTGGGGGCAGTCTGACATCTGTGTCCTCTGACTGTCTGACAGAAGATGGACTGTACAACTCAAGAAAAATATATTCTAGTTGAAACAATGTAGGAGGTTCATTGGCAGCTATTTTGAGAAGACTTTCTACACTATGAGTAAAGACGCTTTCATTTTCAT
The DNA here is from genome assembly GCA_030014935.1 of Caiman crocodilus. NCBI lineage: Eukaryota > Metazoa > Chordata > Crocodylia > Alligatoridae > Caiman > Caiman crocodilus. The sequence goes on from JAGPOW010001626.1 coordinate 532,703, forward strand.
CCTTGTGTTAAAGTAATGAAGTTTAGGCCTCTGGCCTTAACTTCAAATTTAACAAAACCATTTAAATGCTAAATTTTGTAAACTTGGTGTCTCTGAAACAATAGGTGCGTCTACATGTGCAATTAATGCTATTTAGGCTTACCGAGCATTACTGGACAGTAAGGCAGCGCCTGGGAACATGTCTACACATGCACCTTTGGGAGCTCCTTATATAATTAAGTAGATCCAGCCCTGCTGCTGCCTTACTGTGTCCCCTTGCAGCAGCCGTTGGGAACTGCAAGCTCCAGCCACAGCTGCCCAGGTGCCAGGGGGCTCCCAGGGGGCAGGCTCAGCCTGCCAGGGTCTCTCGGGGGATTGGCTCAGCCTTTCAAGGGTCTCCAGGGGTTTTCAGGGTGGCTGTCTCAGCCTGGCAGGGGTCTCTGTGGGGACAGTCTCAGCCTGGCTGGGGATGCTGTCCTGGGAGCCTGTGGCTAGTGTGCCATGGACGCTCCCTGCCCTCCTCCCTGGCAGCAGCAGGGAGGGCACTGTATCCATGAGGTGATCATGGCTCACCTCTTCCCCCACCCCTTGCTGTAGGGTTTGCTCATGAACCCAAGGCGCAACAACATACTCCTTCCCTCCCTCTCCAGCAACAGCATCCCCTTGAACCTCAGTGCTCAACACCAAGAAAACACCCTCTTCCCCTGAAACGATTTACAAGAGCGTGGCTGGTGCAGTGTCAGGAGGGAATGCTGGGCTGGAGGTGCCTATATCGTGGAGTGTAGGGAGAGGTGCAAAGATCCCTGCCTCTAGCAGCACTACCATGGGTGCAGACACCGCAGCGAGGCCAGTGGTCCGGGGGCTCAGCTAGGGGTGAGGGTGGGAGCTATCCAACCTGCTTCCACTCCTCTGCTGAAAGCTGGCAGGGGGTCCAGTCATTCCTGGCCTGTCCTCCCTGCTGCAGGTGCATGTGTGGAGTTGCGGCAGGTGCCAGCCTGGGCTGCCCACACTGGAGGATGAGGCTAAGAATGGGGAGCACAGTGGTGGCCGCTGGGTAGTCTTTCCCATGGCTGGCCCTTGGGGAGGGCTGCGGCAGTCCCAGCTGTGCTCAAGTGGATGTGTAACCCGTGGCCTGGGTCCATGGGACCCAGGTTGTGGTCCTACATGCTAGGCATGGTCCTGCGGGCAATCCTGGACCCGCAGTTATAGCCCATGACACAGACCACTGAGCCTGCAGGGCCTTCATCTTATGCAGCACTGCCACCTGCACCACCAGGGCCAGTTTAACTATTAGGCGAACTAGGCTGTCACCTAGGGAGCCAAAATTTAGGGGGCACCAAAATCATATGCAGAACAAAATAGCAGGAACATCATTCTAAATAACAGCCCTGGCTGGCTACGGCTCCACCTTCGTCTATGACCTTTAGTTCAATAAGAGGAAAAAGACCTCTGAAAAGATCTCAGGAAAGACCACTAGAATTGCAACTCCTACCGTTTCAACTCTCAAGCCGACTTATGATACAACAATACTACTGGCAACGTAATCCTGAAAGATGAACCCTTACTCCTGTATCATCTTACAACTTGTGACACTCATTTCTTATACCTTCCTTCTCCCTTCCAACCATCCTTTTTTAAAACTAAAGCACCCTAGATTTTGTCAGATATGTTTAAGATTTTGTCAAGAGTAAGGTGACCAAAATACACCGACTCCAGGTACAGATACGTATTGTCCCCGTAATTCAGGAAATAGGCTTCAAGGTAGAAATTTCTTGGTTCAGTTTTGTAGATGTCATTTATTTCATATGATGTAGAATCAATGTCAAATGTAGGTATTATCGTTAGTACACCTGAGTGGTCTTGTTTAATATTCTCAATTTTATAATGTCTAGAAATAATCAGAGTAGGATCGCTGAATCGTTACATGTCATTCTTGTAAAAATGCATATGATTTTTTAAAGTAACTTGAGCTAGGAGTAAGCCTTTGTGTACTTATTATAGTTGGATACTCATGTGAGAGATACATAGGCATTTAGAATATATGTGTTAATGTGGAATTAATGCTCATTAATTACTAGCAAGCTCAAGAGATATGCTTTAATTAGTTTGTTATATAATGCCTGTATCATTGTTATGTAAGGAAACAGTTGTATGACTGTGTGTACAGAACGTGTTTACACCTTAGTTGTACATCCTAACATATGCCTTTCTGATGCAGGGGTGGTTCGGCCTTTAAGGCACTTCAGGCAGTGCCTAGCCCTGTTTCTTCCACAATAATTTAATTAATTGTCCACATTAATATTGTCATCACAGTCAGAATTTTCTTTGAAATTGTACTTAGATTGATTGTTCTCTGTGTTGATAACTTATTTGAAACAGTTTAAAACTGTTTCAGGGGAATGGTATCATGGTACATAGAAAAATAGTGTCTGGAGCTCAGTATTGTAAGCAAAAAGCTGAACAGGCAAAAGAACAAGCAAAGCAAAAGGTTTCCTTCCTGAAATATCTTTGATTTCATCCACATCAAGATGGAAGCAGTTCACAACATCAAGATGAAGGCAGCTCACAGCATCAAAGTGACAGTGAAATCAAGAAAATGTGTTCACCTAGAGACACGTGCTGAAGTTGAGGCAGATAAATATAATAAGGGAGCAGAAGGTACGTATAAGAAAGATGAGGAAGGTGCAAATAAGTTACAGTATGGTGACCCTGCAACACGGCTTAGATGTGATGACCACATGTGACAAATTCTGGTGGAACGTGGACCTGAACAAGTTCAGTAATTTCACTTCCCTAAAGATGGAAATAAAAAAAAATCTCTGTCAATCATTACAAACGAAACTCGCCAATGGGGATGAAGAATACGGGCAGCAAATACCGGAGAGACTGGTTGCTTTAGTAAGAGTTCTTGGTGGGACAAATGAACAATTTCTGTGGGACAAATGAAAAATTATACAGTCCTGGTAATGGAAACCACTTAAAATTTATTGAATACCTGGCTTTGTTTGATCCAGTCACGAAGGAGCATCTGTGTAAAATAAGTGACCATGAAACACACGTTCATTACCTTGGTAAAAGACTGTAGAATGAACTGATTCAACTCCTCACAAATACTGCTAAAGAAAAAAATCTTAGGAGCTGCCCATTCTGCAAAATATTTTTCAATAATTCTGGACTGTACACAAGATGTGTGTCAGGTTGAGCAGATGACAATGGTCATTCACTTTGTAGATGTGGCAAAATCTGCAAATGTGGATAATGCTGAAGTGAGCATAAAGGAACATTTTAGGGAGTTTGTACCGTTGAAGGAAACAACTGGTGCTTTTATGACTGAAAGCATTTTACAAGAGCTTGAAGGAATGCCATCATCTGTCGAGAACGTGGCCAAGGCTATGACAGTTGGAGTAATTTGAAGGGTAAAGACAATGGCATACAAGGGAGAATGATATAAATTAATCTTCAGGCCTTTTTTGTTCCTTGCAGTACACTTACTCTGAACTTGGTTGTCAATGATACTGCCAGATGGTGTTTGGAGGCAAGTAGTTTCTTTGACCTAGGACATAAAATAGCTGGAAAACTTTGTCTCAAAGAACTTGTTTCTGAATTTGTGAAACTGAAAGCACGAAAAGCAAAGTTCTAATTTTTTACACAAATATTCACGAGGATTTTCTTTTAGTTGTATATGTATTATAATAAATTATATTAAAGTTTTTGCAGTATAATTGTGTTAGGGCTAATGAGAAGTGTGAAACAACCAATAAAAAATTCTTTGTTTTTATTATTTTATTGTTCATTTCAAATATTAAATAAGTACATGTAAAAGTTCATTCTAGACTTCTTATTTTCCTCTATATTGGAAGTGGTGGGGGCACCAAAGTACACAATTTGCCTAGGGCGCCAATTACCCTTGGACCGGCCCTGTAGACTGCTTATGGCTGTACTCCTGCATGTGGGCTCACACATTCTCATAAATGTAGGCATTCACCCATTCATTTGGCCTGGCCAAACTGTTTCTGGACCTCATCCTCACCAGAGACTGCAGTGAGACCAGCAGTCTCCTCCAGTGCCCTATTTGAGTCTCAGGCTGCTCTCCCCAGGGTCAGGAGTACTGCCATCACAGGTGATTACTCTGGCAGTGTTACATGCAGTAACATTAAATTGAGCCAGGTATTAATTCCAATACTAGGACTCGGTTTTTTCTTAACCAGTAACAAATTTGTTAAGCCTGTTACAGTTACAATTCTATTATTGTAGCGAGCAATACAACATACTCACCACCCTGAGATTTAATGACTGCAATGTCACTAGATGGCCAGTCCGTGAGGGTTTGTCTGGGATTCCTGACTCCTTTGTCTGAGTTCTGAAGCTTGGATTGATGACCAGACTCTCTCACCTCACTTTATAGAATATATAGCTTGCATATCTTAAAATATAAAATTAGCTTAATCCTTCCCCCTAATGCATATCCATCAATTTGCTTCTGTTTGCCAAATATCGTCACCCTTAACTGGAGTTTTCTATTCTGAGGCCATCTTTTTATTGTTAGGTGGGGGTAGGTTTTGCTCTGAATGTTCCTCTTTTCCCTTGGCTATATTTATTCATTTTATTTAGCCAACTTCTGGATTCACTTTAAATCAAGGGCAGTATTTTTCCATGTGCTACTTTCACCAGATGCAAGTTCCTTTCATCAATCACAAGTCAAGCTGAAGATGCAGCATAACCCAGACCTGAAGGCATCTGGATCCTAAAAGCAGGGACTCCAAGTGTCATCGGGTCCTAGCACAGCAGATGGGCATGGTGCCTGGAGCCCAAGCAGCTGCAGGCACAGGCCATGAGGGTCAGGCCAGGGGCCTGTGGGACTACTGCTGCTGGCACATATCTTCAGCACAGGGGCATAGCACACAGGGGCCAGAGAGCAGCTGGCAGAGGCCTGGCGATCAGGTGGGGGCTCTGCAAGCTGCTGTAGCCAGCATTTGCCCACGATACCAACACACAGTGCCCAGAGGCAGGCAGCAGCTGGCACAGGCCAGCCAGGGACTGCTAAAGAGCTGTCCCTACCCCATGGCTGGAGAGATTTCCAGCCAGGTTGCTCTGTCCCAGGCAGGACGCCGGTCTCCTACTGACTGATTGGCTGGGAGCAGATTTGTTCCCAGTCAGTGTCTACATGTACTCTACTGCACATTAGCGAACGCACTGTAAATCTACTACCTGTATTAGTAGCTGCTGCACACTGTTAGAGAACGATGCTTTACTGCACAGTAGATTAGTCCAGTATACAGTAAAGTGTCTCATGCAGATGCACCCAATGAGTAGGACTCCAAATATTTAAACCCCTGAACAATTGTCTCCCAGTCTTTTAGAGCAAACTTCTTGAGTTAAAGCCTTGAAGCTCCTGAGTCTGGGAAATCATGACTGCATAGAGCACTATGAAAACACTTCAGGGAAGCATCCTAAACTGGTCCTTGGCACATAGTTTCATAGTAGTTAGGGGCCAGGAGGAACCTAAATAGATCATCTAGTCTGACCCACCGCCACTGGCTGGAGCACACGCTGGGATCACACAACCCCAGACAGGTGTTCATCCAACCTCTTTTTGAATTTACCCAAGGTAGGAGTAAGGACCACTTCCCTAGGAAGTGGAAGGTTCCAGATCCTAGCCACCCCAGCAGTGAAATAGTGTCTCCTAATCTCTAATCTGAACCTATTGTCCAGCAGCTTCTGGCCATTGTTCCTTATCACCCCAGGTGCTGCTGAGGGGCATAGGGCCCTTCCTATTTGCTGCTGATCTCCACTAATGAGTTTGTAGGCAGCCACCAAATCCCCCCTCAACCACTGCTTGCTGAGGCTGAACAGGTTCAGGTCCCTCAGCCTTTCCTCATAGGGCCTGCCCTGTTGCCCTCCAACCAAGCGGGTGGCCTTCTTCTGAACCCTCTCCAGGCTGGCCACATCCCTCTTAAAGTGCAGTGCCCAGAACTGGACGCAGTACTCCAGTTGAGGCTGGACCAATGTCTAGCAGATTGGAGGTCTAGTCTAGATATGGACTAGCAGATTGAAGGTTTTCCTTAGTTCTACTTTCTATAAACATGTGATCAGCAAGCTCAGCTAGTAGAGTGGGTGTCAACAGCAACGCTAGCAAAACCCTTATGCATCTCCAGTCCTGAAGATACCAGCTCCACCAGAACATGCATTCCTGTTTGACCAGACACTGAACTGAGAAAGTGTGGACACAGGAACATTTGCAATCTTTTCAAAAGAGCAGCAGCTTTAACACACTTCCATACAGAGTTAAATTTGGAGGGAATTTGCTCTATTTGAATTGTTCACACATAACAGTTAGAACATTTACTCATTTTAAGAACTGTTAATATCTGTGTTAAGGAAACACGGTGATCCTTGGTAACACACAAGGGATCTCCCTCACAAAGCCACATGCTATCTGTTCCCTTTTCCCTCTGCTTACATCCTTGAATTGGTTTCAGTAGATACAACTTCACATACAGAAAAGCCACTGTGAATTGCTGTTTTGAACACGTCTTGAGAATCAGTATCAACTGCTTTGCTACTAAGTGTATATATATATATATATATATTACACTTACCATTTTACCGGGCTGATACTGAAGTGAAGAGTTTGAATCAAAAGGTACAAAAATCAGTGAAAGAGATAGACAGTGTCCTCAAAATTCTGGCTTGTTTAGATTCTCTATTGAATGTTACATTAAGGAGGAAAAGATCAAAGTAATATAGGCCAAGACAAAACTATCTCCACAGTAACTTTTTATATACTCCAACTCTACTGCTTGTGTGGAATGGAAACAGAAAGAACAATAATTCAGAGCTACGTATCTAGAAAATACTTTACTGCTTATCTCCTGAATTAGAAAACTCAGGTAACATTCTTCTAACATTAATATTCGAGTCTAATCGTAACAGTCCCAGAAATATTAGGCCATGGAAGACTTGACTTTACCTGCAGTTATCTAAGAAGAGGCTGGAGTGCTGGAATCTGTCTTGTGTCTGATTGGCTTCCTTAAAGCTTCAAGGAAGAACCCGATGTCTGCCTCTGCCCTGATAGATGACTAGTGTTAACCAAGACAGTGCTTTTTCTGCTTTTTTATCTTGTGGCTGAGACTTAACAGGAAATTCATTATTTGCTAATTTGAGAAGACCTACGCAGACCTGCACTTAGAGCAAAGGCACTTTCATCTTTGAATTAGAATTATGCAGGCTTGGCCTGTGGTGTTAATGTCCATGTGTAGTGAGAACAAATTCAATACTGACTTCAGTAAGAAACAGTGTCACGGACAATGAGCAGGGGCTACAAATTGTAAACATCTGAGGAGGACTAGGTAGTCTGAATTAGGAGTACATAAAGGCATTCATTATGCATCCCTAAGTCAGGTGCCTTTAGTCCAGGAAGGGTCAGGACTTCAGAGATACTGATGTGGCTAGTGTTTCATTTAAGTTCCCTTCCAGTCCCCCACCTCTGCTTGCCTTACTATTTTGTATCTAGGTGTCCTGGAGATCCCAAGCTTTCATTGATGAATGTAGAGAGTGCCTGGGACCTCAGCCTCTTTCCTTGAATTACACACCTGAGGCCTAGCACCAACTCCAGTCTTGCTATGTTTTTGCCAGTTTTTCCCAAATTGAGTCCCCGCCATCTTTTCTTCTATTTGGCCAGAGTGTGGGCTGCCAGCTTAAAATCCTTTAGTATACTGTGTGGCTGTTTGAAATAAACTTGGCCAGAATTTAAAATTACACATCTATAGGTTTGTCTACACTTCAGGCACAGAAATGCCATAGCAGAACTAGCCTGAGTAAAATGGGGACAGTTTAAGCAAAGCCATACAGCTCATGATAGAGTAATTGACTCATTTTTCAATTAAGCAGGTATACATCTTCTTGCTTTCCTAGTTGGATAGATACCAAAACCTGATGTGTCTAGGTTAAATTTACCTTGGGTATATGTCTGGTATGTCTGTATTACTAGGTAATCATTCTCTTTTACCCTAAGTACTGTCATTAGTTCCTGAATTATTAAACACAAATATATTCAATCTAAAGCAAAGAGTTGCTGCCCTACATGAAAAGTCCTACTAGCATTCAGACATGAAATGCTTTTGATACCTGTACATCTTCAGAAAAGTGTTGAAACCTTGCGACGGAATGTAAACCAGTGTATTTGTCTTGGTCCTGTATATGACTCTCCAAAGATGAACACATCTGGTATCAACATCAGACTGCTCCGATTATAGCAGGGCAGCAGACAGAAGAACAACCCTTGGTTCATCATGTTCCAGCTGAAATACACAGGAAGTTCATGGTCTGCTACTCCGGACCAAAGGCATTTAATCTTTGACTGCTAAGATGACACTGACTTTGTCCACAGTGTTAATGCTAAAGTCTGGGTAGAACTACAAAAAATCTGATTTTATTGAGCAATGTATTTTTGAAAATACACAGTGAATGCAGTTCTACTATTTGAGGATCTAGATTCTTTATGCAAAATGTATGCCCATATTGCTAGTATGCTTACAACACAGAATGGGCTGGTTTTCCCCTGTTCATCAGTGAGAGACTTTCCCTCCACAGTGACTGAAGTAGAGAAACAGAAGGGGCACTTAACAGTTCATTCTTGTTTTAGGGTTGTATGGGGATCCAGCTTAAATTTAAGAGGTGAGACTAGACCCTTTGAAACTTAAAATAGCCTTAAAGGCATGTCATAACTAGGAATGTCTGTGCATTGTCATTACTTGTCATTACTTGAAATGTTTCATTTTATTTCTAAGATTGGTCTAAAAAATGTTTGTGAAATTTTGTAAAATTATTTTCATTTTTCAGATTTTCATAAAGACATTTTTGGTTTTTAGTAGCTAGCCTTAAAATATATTTTTATAAGTATTTATATATAAGTCTTTCTGGACTTCCGGAAGGCTTTCGACACTGTTTCTCACCCTGTTCTCATCAGAAAGCTGGGAGACTGTGGTGTCGATGCCCACACGGTCAGATG
>JAGPOW010001626.1:561089-577280 GCA_030014935.1 Caiman crocodilus
GGTTGGGAGGTCTATAATAGACTCCCACCGTTAAGTCCCTTTCCCCTTGATTGCCTTTTACTCTAACCCAGAGCACCTCAGAGCACCCTCCCTTGCTAACTGACGAGGAGGTGTATTCCTCCTTGATGTAGAGTGCCACTCCCCACCTTTCCTTCCTATCCTGTCCCTCCTATCCTGTGCGGCCCCCATATGGAAGCACACTCATGCCTCAGGCATCCCCTCTACAGGACATGGAGCACTGACTTGCTGGTTCCCCTGCCAGCCTGGGCTGCTCCAACTGGGATCCATGTGCTGCACATGAGTAAACTCTGCAGCCATAGGCTCTGGAGTTGTTTTTGGTTCCCAGGTGCATGCTCAAACAAAGTTTATTCATACACATTAATCTCACATGTACATGAACCCAGGCATAATAAAAGGAATAATTTTTGTAGCTCAAAAACAGAAATTTCTAACCTTCCTGAGGCTAAGTAGCAATGTTCCAGCCTCTGCCAGAAGACAGCTGTCTCCTCATCTTGTGCTCCCTGCCAGTCCTTGGGCTAGCATCCAGGGGAAATCTAGAGCTCTCCCTGGCTGCTCCAGGGGGCCAGTACAGAGCCAGTGAGGGAAGGAGTAAATTGCTGCCATGAGCAGCAAATCTGCTTCTGAGACCCTGTATGTGTACATGCCTGCCTGGGTCAGTTTACTGTAGAACACTGGTCACCAACCAGTGGATCCCTATCCACTGGTAGATCTCACAGCCTCTTGCGGTAGATCTCAGAGCCTCTTGGAATCGATCTGAGGCTGGGCTGGGGGGATTGAGTGCCTGCATGCATGCACGAGTGCACTGCAGCCCAGCAGGTCAGTCTGTGTGGGAGGGAAGGAGCTGGGGCTAGATCAAGGCCCTCACAGTGAAGGACAGTCCAGCAGAGGCAGGAGCAGGGGTAAGTTGAGTGGGGCCATGGTCAGGTGGGACTTACCTGCTGGGAAGGTGCACCCCCAGAGAATTTTTCTCTCTCTGCCTCGATCTGCAACCCCCTCCCCTCCCCACAGGCTTACCTGTTGTGTGGGAGAGTGGGGGGTGGCAGCGCATGGTAGATCTTGGGTAGCTTTTCAATGCCAAAGGTGATCTCCTACTTAAAAAGGTTGGAGACCACTGCTCTAGAATAAACAAATCCCACCTTATTTGCACATGTAGACATGCCCAGAGTTGCCTGATCTTACTACGTCCAGGAAGCAGTCTGATGTTAGCATAACACTTTAGGTAATATGATCTAGAGATACTCCTCGCCAGAAAAGGCTTAACTTTATTACATTACGTTACAATGGACTTTAGTAAATTCTTTCCTGGCTGAGGGCAGGGATGCTAGCTTCATAAGTGCCGTTATCATGTGATAAATGTAACATGTAACAACACCCTGGCTGTGTCTACATGTGACACTTACTGTGCAGTAGCTCCTTACTATTCTACATGACTTGTTAGTGCTGTGCTGTAGCATTGCCAGGCACAAAACCTGACACAATGCTACTGTGCAGTAGTAACAAGCTACTTCACAGTCAGCATCACTAGACAACTGTGTGGGATGCTACTGTGCAGTAACACCAGTTACTGCGTGGTCATTTCGTACTTGGTTATGCAAGTACAAAATGACTGCACAATAACAACTACACAGTGAGCATACCATGTAGAAGCCCCCCCTGTGAGTCTGGTAATCTATTATCCTAGATCTACAAGGTACTGTGGAGCTGGAATAGAAGAGCGTGGTGCTGGTCCAAGCTAAGAAGCCAGTGACAGGGTTGTAGCTGTCTCTGCTACATCTGACCCTAGGCCTGCTATTATTGATTCCTTAGTTTCATCATACCAGTTTTAAATAGTCACTTGGCCTGAATCCTCAACTGATTTCAGTGTTAGCACTCCCTACTTAAGTCCATCACCAAGAGATTTGTAAAACTAAGCATCAAATGTGTTTTCCAGGTTTCAAGTAAATGAAAGAGACTATGTTGGAGACTGCGTGGTTTTGAAAGATGGTGAAGTCCACCCCTATGATTGTAATGTACCGTAATAGCTTTATAAAAGAGCTGCTCAGAAAAACTGGTTGGAGATTTAAGAAGAAACAGAAGCAAGAATTGTTACATCCTAGGCTGTCTTTCACATGAAGAAAAATGCTGGAGGACCTGAAATCCTTACGCTTTAATGAAGCTATAAGTTTATACCCCCAAGATTGCTTGCCCTATATTTGCTATTGGAATAACTTACCTGTATTTTGATGACCTTACTTCCAGCACTGAGAAGTGTTGAGTTTATTATGGAAGAACAAGTTCTGGCCATGTAGAATGAGGGACACATTGCGGGGCTACAATGCACGTGTTTAGAAGATTTCCTAGACAATCTGCATTCCTTTTGTATTGCCCAAGGAATGACTTTAATGCTGTTCTAAGGATCAGTGACAGACCCTATGATCTGGTAGTAGAGAGGGAGGTTAGGATCATTTCCTGCTCTGCTGCTTTATCATATTGTGGTTTGAGGTGAATTATTTATGCTAAGCCTCACCTTTCAATGTAGGGCTAAAAATACAGTCTTACCTTACAGTGCTGCCATGAGGATTAATGCACTCCAATATATTTTCAATTAATCTCTTTGTAAGGAACTCTCCAGTAGTGGGATAGTAGCATTGTTTCTCTGTTTATTCAATAAACTCTTTGCAGGTTTTTATAAATGATGTGGGGCAGAATCATTTCACATTTACAGAGCAACTGTGCCTGAAGTCCCCAAGGAGGTTAGGGATCATTTTGCTAGGGGGCATGAAGGAAAAACATTTCAACACACACAAAGAATAGGCTGCACCAGCTCATTATGAGGGCAGGGCCATTCCATTGCACTGCAGATCTGGCTTTTCCTCCTCCAAACAGAAAAGAAACTAAGTTTCCCTGCCCTCATTCCTGCCCCTGTATGAGGAGTGTACCCTGAAACCTGAAGGGATCTGAGTCGAGCCTCATTCAGCGTGTGAGTTCTGTGGTATTGATGCAGTGTAACATGGGCTTCCACGCAGTATAACACCAGAGCCCCCTTCCATTCCCAGGCACATGTGCTGTCATCCACTTACCAACTAGCAAAGTTCCTGTTGTCTCTGTCATGGCCTGAACTGCCTTGTGGATCCTACTGGTCTCCCCAGAGACATCAGCATTGCTGTCCACGTTGAGTTTTATCTCTTTATTGCCTACTGTCTGTGACATTTCAGTGCTCATCCTCATTTATGGGTCCTGCCCTCGTGCTGTTTATCTGTTTTATCCAATGACTATGAAATGCAAAATGCAGGAATCGTAGCCACAGAAGCAAGGACCATAAATCATGGTATAGTGGCTCTGGTTCACAAGTCTCCCTATTCCTGAGTACATTTCATAGATTTCATAGACATTAGGGATGGAAGGAACCTCAGAAGATCAAGTCCAGCCCCCCTGCCCCAGGGGCAGGAAATCATCTGGGGTCATAAGATCCCAGCAAGATACATGCATTAACCATGGACCACTGAACAAAAGGTGGCCACTTCCTTCCCTCCTCTTTATTTTACACTGAAGTCAATGCTGCTGAATGTCTCTCAGATGTTTGTATTTAGGTGGATTCTGTCTGCCATCTGAGAAACAGGGTCCTAACATGCCAAAAGCAGCTAAGACTGCTATGGCTGTACACTCAGAGAATAGAGACACAATATAGCCGCCCATTACATGAATGGGAAACCCTGTGAATATGCAGGGTGGTATAGGACTCACCTCTGGAGGTGTACCTGGCTGTTCATTGAAGGAACAGGATTGCTGGTTGCCTCCATGGGTGGAACATGTTTATTTACTAGATTTATGTGCATTTATCTTCGGGTGAAAAGTTCTTCACAGATTTGCTACATGAAGAGATTTGGCCTACTATGCACAGGCAATCCAGTGCAGCCACCTAAGTGTCTAACTTTTCTGCTACTCTGATACAAACTGTCCCATCAGGGAAGGTACATATATGCTCCACAGAGCCCCTGCCATCTGGGACCCTGTACCCCTGCTGCCCTGCTCTGGGCCCCACTGGTGCTGGCCCCAGGACACCAGTGTGGGCCCTATGCTCCTGCACCCACTTACTTCCAGTGCCATCCCAGCTCCACGGTACAGGTGGGGGACAGTGCACAGCCCTGACCCCCTGCTTGCCGACAGGGAAGGAGCTGGTGCAGAGCGCGGGGAAAAGCAGCCCCACGCCCACTCTGTGGCCCGCGTTCCCTGCTTCAGCTGCTCGCAGCCTGCACAGGGCTGTCCTGAGCAGGCACAGGCCACCCCGTGTGAGCTGTGAGTGGCTGCAGCATGGGGCTCCAGCCACGGAGCAGGGCCGCTTTTCCCCTATACTCAACACCAGCTTGTAACCCACCCCCGTTGCCAGTCTGGGCCCTGTGCTGGCTCCGAGCTTGGCCACTGGGGCTGTGCCATGACAGCAGCAGCTGCAGCTGCCCCTCCTTCCCGCCCCATCCCCTGGCTTGCAGTGCCAGGCTTGCATGCTGGGCAGCACAAAGGCAGTGGTGGCAACCTCACCACAGTCTACCATGGTGCAAGCTCTGGGTAGGCAGCAGCAGTAAATGCTGCCCAGCACAGCAACTAGTGGAGGTTGCAGCTGCTTCCACTGTGGCACAGACCCAACAAATGAGCCCGGAACTGGTGCGGGGCCAGGTTACAAGCTGGTGCTGAGCACAAGAGGGAAAAGCGGCCCCTTGCCTGCCCTGTGCCCAGTGCCCCACGCTGCAGCCGCTCGCAGCCCACACGGGGCTGCCTGTGCCTGCTCAGGACAGCCCTGTGTGGGTTGTGAGTGGTTGCAGCAGGAAGTGCAAGCCAGAGGGCAGGCAAGGTGCTGCTTTTCCCCACGCACCCCACCAGCTCCTTCCCTGACCTTCCCCTCCCCAGCTTACCTGAGCATCCCCTGCTGGGGCAGGCACATGGTCCCAGGCCATTAACCCCTCCTGGGGCTTCTAGCTGGGGAGGTGGGCCCAGGCAGACCCTGCTGTTGCAGGAGCCCACCAAGGATTCCCACGGGTCCTACTGCCCCTGGTTCCTGTTATCTTTGACAGAAACCAAGGACACAGACATTTTAATTTTCAAAAAAATTTAGTGGCCTCACAGACCAGACAGAATGGCCTTGTGGGCCGGGTCTGGCCCATGGGCCATATTTTACCCACCCCTGGCCTAGAAGGTACTTCTGAGGCATCCTCGCTTTCAGTGGTTTTCAAGCCATATCGTCCCTTTCCATGAAGTTTCCTAACCACAAGGCAATGGATGGGTTATTTTTATAAGCTGAATCCCATTTCATCACTGCTTGTTTTAGCAATTTGAAGCAAACAACCTCACAGAAGCATATTAGGTTCTCCATTAGTCTGCCCTTTGAGATAATTTATGTTACTATTTTTAGTGGTTTATTGCACCATTTTGGAAACTGGAATTGGGACCCTTACAAAGCACAATACTATTATTCCCATGAATATTAATTTTATATTATACCAGCACCGTTGTGCCAAGGAAATAACTAAAATAGTATATTAGCCAAAGTTAATATTAAAAATTATTTTACCCCTCCTGCTGTAGCTGCTGGAACTTCGAAGTATTTTGCCATACCAGGAGCTAGAACAGTTGTTACTGCATTTAAAGCTCTGAAGTTTATTGTCAGTTTTCCGGTTCTTTTGTTTGTTCTTAAAACAGACCAAAATTGGGGAACTATAAATGTCAAATATTTATACTGTTCTCAAATTAGCTCATGAACTTCCTGTGTGTTTACAGCCAGAACGTAAAACAGCAAAGACATCTTCTGCTCTTCAACTGCCCAAGTTGACCCAGGACAGTTAGAAGAGGGTAATGTGAGACTGTGACCTTGGGGATTTATAATACGTGAGCAGATCAGACACACCACAGAGACAGCAATTTCAGCACCTCTTCCTAAATATCTACAGGTACAAGCCAAGCTACTGTGTGCACGTATTTACAAATAGAATATTCTTATAGGGAAAGATGTACTTGATCTTCAATTTAAACTATGCATGACAATAATTCTTAGATGGGTAGTGTTGACAGTTAATAGTTCTTGGTTTACTATTTAGTAAAAATTGTAACAACTGTGATTTTAAATAGTTACTTTAAAATACAGGAGTTCTCTTTCTTTCATTTATGGATCTGTTATTCCTTGGTATAATATCTTAGTTATGAAGATAGGTCTAAGCTAAGGTTCTGGGTATGAACCAGTATGATCTTTTGGGAATACATTTTGCCTATCACAAGTTATTTTTAAAATTTCAAAGCAAAACCTAGAATTTTAACTCTGACAATGAGGTAAGAGATCTGAGGAATAGGATGATAGATGCAACATGTAAAGACAGGGGCAAAGCTTTTGATACAGAGTTTCAAGTAAGCATGCTTCCAAAAGTAAGACTTTGTTCTGTGTGAAGTAGTTTCCACTGAAAAGTTTCAAGTGATCAACATGAGGAAGGCAAATCTCACATACAGTGTGTGAAGGGACATCAAAAAGAATAAATAGTGATCAGTAATCAGTAAGAAATGGTAAATTACAAAATAGTGAAATATTAACTAGGAAAGTGTTGCAAACATCTTTAAGCATAGGGAAATTGGCAACATCTAATAGAACTCAGAAATATTGGCAAGAAATAAAATGAGAGTTGGTTTAAGCAAAAAGCAAGCTACCCTGGAGAAGAAATGATTTGAAACTATTAGAAATAATTGAAATGAAGGTACATCTACTATTTATACCAAAATTATTGTCAAGTTTGAAAAGATTCAGGGAATAGGAAGATCCACAATTAAAGAGCTAAAAAACAGCCAATAAGATATTAGGGAATTAAAAAGAAATGGACACAGTTGAAAAGTTAAAGATGCTTACCAATAAGGAAAAAAAAAATTGGAGATCATGACACAGCTAAATTGGATTAGCCCAGCATCTTAATTTGCACTAGTAATAATAAAAAAAGTATGAAATACAAATGTATTGGAATGCAGATACTAGAAGCATTATTACTAGTGAGGGACCATGTAGTCATTTCTGAAAGGAATTGGTAGAAATGAAATCACCTGAGATATATAAAAAGAAAAGGATGAATGGAAAAAGGTCCTGATGTTACAAGACGCTGAGTATCCGCAAATCATCATTAAAGTAATCTGGGGTCAAAAGTACCCAGTGACTTAAAGTGGCATGGCAACCATGTACAGGACAACCTGTACTGACCCTGATAGAATCTATAAGTAAGGGAGTGGTCTATGTTAGTGAAAGCGAGCATATTATGATCAGAATGAAAAGACTATGGGCACGTCCAGATGAGCATGCACATGCCTCTTGCCCTGCCTCAAACCCCTTTGAGGTGGGCCAACAGGCACGTGCTGGAATGAAAAAACATTCCCCACACTGCAAACTTGCAGCACAGGGAGAAAACTAGACCCTTGGATAGCCAGGGATCTAAAAAAATCAAACTTTAAAAAAGTGAAGGCAGCAGTTGGGGGGGGTATGTGGGCCTTGCGGGGGGGGATTGCTTTTGCAGGGGCCATTTGGCCCCCACTGGGGGGGTGTACCCCTTGTGTGGGGGCTGAATCCCCTGTTGGGGGACAAACCCCTTGTGTAAGGGCCAGACCCCTTGTTGAGGGGCTGTACCCCTTGCATGGGGGCCATCTCCTTGTGGGAGAGCAGCAAAACTTGTATTCATGAATTCATGAAACATGTATTTAGAGTTCACTTTATTATTATGATTAGAGACTTACTTTACAACTGTAGATATATCAATAAAACATTGTCCAACTGTTTGCTGTCTCAGTCTCACTGTCTCTCTTTATAGTAGTCTTTTGCTTTACTTGTGAAGGAACATGGATTTGGGGGGTATTTTACAGAGTGACTTTGGGATTTTTTTATCAGGGATTTTTCAGTTTTCTAATAGGGAACACCAGAATTCGTGCTAGGGAGGCCAGTGTCACGACCATGACCCTGCTTGCTCAGAGCTGGCACCTTGGACCCAGCTGGCTGTGGGTGAACTCCTGGCCAAATGGGGCCAGGAGGACATGCTTTGACAGTTCAAAGCAGGCCACCACACCTGGAACATCTTCCAAGCAATAGCTGCCCAAATGGCCAGGCAGGGGCACACATGGCAGTAGTGCTGTACAGAGGCCAACCCTGCAACCAAAGTTCGCTGGCAGCTGGCCCAGATGGGCAGATGCCTCTACTGGCTGTGAAGTCCCCACCTGAGTCTGGCAGGTGCACAGCAGGTCACAGCCAGGCAGCAGCTCCCACTGACAGAATACTGCAGTAGGTAAAAGGTGCAGGGAACTCTCAGGGCTGCTGCAGCAGTCCAGCTGGCACAAGGGGTAGTGTCTCCAGGTACCAGTTGACTGGGCCCCAGAAGCTTGAGAGCGAGTAGCCCTGAGCTACTTTCCAGGGCAGCTTTTTATACTGCTGGAGCCAGGACAGGGCAGCTTTTTATACTGCTGGGGACAGCACAGGTACTGGCCCCAGGCTCCCCCTGGCTGAAGATCTAGAAGGAGCCAGGCAGATTTATTTTGCCCCTAGTGTCACAATTTGCTCCACACCAAAGTGCTTGTCTGAGCACGTGCACTGAAGCAAAAAGCCCCATCTCAAATTTGCACCACTTCTATTTCAGCTGCTGCAAGCAAATGTGCTTGCATGTGTGGACATGCCCTATGGAACTAAAACTGTTAATCCTACTGTGGCAGGTGGCTCTCCAGGGGTGGTGGTGAAGCCCTTGAAGACCCTGGAGCCCTAACTTTCTGGGGGAATCATCCCTTTAGCTTCCTACCATGCCTTGATGTCATTTATTTTTATATGAGGGAGTCTGTCTCAAAGCTTCCTAAACTGGTCTCTCAAATGACCACCAGCTGCTGGTGGTCCCTGCCTTATGGGCTAATTGCATAGCTCCATTCCATCCATATGCCATGCCCCATGCCTTGCAGGTGACACCCTCGTTGACATTCTCTCCCACATATCCCTTCCTCTGGAGTTCCTTGGACCCTTTTTCTGGTTCTACACTCTCAGTCCCTCAATTTGGGCTCCAGACCCCTATATGGGTCCCTCGGAACCTTCTCCCCTTAGTTCTTCCCCAAACCTCCAAACTGCCTTAGGTGTTACCATCCATGTTAATCTTCTGGAGCTGCAGAAGATTAACATTGATGGTAACAAGTGGTTTTCTCTCATCAGACTGCAAGCTGTTATTGCTGGCTTCACTCAGGTGTGGGCTTATATCATTCAGGGTCAGGTGACTCCATAATCAACCCTGGCTGGACTTGCAGGCTGTCTCAGCACTACATGTGCATTTGCTGCTAATGATAGCAAACTGTTCCTGAAAAGCCAGCCCTGCTCCCTGGCCAGCTTACTTCCCTGGTCAGGAGCAGCATGCAGAGAGCAGGGACAGTACAGGGCAGGTGTCTTGCCACAGCTTTCCTCTCTGCACCATGGCTACTCTAGGTCCTGCCACTGCAAGCAATGCCCGGTGCCCCAGGCTCCTGCTGAACACTGTGCTGGCTCTGCTAGCCTGATACAGAGACCACCATCTGACCCCTAGCGGTCTGGGTTCTGCTGACTCTCCATGAATAGCAAGCGCCTGCCTGGCTGCACCATGCTGTTCAAGGGTCACTGCTACTACACAGCTGCTGCCTGGACCCCATCCTGCTAGCTGGACTTCGGCAGAAATGCTAATGATGTGTTCCTGGATGCCAGCTCCAGGGCAGTCCATGTCCTGGGTCTCCAGCCTTGCTGCCTCTGGGCCTGCCAGGCCAGCCAGGATTGGTGGCTGAATGTCATCCAGGCCACACATGGTGACAAGCACTGGCTGCAGGTGTTGAGGATGACCCAGGCCCTCCTTGAGCAGGTCTGCCTGCACCTGAAGCTATAGGATACTGCTATGTGGCAGCCCCTCCCCATGGTGGTGTGGTCTGCCCACACCACAGTGACCACCCCAACTACAGCTGGAGGAGCTTTCATTCCAGGCCCACTTAAACAGGTGCCTAGGCCATACCTGTGCCCTGGTGGAGTGCATCTTCAGCTGCCTCAAAGGATGATGGTGCACCCTCACTGCCTGCCTCCTGTTTGCTGAGGCAAACATCCCCTGGGTCATTGTCACAGTCTCCATGCTGCATAACATTTGCAAGGTCTGGGGGGAGCTGTTTTGTGAGCCCTGGGCAGAGGAGGCACAGCAGGCAGAAGAGGCCTAGCAGTAGGAGCACCAGCTGTGGCAGTGGTGACAGTGGCAGGCCCCCCAGCCAAGGCCTGGGATAAGCTACACATCCAGCACCAGGGGCCAGGGCATCAGGTGTGAGAAGCACTGGCTGATCATCTGCTCCTGAACTCCCCACTATAGCCCACCAAAACAGCTACCCATGGACCCCCCCCACCCCACCAGCAACTCCCAGCACCACACTCACTGCAGACACTTTTCATAAAAACACTTTATTGTCCTCACAACAAACAGACCCCCTATCCTCTCCCTCTCCAACAACATAGGTCATCCTTCCTCCCTTCTAAACAACAGAGCCACTCCACCATCCACCCCCCCCAAAAAAAAATAACACCCTCTTCCCCATGCAAATGATTTACAATATGATGGTTTGTATGGGTGCCCTCCTGGAGGTAGGGATGCCTAGGGGGCAGAGCCTGGGGACAGGCAGCCAGCATCCCAGCTTATGGTCATATCCCTGTGAGTGTGCACACTGTGGTGAGCCTGGCAAGTGGGAGGCTCACTCAGGGGCAACAATTAACACTGGTCTCCTGGTGTGGGTGGCACTCCCTCAGGCAGCTGGGAGCAGGGCCAGCACACAGTCCTGGCCCTTTGAAGGCAGCTGTGGCCCCATGGCCACATGGAGCCAGGGCAAATGGCAGGGCTGGGACCCAGGGTGGGGGGCCTAGGTGGTGTGGGATCCAGGGTGGGGACTTGGAAGGGTCTCCTGGCTAGTGGAGGTGTCACTGGACCTCTGTCCAACCCCCATGAAGGGGGCTGTTGTTGGGGGGGGTGAGCGGTTGCTAAGGGGTAGGGTTACAGTTGAGGTAAGAGCAACGGGTGGCACAAAGGTGACTGTCAGGGTCAGGATGGTGTCCACCACCCAGTGGTTGTCCTCCTTGGCCTCTGTTGCCCTAGTCACAAGTACAGCCTGCTACCACAGGGCCTCCATATGCTCCCATTCTGGATCTGAATCCTGAATTCCTGGTCCACCCAGTATTGCACGTCCTTGCAGCTGATGTCCTCTTCCTGCCACACCCATGTGTCTGCCAGCCAGTCTTCTACAGCTATTACCAGCCAGTCCAGGAGATTGTAGTCTTGGGTCCTCCTTCTTCAGAGCTGGCACATCTGCAGAGTCCTGGCCTTGGGCAGCAGTGCATCTGAGGCCGTCTTCCAGCTGCCAACTACAGCCTGTCTCTCATGTGCAGCTGCAGTGACTGCATAGCCATGAGAAAGAAGCTGTTTGTGAGAGTTTGCAACATTTCTGAGATACGATGCTCTTGCACAAGGGGGCCGTGTGCTGCATGGCCTCAGATCAGGGATCACGCATGCAAGGGTGCCCAGGAACCATGGTAAACTGGCCAAGTAGGCCCAAGCCTAGGCAGCTACTGGCTGAACTGCCCATCCTGCTCACTCTCCAGGTCCTGGTGGGCTGCTGAATGCTGGCCACAGGCAATTGTGCTTCCTCCATCTCTTCCCAGGCTCATCCAGGCTCCTGGAAGCACCTGTTGCCATGGCTCCAGACCCTTCTTCCCTTCTCCTTCTGTAGGCCATCCTGTCTCCTGTGTTGCCGCCAAGCCTATGGCACCCAGGCTTGCGGGGCATGTGGCCTCTGGGTGACTGGGACTTGGAGCTGCCCACATCCCCATCCTCCCTGCACAGTGTCTCTCTGGAGAGGTGCCCTGGGACCAGCTCTCCTCCTGTCCAAGCCACTGTACACCCCAAGCATGCCCCTGCTGCACATGTCATGGGTGCAGCACAAGGAGCTGTTTGTATGGACCAAGGGCTGCCTTCTGCTGCTGATGGCCACAGTGGACTGAGGGCTGCCTGCTGCCCTGCTGCTGCTGATGGCCAAGGTGCCCCAGGCACACCTGCACACCTGGCATGGAACCCTGAGCTTTGATAGTATGGAGGGCAAGCCTTCCCTGTCCTGCAACCTCTGCCACCACCTGGAGGGCTACCTGTGGCTGTGTTACATGTCCCTGCCCCTTGCAGCCAAGGAGAACATTGCTGCCAACATCAATGCAATCTTTGGCATGAGAGGTCTGTGCTCACCTAGCTGTGGAGGCACAGGGTGCTCAATAAAATTTTGCAATTTTTCTTGACTCCCTGAATGCTGTGGAAGGGAAAGCCAGAGGCCAGGGGAGTACAGCTGAGCCAGAAAAGGGAAGGGGGCAGGGAGAGCCATCATCTGCAGGCTCTGGACAGCCAGGGGTGGGATGCAGAAGCCAGAGCTGGCTCTGGTGGCCAGGAGCTGCCTGCAGCTGGGCCCAGGAGCCGACAGTCCTAGCAGAAGCTTGTAGCACCCTGCATGGTTTGATAGTGGAAACTGTGCAGCACTGCAGTGTCAAGCAGTGGTGTGGGGGTGCAGGCACACTGCCACAGGTAGCCGTCAGCCTGCACAGGAGGAGCAGAGGCTTGCAGTTGCCCCAGGCTCCCTGCACATGTGCCCCAGTACTCTATATGCCTCCAACATAGTTCATATATGCTCTAAACATTCTTTTCTGATGCTGCTGAAATAAGAATGGCATTCACATATAAAACAACAGAACTCTTATCACAATCTGCAAGCTTTCCTACATTTGACTCAAGTATTTGCAGCAATGTGTTGGGCTATTGTGGTACCCTTGAGGAAGACATGTGAAAGTATATTGCTTAGATTTAAAAGTAAAGGCAAACTTATACCAGTGTTCTTCAGCTGCTAGTATCACAAAGGCGGCATTGCTCAAGTTAATAACTGAAAACTATGTTGCAACATTTGACATACTACCCAATATTTCATGATATTTGGCAACTACAGGTGTCAAGCTGGTATCACCTTATTTAACTGTCTGTAGTCCACTGTCAAGCACCAAGTTATGCTGTCAGGCTTATGAACTGGCCAAGTTGGAGAGCTGACAGTATTTTGTGTCCCTATTAAAACTCCTTGTTCCATTAATGCATGAATGGTCTCTTCCACGCTGTTGTCAGCCTCTCTCAGGAAAGGATAATGCTTTTGAGGTCTGGGATTAGGCCCTTTAATTGTGACCTCAGCACTGATCTGAACGCACTGCAGCTTGTTGTTTGCCCAGACCTCCTGTAGCACCATCTCTCATACCTCTCCCTCCCAGGCCAGCAGATGCAGAGACTCCAGCGGTTTCAATGGAGCACAGCAGTGGCTGGTTGATATCACACATGTCTGCACTGGCACTCTAGTAATGTGCAAAACATGGTTTGGTAAATCTTCCATTATTCCCCAATTTTCTAGGAGATCTATTCCAGTTATCCCTATACCTGATCATTTTTCAAAGCCAAATCTCAATCTCCCAATTTGATTTCCAATTTTAAATGGCATCGGCCCCAAAAATCCTATTTTGCTGGCCGATCCGTTAAAACCTCCCAACCTAGCCAATTCTTAAAAGGTTCTCTGTCTATGCTGACTAAACTGAACGTGACACCAGTGTCAACTAACATGTTCTATAGCTGGCACAGCGCTCTTTCCAAATCTCTAACATATACAGATACCATAGGACATCCCCACTGATCATACTCATATGGTGCCAATTCATTAACCTTCTTCTGGGGCAGGGTCTAAACCTCCAGTTGAGATAGGTGGGGGTGGTAACATGCTCTCTCCCTTACCATCTGACTCAGACAACTTTTTACCCTGCTTGTGTCTCAGCAGGGTCTCTAGCAATCTAGCAGTGATAAGTCCATTGATACTATCCTTATTCACATACTGTAGCAACTCTTTCCAAATAACATCTCTAAAGCTAGTTCTCAGAGCATCTTGGGCTCCCTGCTGTCCTCTATACTCTGTATACTTCCTTTCATTCCTCTCCTGGGAACCTTAGCGTTTCCATTCACATATTGTGAGCTGTCTTGCTGCTCATTCAAAATACTCATAGGCAGATGCTGCCCGTTCTGTTTCCGCTGCTTGTCACTCTCAGTTCTGTCACTACTCTCAGAGCACATGGCTTCCACAATAGACTTTGGCTTTCGCTTGAACCTTCCCTTATCAGAATCTGCATCACTGCACTTCTGACTGGTAACAACTGAGATTTTACCAATTTTCTTAGTCTCACAAACTCTACTACAATTCACTTTGAAGCTTTCCTTCACCCACTTCATCAGATCTTCCAGTGGAGCTTCTACAGCTCCCCCTTCTAGGTACATATATGTACCTGAGGGTGAAACCCAAAATCGGTGGTTCCTTAAAACCTTGTGTGTCAAAATCAAAGCTGCCAGCCCTCCCTGTTAGAAGTGCCGCAAATTTGCAACAAGAAAAAGTTTCTTCCCCTCTAAATAGGCTTCCAGCCTTTCACTGGCTCCTTGCTTTTCCTTGTGGAAAAGTACAATGGGAGTTCAAACAGATAAAATTATTTTAAAATCTTGTCATGAAACACTGCGCTATTTTGGGCAGTCCTATTTCAAATTTAGTTGGCAAAGCTGCAAAATCTTTTTCATCCAAGCATTCCTGTACAAAGTCAATAATGTCAATCTCAATAAAACCAGATCCTTCTCCATTTAATCCAACCTCTGCAAACCAAGCAACTGCATTGTCCTTTTTCAGTGTACCAAGGCATTTTTCTTACAGCTTTAATTTGCTCTGCAGTAAGTGACACAATTTAATTTTCTGTCATTATCCCTCCTCTGGGTCCTTGCTGAACAACTTCTTTAGTCCTAGTCAGCATTGTAGGCTCAACATTCATATCACACTTTCCAATATCACTGACCTTAAGTGTAGACTCCTTAAAATACTTCACCTGATAAATATGTAACCCTGGTGGCATTGCTACCTGCAGCCACATCCAATTTTTCAGGATCCTGAGATCTCCGTCAACTCCATCTACACAGCCATCCCTGTGGGTCAGCTCACCCACTAGCAGCTCACCCTCTCCTCCCCACCACAGGCCCAGGTAAGTCAGTAGGGTGTGTGCACAGCTTAATCAACCCTAAATTGAAGCAGTGTTTTTTTAAAACCGACTGCTTCAAGTTAGGGCCTCCATTTCATCTGCACGCATCCTATATCAGCAAATAGAAACAAATACTCAACATATAGCAAAGGCAGTTATGTTATCAACTTTAACAATCAGGCAACTTATACCAGGTATATGCACCTAATCAACCAGATCCCCACAGAATCACTCTGCCAGCAGCAAAGTAATCAGCTGCGAAATGGCTGCAGTTGAGCACCCTTGGAGCTGTGCTAGCTCTGCCTCAGAGGAGGTGTTTCAGTGCCACCATCAGGATGGAAGATGGAGTCGCCTGTCAGGACCTCACATGTAGCTGCTCCAGAGACCAAGCTGAGAGGGGATTTGGTAGCAGTTCACTGCTACATCAGAGGTGTACAACAAGGGCTCGCTGAACAACTGTTCACCAGGGCACCCTAGGGGAAAAGCAGGAGTAATGGTCAGAAACTCCTGAAAGACCATTTCAGGCTTAGCATTAGAAAAAAACTGTTTCACAACTAGGTTGTTCAGACTATCGAATAAGATCCCTCCAGAGGTGGTACAATCGCCTACCCTGGAAATCTTCGAGAGGAAACTGGATGGTCACCTTGCTGGCGTCACCTGACCCCCGTTGTCTTTTCTGCTTGGTGCAGGGGACTGAAGTTCTGAGGCCCTTTTAAGCGTTATAGCTTATGAATCTATAAATCAATGCAAAACACAACTATAACGCTCACTTTCACTAGGGTTCTTGTAGGCAAAGCCTCACTTATTCTTCATACATTAAATCACACCACAATTATCACATTTGGTTGAGCTCACGGAAACCTGGTGGGATGCGACCCATGACTGGGCCGTAGGCATCGATGGCTATGCCCTTTTCAGGAAGGACATGGTGGGGAAAAGAGGCGGTGGGGTTGTGCTCTATGTCAAAGAGCGCTTCTCTGCATTGAGTATCAACTTGGGGGCGACTGAGGACCAGGTGGAAGCAATTTGGGTCAGGCTGCAAGGAGGACGAGGGGAAAGGGACTTAATGGTGGGTGTCTGCTATAGAC
>JAGPOW010001626.1:577380-587951 GCA_030014935.1 Caiman crocodilus
CAGGTTTAGGTTGGACATTAGGAGGCACTACTTCACAGTTAGGGTGGCGAGGACGTGGAACCGGCTTCCTAGGGAAGTTGTTCTTGCTCCTACCTTGGGTGTCTTTCAAAGTAGATTAGATAGGTACTTGGCTGAGGTCCTGTGACCCTGGCACTCGTTCCTGCCATTGGTGGTGGGTCAGAGTAGATGGCCTGCTCTAGGCCTGTTCTGACCCTAGATTCTATGATACTATGATACATTTCATACTTTCCTCTGGGATCAACTAGGTTTTCAACTAGGTTTTCCCAGCCAAGCTCCCACAGCTGGAATAGAACCCTGGTCCCCTTCTTGGTATGAACATAGGGTGATACTTTACCTATCCAGGTAAACGTAGAAATCTCTACATAGAAATCTCTGATCTTTCATGATTCTGGAGCACAGGATATATAACGCTGTGGTCACTCAAGCTCATGGGTTTCACTTGCACACATTCCAAGTGAACTAACCCACAAATTCATGACAGTGGTTTGCCCAAGAAGCTCCAATGGACAGAGGCACGGTTCCAATTAACTGACTCACCAATCAGGCTCAACTGTTGTCTCCTGAAAGCCTAAGAACACCTGACTGCCCAGTGACAAACTCATATATACCCACAAGTCACCCCACCTGGCTGACCAGTTATAAAACACACACAGATGCCAATCATGCATCAATCCTTCCAAAAGGTACTTTTCCAATAACCAATCAGTCATATCCTCAATTACCAGAACTTTCTCTTACATACACAAATTAACTAAGCACATGAATGCAAGAGAGGGGAAAACACAAAGTAAGCAATATAACAAAACGCTGCCCAACACCATAATGTTAGGGCCAGAAAGGTTTGTTGGACAAGTGGGTTAGATATTAGCCAAAGTGACCTGCACTGTGGTAATCTGGCAATGCTGGCCATGGGTCCATCTTGGTTTTATTGGTAGGCTGAGTTTAGTCATCACAAAAATAAGGGTGGAACAAACAGAGAGTTTATGAGAATGTCACATAGGGAAAAGCAGAAATGGAGGATAACAACAGTACAACACCATGATGGGTCTGAATGACTTGGGACACAGAACTGAGAACAATATGAACAATATTGAAACAAAACTTTACCAAAAAGTAGGATGTAACCAGAAGCAATGCCAGTGTCAATAACTAGTTTCATCCATAATGAGAAGTATCCAATTTGACATAAATGGTTGTCTGAAGAAAACACTAGCACCCTGAGACTTTACACAGAGTCAGAGTTCCCAGCCAAAGTCCATCTGCAGTATTTCAGTATCTAGAAGTGCAGACTCACGAACCCTGCATTATGGAGCCCCCTCTAAGGGCTCAATGGTGCTGCAGAGGAATGGCAGAAACTTTACTGTCTCCTCAGAGGAGGTTCTCTGCCTTGGAGATCTTCTCTCCACAATTCTCTGATCAACCATGCTCTTCAAGCAAAACAACCAAACAGCCCAGAAAAAACCACTGACACCGCAGGTGCGTGCTGCACACACTCACACACAGGGGTTCACCGACGTCTCTTATATACCTTCATCCACACCATGTCATCCCACTCTCAACTACCCAGTCATGAAGAGCTGCTACTTTTCAATCATACACTTCACCAATCACATTTGCCTTTCATGTTGTCATTCTTCTGTCACTCATGGTGGTTGTTCAGCTTCACCTCAGAAGAGGTACAGTGCTTTCCTTCCATCATCCAATCGCTACCATGCATGCTTATGCTTTCAAAGTGGGTCGCCGTATTATAAGTGAAGGCATTCTAGAGAGTTCTTTCAATCAGATGATATTGTGCAGGTGCAAACTCAGTAAGAGGAGTAAAAAACAGAATTTTACTCTACAGTCCCGTCTATTTAGCTGGTAAGTGCCAAAACGGGCATAGCAGACCCTTTCACATTGTGGCCCTCTCAGAATTTAATGAATCTGAGAATACTTCTAAATACCTGTCATCAACGCTCTGAGACAGGACGCAAGAAGAAGAATTAGTAACAGCATCTTGCTTGCTTAAAATCCTCATCAAGAAGAGTCTCGAAGATCTAGAGAAACAATCTGAGATCAGCAACCTATTAATGAGCAGCAATGTTACATGGGACGTCATAAAAGGAGAAAATGTATGCTATGTCCACTAAAGGAGTTTGGAGTTTCAGGGGAACATGGAACCATCCTTGGACTGTAATGAGATCCTCCACCACTGCAATACAGTGAGGGGGTCCCTTGGTAACCTAGAGCAGTCATAGCTTTAATACTGCAACTCATCTAAGAGACGCAGGGTTGAATTTTTTGTTATATTTGCACAGTATAATCTCTGGAAGGAGTTCTCTGCTTGTATCACCTACTGTTGTTTGTACACATAGATGAGTAATTATTATTATTACTATTATTATTATTATTATGGGAGGTTACAAATACACTCCAAGGAAAGGTGGAGCAATGAAACAGTGGTTTTCATTGTTTCAGGCCACAGGTTTGAGAATGTTTCCCAGACAGGAGAGATACAGGTCTTTATATCATAATATATTTGTCACCACCAAGATGTAATGTTACTTGGGCAAAGAAGAATATTCCCAGTCCCTGTACACAGACACCCTGAAAAAAACAGTAATCCCAATTAAAGGTAGGAAAATAGTCTTATGGAATGAATTTGTCATATTCTGTGTTGTCACGTTAAGTTAGAACTGCGATGGCTTGTGACGTGATAATCTCTTTACACCTTGTTCTTTCCCGGGCAGAAAAGCCAGTTTGGATCCACCATAAAGCTGTGTGGCAGCACAGAATATTTCACCATTTTTTCTCTCCCTACTCTTCACAGTTCAGACTTGAGGTAGAAAATGTGCCTAATGCCTGAGAGTCCCAAGGATTTTACAATCAAAGGATTCAACATGTATAATCCTCCTCTCGATGAACCCTTCTCCTTAACCACAGGAGAAGCTTCCCCGGCTATAATTGACTTCCACTGCCATGAGTACAGGTGCTTGGTTGAGCAAGAAGTTAAGAAAACATGTGTTTCCTTGTTAGACAATTTCCCCTGAGCAAGCCAAACAAGTGAGTGAGAATTATGCTGAATTTTGCTGAAATCCCAGGCCATAGCAGAAGTGCTCAGAGCACGGCCCGGTCAGATGCCAGTGAATCTGCAAATTCTGTTAAATAACTTGTCACAAGGACATGAAAAAGAGAAAGGAAAGCTGAAATTTCAAAGCAACCTGATTGCCCAGTGCCAACCTGATAAGACTGAGCTATTTGTCAACCTGTGGAAGGCTAATATTTAAAAAATTAAAATGAGATAATTTCTCCTTTAAAAACTAACCAAAGGAACCAATTTGGGTGCACATGGATACAAGAAGAAATAGCAGGACAGCCCAGCTGGCTCATGCAGAGGCTCTGATAAATAAATGCAGGCACTCAGAAAGGTGCAGGAGCAGTATTCAGGATACTATTGTTGCTAAAGGACCCATCATAAAGGGAATCATGTGCTTCCTGCTGGTGCTGCCGCAGACTGAAGTAAGGATTTGTACCAATGGCAGCGTCAAGCAGGCTGCATAAAGCAGAGCTGTCCTCTCCTCAGCAATGGATTGTAATGCATCATTCAGTCTCGTGAAAGGGAGGTGCTATACTTATTACTTCTTTCATTGTGGTCATTCAAACACCCACAGCCTCCAGTCCACAAAGTTTTAACAAGTGACCCGAGACACAGAATCTAATCTACTTCTCACTGATTGGTCTTCTGCACTTCCTTCAACCTTGAGTGGTAAAAACAGGCCCTATTTTCTCTCAATGGCTTCAGTGTAATTACCCTGCCCTGCACCACTAGGTTTGTAAGGACAGAAAAATGGATTGAATTTTAAAAGGTTCAGTAACAATATTTCCCCTGCTTCTAAGTGTTATAAAGCCTTGGGTTCTACAAACCCTATTGGGAATTTCCTTCAGTTGAATGACTCCCTGTGTACAGACACTCAGAGCTGAAGCCTGGCTCAGCCAGAGAAGCCACAGTACTCACCACGCTCTTCAGCCATATGATATAAAACACTTTACAAAGCAATGGCTGCCTCAAGTTTCCTTGTAGGAAAACTGGCACTATTGACAGTCTGGGCCAGGACTCTCAGGAGTACCTAGCGATTTCAGAGTGCATCCCCTATTCTGCAGGCCAACCTGGGAAAAGCCTGGTTTGCCAGGAGGTGCTCAGCATCTCTTTTCTGAATCAAGCTCTGCTAATGTTTGTGAAAACTGCTAACATTTGTGAAACCAAATTTTTAAGTTACCTAAATCACACATTATGTTAAAGCTCTGATCTAAAGCTGTGCATGTCCACACTCAAATCAGCAGCGGAGCGAAGGATGCAGTCTGGATCTTCCCCTCAATAAAAGTCTCCAGTGGAAGGAAGCATAGAAGGAATCGAGGGAAATCATTTTAATTTAAGGGCCTTATCAAACTTTACGCTGTAAGCCAAACAAATGTTAATTGGCTTAATGTTGTTCAGTTCAGTGAAGTAGTCACATGGTAAGGCAAAAAAGCCAGCTCTGACTATTCTTGACCTGCATAGTTGTGACTTGCACTAGAGGCTTAGTGATCAGGAGCAGGACTAGAAGCAAGACCTACTCATTCCTGCTGGGCAGAGAGTGGGCCCAGCACAATGCCAGTTTCAGCGAGATCAGAAAGCACCCAGACTGCAGCCCTGGAGCTCAGTCACTCTGAGCGGCCCAATCCTTTTTTCTCCAGAGTCAAGCAGCGCCCACCACCCTACACGCCACCTCACCAGGTGCTGCCTGAGCTATGAGGGGCTCAGTCCTTTTTTCTTCCCTGTGTCCCCACCAGTAGAACAATAGTGGGAATCTTAGCAGTGTTTGCAGGGAAAAGAGAGAAGAATTACATAGATACCTAAAATGTTTCTATACTAACGTGAGAAGTATGGGAAATAAATAGGAGGAAATGGAAGAATTATGTTGTGGTCAGACTACAAAGACATGGTGTGATAATTCACATGACGAGAGTACTATTATGGATGCATGTAACTTGTTCAGGAAAGACAGGCAGGATAAGAAAGGAATGGGTGTTTCCCTATAAATAAGAGTTGTAGAAGTGTTTTAAGGTGCAGTACAAAGCGGAAAGTAGGCCTTTTGAAAGCCTTTAGGTAAAGCTCAGATGGGAAGAGAGGGGAGAGCAGTAGGAGGTATGGCCTTCATGGTGGACACCTTATGTAGGGTACCAAACTAGGAAGAGATGAATGAGGACTTCTTCAAAGAACTGACAGAAGCTTCCAAATCGCAGAGCATGATTCTCGTGGGGGACTTGAATTATCAGGGCATGTGCTGGGAGGGAAACACATAAGTGGCCCAGCAAACTCTTGGAGGGTGCTGGGGATAATTCTTTGATATAGATGGTAAAGAAGCCAACTGGGAGTGAAGCTCTTCTTGATTTGCTGTTCACAAAGGAATTAATTCAGAACTGGAGGAATTAATTCAGAATTAGAAGGTGGAAGGTACCCTGGGTGACAATGGCCACAAAATGATGGAGTCCAAATCCTAAGGGGAGGAAGGAAGGAAAGCAATGTAATAAAGGCACTGAACTTCAGAAAAGAAGACTTCCAGGGACTCAGGGAAGTCTGGAAGTCTCAGGGAATTGGTGGGCAGGAGTCAAGGCACCCTCCCTCATGCCCTAAAAAATTATCTTAGTTTTCACTTCATTTTTGCCTACATGAAAGTAACAGACCTTTTTTTTTCTGTTGCAAACATCTCAGAAAGGTTTCAAGAGGCCAGAATGCTGTTAGCTCTATGGATTTCTGTTTGCGTTTCTCTGAGTTTAGTTGCGACTCATGTTGCAAACCTAATGGTGCGAGGAGACATGGCACCCTTGAAAGGATCTCAAGGTACCCCAGGATACCATGACAACTGGTTGAGAATCATTGGACTAACCTAGCTATTCCTAATGTCATACGCTCAGGTTACTATAACATCTGATAACTTTCACTGTACCTATATATAGCTCAATACCTCAGTGCCATGACATAGTATGCCTTTATACCATGACAATGAACCATTACTGATGGCTAAAAAATGGTATTTAGAGGTTGTGGTTGGTGGAAGGGATTGGGTCTGCCCAAAACAAGGTATCTGGGTCATAAATCCAGTGCCAACCATTACATGCAGCAACACAGGTCTCTGCCACGTTTCCTAACTCAGATTGTCAGTAAAGTGGCAGGTTAGACCAGATGTGGACTGTAGAACAGACAGTTTTGCTGGCACCACCATTCGGATCAGATTATATTGTACCAGGGCAACCTTCAGGCATGCTGGCATGAAAACGTCCTTTTGCATGTTTTGTTTATTCTGGGTTCCAAAACAAAATCACCTGACCAGCCAGAATATTTCTATACAGTACAGCTATGCCGCTTCTGGGGTTTGGGGGGGGGGGGGGTTGTTTGTTTTTTGCAGGTATAGCCATATTGTGAAAAATCACAGCCCTAATTGATATGGCTAGGATTGAGTGTGCTCAAAATGCAGTGCTAACAAACAGATTGCACCAGATCCGAGCTTAAAACCCCCAAATCATCAGCTACAACAGTCACAAGAGGTTCTTTGCCAAAATTGCCTAACATTGAAATCTTTACAGTGCCATCTAGTGGATTTTCCAGCTCACATTCAGGCTCTGTTCATTAAGCTCTTTCATCCATCACTTGTCCGTGGTGACCTCACTGAGAGCTGCTAGGGTGCCTTGCTGATTCTCAGCTAGATTAAAACTTGGCCTGCTCAAACTTTGAAAAGGAAGAGCAGGAACGTGTAAAATGGTGGGGAAACCTAGCAAAACAGGAGAATGAGCCTAGAGCATGCGTGGGGTGGGAGTCTTTATTCCAGACTCACCACCTAGTATCCTGCCTTAATCCTGATCTATCCTCCAGTTAAAACCAATGACTGCGGTGAATATGAAGATGGTGGCCAAGCATTGGAATGAGCTACCTAGAGAAATCCACCCCTGGACACTTTCAAGAGCAGACTGAGATGGGCTAGTCAGGGATGATTCTGCCTTGAACAGGAGTCTCCACTGGATGACCTCATGAAGTTCCTTCTAACCCTACTTTCCCATGGTCCTGTGGTTGTGGAATGACCTCTGTCAGCCTCACTTCCCCAATTTATTCCTTGTCTGGACTAACAGTCAGGCTGCCCTCTGAGCCAGAGCTAAGGGAATGCTAAGGGACTTATAACAAGAGAAGAGATGGAGCGGGGAACTGGAAAAAATGGCTAAGGATATGCTGCTTGAACTCTACCATAGGATTTAGGAGTCCCAGATTCAACACCCCAGTCTGCTACAGCCTTCTAGCATGAACTCGTGAACTTGGGCAAATCCCTAAATCTGAAATCAATGGGAGTTTGGTGTTTAATTGCAGTAGGCACCTGAGCTTTGAAGCAATTTCTTGCTCACCTATGAGGCATCTAAGCAGATGTAGGCACCCCAAATGTGAGCCTATTCACCCTGCTTTCATCCCTGAAAAGCAGGTAATACAACTGGTGAGGGATCCTCTTCCTGCTGATTAGTTTGGTGACTTAGCTTTTGAACTAAGAGGCAGACACTGGGGGACAAGTGGCAGGGAAGATGGTCGGCAAGGGAGTAGGCACAGGCATATGGGACGCAAGGGATGGGAAAGCAAATGGCACAGCAGAATGCTCAGCTCCAAACAAAGTCTGTATCAGGTATGTCATTCAGCCACAGCCAGATCCACCCCATAAGATTCAGCCCATGGATCTTTGCACGAACCCCATGCACCACATGGAGCATGCACCAACCCCAGCTGCCCGCACTACATGTAATGCAGATGGTGGGTCTGGGGCATGCACTGGAATTCAGCTCCCAAGCTGTCCCATCTCTGCACGGTGGCTTTGGGGCCAGTTCAGATTGAGCCATGCCAAAATCAGTGTGCATGACTGGTCTAATGGGGCACCACAAACTGCACATGTTCTGTGTTGGTGAGTGCCATGTGCTGTGTGAAGTGTGCCCGGACAGTTCAGGTGTCATGCTGCACATGCCAGCCCCAGGGTTTACTCTGCAGGTGGCACATGGGCTGGACCTGGAACTGCACACAACACTTGGAATCTGGGTTGTAGCACATCCAGCAGTGCCCCACTGGATTGGCATTGTACATTGGCTCTGCTGCACCCAGAAAGCCTGTGACCCAATTTGGACCAGACCTGGAGTCAATATATCTCATGCAACCTGTGTCCTGACTGACCCTATAGGCTACTGGTAGTGGGGGTGCATGCCTCCCCCCGACAGAACCATCCCCACTGCCAACATTGCCGGTGCCATCTGTGGGAACTCGCCAACTCCATCCCTGCTGCAAGTGTCTGTGGGACCTCGCCAGCTCTGCCCCACTGCTCCTGCCCCCACTGAAGGCTTCTGCAGGTGCCCCCCCCAGACTAGAGAGGCACCAGTTGCACATGCCTAACCCTACACGTACAGCTGGGTTCAGCCCAAGACGTCAGTGCTGTATGCAGCATGCAGGCTGGATGCAGTGCCGTGGGTGCTGTTCCCAGTGGCACGTGGGAGCAGTCTAGACCCAGCCCACAGACTGGCTCAGTGACTGTCATCTGTTCCACGTGCCAAATGAGTTTGATGCTGGTCCATACTGTGCCACTACAGATCACCCTGCCCTCACTCAAACTCCTGCTTACTCTCCAGTTCCTTCAGAGCCTATCTCTCTACTGTGGCACAGTCTTCACTCGCCATGCAAAATTGTTACAAAATTATATTGTAGTATTAACCCAGGGACAACATGCACCTGATAAAAAGCAACATAGTCATGGGAAACCAATGAGGCAGCAGTTTCTGCAGGCCTAGACTGCTATCTGCCCCAGGGGATGAATAGGGCATCTAGGTTTCCTGCTGATGGGATGTATCTACATAGGATGCTGCCTGTGCAGTAGCCTAATAATACTGCACGGTAGCCTTATGTCATAGCACGGACAGTGCTAATACACTACTGCACAGAAGGTACAGGACAGTATGGTCACTTAAAAGACATCTGCTGGTATTACTGCACAGTAACTCCACTTACTGAGGATTTATTTAGTACTAAGTAAATGCACAGTACCTACTGCACAGTAGCGTCTCATATAGATGTGCCCATGGAGCTTTTTACAGCCACTACTTACTGCAAAGCTTGCTCATGCTGAGCTCTTCCCAACCCCTCACCAATGCCATAATGCACACCACCAGAACTGCAGGCCAGAAACTGGCCCCTTTAGCCTACTAGGTCATATGGGGTAGAGAGGAAAAATAAGTTGAAGGCTTCTGACTTTAGAATTCCTTTCAAACGGTGTATTGGGACTGCAGCAACATGTTAAAGATCTGCTTATATTTAAAGTCTGTGTAAAAATAAGCTTATGAAATCCAGCAAATAACAGGCTTGAACTCAACTTGCCTTGTTGGAAACTTAGGAGAAGCACATGGATAACTATGCCAACCAGTGCCTCCATGTGTGCGAGGAGAGGGCTGTTTAAACGTGACCATTGCATGAGTACAAGGAAGAAAGAAGCATCTATGAGATACCTATTCCAGGAGGTTCCACACACAAAGAGAAGTCACAGCCCATATATATACGAAATCACTGCTTTTGCTAGATATATGTATTGTGGGGACTAGAGTGAAGGTACACACTCACACCCATTCTGAATGCATATGTGTATTTGCATAATGAAGATGTAGCCAGCCAAAAACCCAGGACCCTCCCATGTTTTAGCCATGCATAGTTAAAGTATTTGCACAGGAAACCTGGTTTCCAGTTCCCTCTAGTCCCTACTCTAACCCCAAGGACATTTAAACCTGCATCTCTTTGACTTCCCAGCGTGAAGCTCTAACCACTACACCACTTGTCTCCTTTTGAAGTTGGCCACTAGGCAGCTGAGAGAGACCTATGTGCGGTTAAAAGGAAAAAAACAGGGCAAGGTGTGGGTGGCTCATTGAAATGACTGCTTTCTTGAAAAGTAATCGGTTTTGGGTGCTAGCCTGGATCTTGGCTCCAGAGATTGCTTCACTTAGAAAAAACATGTTCTAAATGTCTTCTAATTATCTTAGTTTTAATTTTTCATGGTAATACTTCCCAGCCACAAATTGAGCCCCATGTTTTAGATGAGATTTTTTTCTCTGTTAGCTCCACTTCCTTCCTTTGCACAATTTCTCCGTCACTTTTTGGTACATCAGATTTTTCCCATTTTCATTTCCAGTGCAACGTATTTCTTTGGCTTTTGCTGGTGGAGATGCTGTGTGATGCATTCTTGGGTATCTTCAAAATTTGTATGGATTAACTCTGATTAGTACATTATTCACTGCATTTACCTCTCCCATCCCAGGAAATCTCTCTCTTTAGCTGTGCAAGCCCTTTTACAGTGGACCTGGGAAGCTATGGCTTGAGACTGTTTGCAACCTGTCCTCTTCTGTGGAGCACTTGAGAGCAGGAGGAGAAGCCCTGCTCTTGTGGGCACTGGCTCAGAGGAGAAGCTGTGGTGAAAGTCCTACAGCAGGACCCAGCAGATGTGGCTCATGCTGAGGCTTTTGGCTCCTCTGAA
>JAGPOW010001626.1:588051-605649 GCA_030014935.1 Caiman crocodilus
GCTCTTGTGGGCACTGGCTCAGAGGAGAAGCTGTGGTGAAAGTCCTACAGCAGGACCCAGCAGATGTGGCTCATGCTGAGGCTTTTGGCTCCTCTGAAGGGCTCTGGGCCACCCTCAGCCATGCTGGCTGAATGAACCAGTCTCCAGCTAGTCCAGCACTACAGGAAGTGGCTTCTTTTGAGCCCCCCTGAGTGCAGGCTGCTGTGCAGAGACTGTCAGCTCATTCTGACCCTGCAAGTGATGTTTACAGTTTTGGGGAGGATGTGATAGTCAGCTCTTACCCACAGTTCCCTTGAGAGTAGGGGTACTACTTCTTCTGGACACCATTTAGGTGAGAAACCCTGATAGAAACTTGTTTTTGCTCCCATCTGGCTGGTAACCGAGCAGTTGCTATTCCGAGCTGTTAGTGGTTTTCTGTCACCTAACATTTGTCCAGGACTGTTCTTGGCCTATGCCTCGATGCTGGCTAAGAACATCAGTAGCTGCTTCTGGTTGGGACCCTCTCCTGTAACCTGCATGAAAAGATTTATAACTCCTTGCAGAACTCCTCTCAGTGCCCTGGGAAAGTACCAACACTTCCCCCCCCAATTAATATATTATTGTTTGATTAATGCAGCTGCGATTAGCACAGCTGATTCAGGAAGCTAACACGTGTATTATACTGTGGAAGCTCAATGTGCCTGTACCACTGGGAAGCCTTCTCAGTGGCCACATGTTTCATGGAAATTATCCTCTAATGGAATGAGGGATTCTATACAGAATTTATTTGACTCTAATCCAGCATAATTCCCTCGACTCGGTATTAGTTGTAACTGAACCAACTTTGGTTTAATGTCAATTGACAAACTTTCATTTTAAGCTCCAAGCTACTCCTTGCGTCACTGACTGGCCATAAGTGACACAACTATTCTCAGTCCAGTGTGATTTGTTGAACACAGATCCCTACACAATGTGTGGCCTGCAGGCAAGATCTGCTACAGCTGCCAGCAGCTAAGGAATGAATGCTGCCATTGCTCAACCCAATTGTCTCAGCCACTAGAGCTGCAATTTTAGCGTGGCCAGCACCCAGGATCCAGATCTGGCCCATGTGGTCCAATGAGTTGGATACTCTTGCCGTGGCAATAATTACGTGAAACTGGCACACTGATATTAAGCTGCTAGAGCAAAGATTTCACAGACTAGCATGAAAGAACACATTTTCCCCTGATTTGTGTGGTGCATTGCACAGTGAATCCTGGCATATTGAGCACATGACTACATTTCTAATTTACATGTAACAAAAAGTAAGAGCACTCCAGTTCTAGCATTAAAATTATGAAAAGTCAAAGTGATGGTCCCTGGAATCCTGTCACTGTAAGCAAAAGCGGGTCTCAGAAGTTAGCCCAGAACTGCTTCAAACAAGGTAAAGCAGTATTTGGAGGGTGTCACAAGAAGTTCCTGGTAGGGAATATGTGCTTACTGCAGGGCTTAACGCTGATTTGATTAGTCAAATATATACTGAATACTGACTGGACAAACTAGAAGTACTTGGGTATGTGCTTGTACAGTAGATTTCTGTGTTCCTAGAAGCTCTTGTGTAGCCATATGTACCCTGCTGCTCTCCTCGCTGTTAGCTGCCTGATCGTTCAGCTTCCTGTGCACCAACAGTTGTTTCATCCTTACTTGCAATGAGCTCATAGAAACAGCTGCAAGAATAGTTATCTCCATGGGATGTAACAGTTTTTAAAAAGTAGAACAAGAGGCTAGAATCTAAGGAATCCCTTCTTCCTCAAGGCAAGTGGCTTAACTTTAATGCTTAGAGGAAATTATATCAGTTGAATACAAGGAGTACCAAGTGCATGCAGAAAGGTTTGGTCTCATCTATGAGCTTTGTAACAAGGGGCCTCCATTGGGCTGGTCCGCCATTGGCCCGGCTGAGCTAACCACCCACCTCACTCTCCTGCCATGCCTTGTTGTTTCATAGTTGGTTCTCATTAGGTGGGAGGCTGCCCATTCTTGTCCCGATGCCAGGGGGTGCTCCTTGTGGCTCTGATCCCTCCCTACAATGCAGCCCAAGTCTCAGACAGGGCATCCAAGTGACACAAATACTCCCGCCCTACAGCTGGACCAAGCTTAGCCATTATTGTCAAGCCTCATACACACACACGTTCATACTGCCCTCCTCTCACTAGGACCTCTCACGCTCCACCCCTTCTCACAGGATCTCTTTCACGCATTGACCACTTATACCACCTTGCTCCCTAACAGAGCGGGCCCCTTTGGCCTTAGGCTTTATCTAGTACACACCTTGGGTAGCAGATGGACTGTCTTTTGGGCCTCTCCCACGATCCTCACCAGGGTAGTGGCCAGCCAATTACCTAACCAGGGCCAAGCTTGCCCTGGCCCCTCCCTGGGCAACTCTACACAGACTCTCACACACACACACACTAGGTTCCCAGCCCTCTGGTTTCCTCCTCACTGGGGCTCCACATCTTTTACCTGCTCACTGAGGCTATGCGGTTTCCTTCCACAATGGAGGCTCAGGTAGCCGTAGCTATGCCTGGCCCCAACTGTTATCCACAGTAACATGGGGGCTAGGAGTTATTAAGGAGCCCTGACCTGCCTTCCACTGGGATGGTAACTGGTCAGGTATTTTCCTGGAGGCTCCTGCACCACTGGGAACCCCACCAGGACACGCACTCCTGGCAGGGTGCAGTTTTAAGTCATGCCCAGGACCAAGAGCCTCCTGCTTCTACCTGCAGATGTTTTCATACAGCAGCTCAGCCAGGCAATGTTTCTGCCTGGCCTGCCAGCAGCAATCTGCTGTTTAAATAGGCAGTCAAGCCCTCAAAATGACTGCTGCAATCAAGCACGTGCTGGCTGTTTGGCTCAGCCCTTAAAGTGGTAGGGACCAAGAGATGCACAACATTTAGCTGAAGTTCCTGGCCACAGTCCATATTTGTTTGGCAGCTGCTATTGCTCCGTACCTATAATTAAAACTCTGCCTCAGCTCTGCAGTGCAGACTTTGCAGCAGGTGTCAGCAACATTTTACCAACTCTCATTTAATATTATATATATAGTGTTCAGCTCCATGCAAAAACATGACCAACAAAGCAGCTACAAATGACTTAGCTCTACATCAGGAAAGGTTGAAATGTTGCTCCCTTCAGCTGTTTGGCTGCAGGCACTTTTTACATTTCTTTACATTTTGCAGGGTAAATATATAGTGTCAAAACCACCTGCTAGCTCTTAGTGTAATGGAAATTCGTACTGAACAAAGAACGTTCTGAGTAAGGAAACCTCAGAAGCAGTTTTGCACTATTGCTGTAAAAATACACCTATGACAGTTTCCTGTTTAATGTCAAGTGAAAATCAGTTAAATAGTCCATTAAACAGCACCCAGTATGGTGGAAGCTGCAAAAACTGTTTTGTTTCTTGAAGAATTATACCATGGTATTTGAGATCTCACTAGTTGCCTGGTTCATTTCAGTGTTATGATTTATGCAGTTACTAGATATATATTCAGGACAGTCACT
This sequence comes from Caiman crocodilus, assembly GCA_030014935.1. NCBI lineage: Eukaryota > Metazoa > Chordata > Crocodylia > Alligatoridae > Caiman > Caiman crocodilus. The sequence continues at coordinate 591,568 of JAGPOW010001626.1, forward strand.
ATGTTGTCAGGAAAGGAACAACACTTCAACTTTATCTGAAGCTCAGAACTAAATATATTGCATCTGCTTTGTTGGTCATGTTTTCACCTGGAGCTGAAAATCATATATAAAATTAATTATATTAGGAATTATCCAGATCAACATAGATACCATAATGTATATGTAGTACTTAGAGCTGGTCGAAGCATTAGTGTGCTGTAAAAAAATGAAGGTGGAATATTTAGGGCTGTGAAATTGGTTGGTGAGTTTTTTCAGGGTTTGGGGGTTAGTTGACTTACTTTGTTTGCTTATTTTTCTTGTCTGCCCTAGCTCTATTTCTTTATTTAGAAAAAAATTATATTCCATCTATAAATGGAAAATAGAAAATGCAGATTGTTCCTTATCCATATCCATGTTAATGGAGGGAAAATGTATCAACTCTATATGATTAACAAATTTAATTTTGAAGGGGGAAATTTTGAAAAATACTATTTTTTCATTAAAATGTTTGTAAGTTTTTTGTATTTTAAAATCTTTTCAAAGAAAAAAATCTTGACTGGCTTTACAGCTGACTTTGGAAACTACAGCTTAAAATTGTTGGGTTTAGATGCAGCTGAAAACTGAAATAATTTGGGGAATTAATAGCCACTTTGCATAAATTACTTCTGATAAATTACTAATTTACTTATCAAGGATGGCCCCAATCCAAAGTCTCATGAACTGAATACATTTCTTCCTGTTGACTTCATTGGCCCTTGTGAAACAAAAAGGAATTGTGATGCATCATAAAATACACGCTCTTCATTTAATCAATGAAATCTAGCCAGGTTATCATAATTATTATAAATACTTCACAATGGAACAATAATGAATACCCAGTGCCCTTTGTGGAACAGTGTGCTATCAACATTGTAAGGATTAAATCTACTTGTTGGAGAAGACTTCTTTCACATAGATGGAGGCACAACTGCTTTAAGAATTATACAGGAAATGATGTCAAAAAGGCAGGGCTTGCCCAGGAGGCAGCTATTCATTAATTACAGGTGATAGGTAAAGGAGAATTCCTTTTCCAACCTAGGCATCTTGGACCTGGAATCTTTCCAGGGAACATGATTTCTGGGGAGCTCTATTCTTGCTGAGTGCCAGTTTGCGAACTCCTTGCATAAGATGTCACCCATTATATACTTTTCTAGCTTAAATCAGGAAGGATAGACATTGGCGAATTACATTAAATATCAAGTAGTTGTTAATACGATGATTATCATTACACTGAATGTGTTCTATAATGCCTGTCACTGTCACCAATTCACAAAACCATAAAACTGGGTCTATGACTAATTGGAAATCCAATGTAAATCCTGTGTAAATGTAGGGCTTTTCAAAGTTCATATATTGATTTGGGAGTAAGCAATTTAGTCAGGCATTTAACTGGCTGCTGAACCGTTCGGCAAACAGCTACAAAATGGTGCCCCATTGGCACATTAAGTTGCAAATGTAGTTACAGTGACTATAATTGTGAAGTGCAACCAAAAGCTGGAATTTAGTTCGAGTTGCAGTTCAAGTTTCAGAATGGCTATTATTTTATTCAGAGCTATTCATCCCATCCCCAATTTTAATAACACAGTTGTCTGGGAAATTTCCTGCTCCGGTTTTAGAATCAGTCCCTCACCTTGGTCCTGCCCGGGAGCAAGGGATGACCAAGATACTCCCTTGAGGTTTCTCCTATATTCCTGTGATAATTCTTGATCCCCATTTTACATTCTTAGGTTGTGTGTGTGAGAGTGCAAGCCCTAGAGAGGTCTCGCTTGCTCACTTACTCCCCCACTTTGAAGTCTCCCTTTGTGGCAGAGCGCTGGTAGTGCTTGCCACTCTGTTAAGTCAAGCAGCCAGCAGGTGCTCGAGCATGGCTGCCGTTTTAAAACACTGGCTGCCTATATAAACAGAGCAGATTGCTGCTGGCAGGCCAGACAGAAATATTGCCTAGGTGAGCTGCATGGAACATTTTGCAGGTAAGAGCTGGAGGCTCTTAGTCCTGGCCATGACCTCAAACTGTACCCTGCTGGGGAAGGGTGGCCTGGCAGGGCTCCTGGTTGCATGGAAGCCCACAGGAATTGCCAGGTCATTTATCTCCCTGGTGAAAGGTGAGGAGGGGCACCTTAACCCTAGCCCCCACCTCTATGAGGGTTTTGGAGGCAGCTAGGGGAGTAGTGGGGCCAGGTATGTTCACATATAGGTGCCTGAGCCCAGCAGGGATATGAGGTCCCAGAGACCCCAGAGGGGGTAGTGTGGAGAACAGTGAGAGGCCCCAACCAAAGTCAGGCTGAAGGGCTGTGAATGTGAGGGGGCTGAGTTGGGCTGAAGTCAGAGCAGGCCTGAGCAACAACCCAAGGGGTGCACTGAGCAGGGCCAAATGAGAGTAAGCTTGAAGGACAGTGCAAGGGCCCGTCCTGTGAGAAGTTGTGCCTGGTAAGGGAACTTGCTGGAGCCAAAGGACTGCATGGTGAGACCGGTATGGGAGTAGCGGAAGGCTGATGGCCCCAGAGGGGGCACTTAAGGAGGAGCAAGGGCAGTGGAGTGTGGCCCAGTAATGGGTGGTATGTCAGAGGCTGTGGTGAGAGAGGGGTGGAGTGGAAGAGGCCTCCTGTGAGAGGGGGAGGTGGTATGGACATGCGTATGTGTGTATGTGGAGTCCAAATTTGGACTCAGTTTGCTCCGGTCTCAGACAGGGAGTGATATGAACCTGGATGCCGTCTGAGGCGTGGGCTGCAGTATAGGGCAGGTTCGGCGCTACAGATAGGGACCCCTGCCATCAGGGCATGTAATGGGCAGTCCTTCGTATTTACCATCAGTTTGTAGGAACACCAAAAAGGATCGGGCCCCTTTCTGTAACAGTGACAGAAACCTGTAAATTGAAGTGGTGGGTTTTTAATCATCACAATTAAAAACACAGCGTTTCAAATTATGGGTCTAAACCCCCCTCATGTGTACAAGTGGCCCAGAAGCCTAGAGACCCCAGTGACAAGTTGAGGTCAGTTATGAGCTGACACATGAACGTAACAAAAATGTGAGTACAACTGCCCACTTTCCCTATATCTCTCACAAAATTAGGGCTGGTTGGATCTGGATTTCGACTTGACAGATCTTAAGAGGTTTGAGTCCAAGACCAACTAGACAGGCAGAATTAACCCTAGGCAGAGCAGAAATAACTCTAGGCAGGCAGAATCAACTCTGCCCTATAAATAGAGGTCTTTTTTTCTTTTTACATTGAAATACTTTCCATGTAACCAAAATATGTGCCTCAATATGATTGACTTTGAATTTTAGGCTGAAGACAAGATGGCAAGTCTTAGACAAATTTATTGGTGGTGCAAAAGATGCTTTATTTATTCTGGTATTTCAAGTACATTTAACCATTTTGTGTAATTTCTTTACTTATTTGATTCCTCTGTGGGCTTTTGCAAGAATCGCATTTCAGAGACTTCCTCTATGTTACAAACAGATGCTGCACTTGCCCTGGGAGAAAGTAATTTGTCTCAGGATTATCCACACATGCCAATCTATTCCCCTGCTTTAAATGCTTCTGCTGTATGGTGGGAAAAATGCATTAATGCTTTTTTTCAGGACATCCCATTGTACAGCTGTACGGTTACAGCAGTTCATTTCAGAGACAGATTGTGTTCCCTACTAGACCACTTACTGTCAAAGGGCCATCAATACAGCTCATAAACAATGGGTGCCTATACACGAACAGGGATGCTGCTCCAATGATCTGTAATTACAGCATATTAGAGCAGAATCGAGTCTACCGGAACATGGTAATTACTGCACTCCAGCAGCCTCTCATGCCTCGTGTATCAATGTCTTCAATTTCAAAATGGAAGTGGGGATGCTTTATCTAAAGTTTATTTGATGAACTTCAGATAAAGCACCCCCAGCACCATTTTGAAGTGCAGGGCTGCAAGTCCCAAATTTAAGCTGGCATAGCTACACCACATTAGCCCACATGTAGATGCTTAATGTGCATTAATGCAGTATGTGTCAATGGAGGCACACTGTGTTAATATGTATTAGCTTAGCTACATGTGGGCTAATGCAAATTAGCTATGCCAGTCTAAATTTAATGTACCTAAATTGCCTTAATGCACCTTAAACAAAGTTGCCTTAAGTTTAGGTGTATGTAACTACACGTGTAGACACACACACTGTGTGCATTAGCATGACTACATGTGGGTTAATGCAACTTAGCTATGGCAGCCTAAATGTAATGTGTCTTAATGCACCCAAATCACCTTTAATGCACCTTAAACAAAGGCACATTAAATATAGGTGCATGCAAATCCATGTGTAGGCATGCCCACTGTGTCTCAGGCTCACAGCAGCTTGAATCCCAGCCAAGTCTTCCTCTTCAGGGCCATTCGATTTAATTGCACCGCATTAATGCACATTCAGCATCTACCATCATTCTTAATGGTCTGTCCAACATGTAGGAATGTAAGAATGAGATGATAATGGGGTACCTTTACACAATATAACAGAAAAAATCTACAAATATGTGAGCTAGCTCTGAATGAGATAGATGAAGTCCCAAAAGAGGTGGAGCAGTTTCTTAGCTGTGCATGAGGCCTGGTGGAGTGGCACCTCAGCTTCCACACTGGACTCTGTCCACAGGCAAAGGGGGGTGAATGGGAACTTGATGTTTTAGCCAGAGTTCTGACATTGCTTTTGCTGTTGATAGGGTTGCTCACATACATGATTGCTGGTGGTGAGTCCAGCTTCATTCCCGAACCCAGAGCCCCGTAAAATCAACAGGAATCTTTCCATTCGTCGAATGTTTTTTACAGAGTGAACAAGAAAGATCCCATCCAAGAGCTGAAGCAGGGAGAGTGCATGAGATATCTTTCTTTCAGAGCTCCATCTCTAGCTGAGGGGTTTATTCTTGTTTGTGTTTTTCTGACAGTGGCTTAACAACGTTAACACCCACTAACAAGTACTGAGGTTTGACATTATAATATCAGATGTTGAGGACCTATTTAACCAAGGGCTTGCTTCTCAGGTGAGTAGCATGAAAGCTTCTGGTGCGTTTTCCATAGGAACATTTCTGAAGAAATAATTTGATGCCCTTCGGCTGGTGTTTGCCTGTCTTATCACTGGACATTCAGGTAACAATATCATACATCTGCATCTTTCCCCCTATGGTCAAAGGAAAGGAATTAATTTTTTCATCCAGGACTTCAGCCCCAGATCTAGGACCTACACCCACAAACAAAAGTAAGGGTTGCTTTTTTGTGGTGTTTGGTACTTATTAAAGAATTGAACAGCTAAGGGCACAGTTTATCTATTGTGATTCTTTCTTAAATCAGGAGATGAATGACAAATCAATAGCAGATGATACGATGAAAGAATTACACATGTAAGCATGTGTGTGTGTATACTACAGAACTTTTTCCTTAGCTGGAATTTAATGCAACAGTCTGGCAAAGTTACAGAAACATTTGCGATAAAAATAACAATTTTTTTTTTGTTCTGTACCCATTGTTACATACTGTTACAATCTCAGAGGTGATAAAGGGAATCAGGTCAAATAAACTGACAGACCTGTGAACACCAGCAAATAGGGATCAAGTCCTGGGGAGTGATGAGGTGAATGGGAGTGGAAGATACTGAGTATGTTACTGAGTTGGACTCTATACTCTGACCCTAAAGCATACAATGCAAGTGGAGAATGCTGTACTGACACTCATACGCAGCCAACTCCCCTGATGTTCATGTATGGTCATCTACCCTTGGTTGGTTCATTACAGAACCAACCTATCTACTGTGCCTGAGAGCTGGCCATAGATCAATTTTATTTTAGTTTTGCAATCCCTTCTGACCCTTCTGATTGCTTATTCCTTTTGTTATTGTTCCAGTGGGCCAGCTTTGAAAATTTTGGCTTGGCTTGGCTTGGCTTGTCTAACTCCTAGTCTTCCTGGTATTCCTTGTGTTCTGTAGTCTGGATAGAATTCAGTTTCCATTTGTGCATCACAATAGTAATTTTATAGCTGCATAGATGACATTTTTGCTATTGCAATGGGCAAGTATATTTCCTCTGCAATATAGACATGTAAGCGTGTGCATATAGACTGACCAAATGCAGAATCCTATGCACCAGTCAGTTCAGGATGTTTCTATGTATATGTACCCATTGTGGACAGGTACTGGTGTCTAAGATATGAGAGTGGTAGTCATGAAAATTGTAAGTGGTCACAAACCCATGACTATTGGGTGTTATATTACAGAGCAGAAGGTCACCTCTATCATGTATTATTCCTAGTAGCAGAGTGGTTAGGGCACTCAGCCAGGAAATAAAATATCTAAATTCTAGTCCTTTTCATGAAGAAAAGGTAAAAATGTGAATCCTGTTAATTTCATAGGACAGTTTGCTAACCATCACCTGGCAGTTAGCTATTACCCAGTCCCTCTTATCAATGACAGCACACCTCATAATTGTCAAAATGTACGTCATCTTTTATTGACAGGAATTAATTCTCTTCTACGTTTCTCTTGTTATGCCCTACTCTTTCATTACCCATTTTTGTTCACCCTTTTCATATTGCTGCAATGATGACAACTCACAAAATACTGTTGATTAATTAGAAAATATTTGATTCATCCATGAATTTTTGATTCATCCATGACATTTTAAGAATTTTCTCTAAAACTTGGCTAATTTATAGGTCTTGGCAGACCTGAGTTTTACACACAGTAGTTAAAGAGAAGGCTGGAATGATGTTTTCTGATTGCCTTGAGTTGTGACTCATTTGTAAGCTCCTAGCAACTATCTCATCATACTTTTTTTTCCCTATAACTCTTGTACTTTTATTGACTGTCCTTGAACAAGAAGAAAGCTTGGGGAAGAAACTCTTGGTCTTAAAGAAAGTTTTTAGTTTATTTCTTTCAATGCAAAAATTATGGTTTTTGTTGCAGCTTTCTCATTCTGGAGTGCTTTATTTGTTATGGCTTGGGGTTTCTATTACTTGTTCTTAATATCTATTTTCTATTCCTTCATGACAACCTAAATATACTTCTTCTCTCACAAACTCCTTCTTAAGATGCAATTAAAGTTGCAGGCACATGATACAAATATTACATCCCAAGAATGGTACCATCAAGCCAACCCAAAAATAGACAAAGCTCAAACCCGAGAAGCCAGGATATGAGAAGCTTTGCAAGGGGATCCCATTATGTTTGTGGTGACTATTGGATGTTCTCCTCTGCTTTATGCCTTAGGGCACAACAGTGATCTCTTCCCTTTGTCCATCCTTTCTTCCAACGGTATATGGAACTTGCCTTTGTTCTGCTGATGCACGGATCCTGCCTGCAGTGCTGGAAGCCCCTGCTGGCAGCAAGAACTAGCCTGGTCCTGCCAAAAGGTGCATGCCAGTGGGCTGGGCCAGTACCATGCACCACATGAAGCTGTCAGGTCTCAGGCAGTGCCATACACAATTGAGGGGCTCTGCCAGTAGCAGGCCATGACAGCCCCAGTGGCCCACTACTGCCTACTGCTGGGGTGGGGAGGAAGGGGGAGGAGAGGGGCTGCGTGCTATCCAGGGGGGCAGGCAGAGGACTCATCCCTCCCACACAATCCCTCCCACCCCCACACAGTGCTCCCAAACCTACAACCACCACACAATCCACCCCTACACTCCCCCAAACCGCCACATGATTCAACCCCCCAAATGTCACCCCTACATGCCTATACCCACCTCTTTACCCACCCAAAAACCCCACACACACAACCCCCCCGAAACCCCACTCCCACATAACTCTCCCCCACAAGCCCCAACGCTGCCTGTCCAGTTGCCAGACTGGATGGTACCTGCTGGCAAGAGCTGTGGCTGCAGGGGCAACTGCCACACTGCAGCTCTGCTCTGCCCCATGCCCACACCACTGCTGGGACATATGGCTCCAGCCTGGGGGGTCTCCTGGTCGAAAAAAACCAAGGGTGCAAGGGGAGTGATGGGGTGCAGGGAAGGTTGGAGGTGCTGCAAAGTTGTGTGTGTGAGAGACTGACAGATGGGGTCAGGGATGGGGGAGCACTCTGCGTAGGAGGGACCACCAGAACCTGGTTTAGATCTCCCCTGCTCCTCTAGGGCAGCCTGTGCAGTGGGAGGCCAGCCTGGAAGGGAAAGGACTTGCCCAGCCCAGACCCTGAGCCCAAGTTAAGGGCTTCCCAGAAATGGCATGGGGATTGCTGGTGCCTGGGAACAGGCACAGGGAACAGAACAATAAGGGCTGGCACTGCTCAGAGACACAAAGTAGTGGGTGGGACAGCTGCAGTTGGACACATGTCCTGGTGCTGGGACAGAGCTGAGGCTTGGAGGGAGCTAGTGGGGGGCAGGCAGGGACTGTGGGTCAGGAGTGAGGGGCACCAATGGGACTGTGAGTGAGGGGCAAGGGCAAGGCACTGGTATATCAGTGCTGCTCAGTGCCCCACATCCTGGTGAACAAAGGGGGCAGGGGCAGCTCTGATTTTTCCATGATAAAAAAATTGAAAGCAAATGCCAAAGTGTATACATATTTAGAATTCATTTTATTATAATGATAGAGGCACTGGTAGGCTTCCAAATAGCTTTAAAATTGTAAATATATCAATAAAACACTGCCAAACTGATCTCTCTCTATATATAGTGGTGTTTCATTTTAATCATGGTAGAAGACAGATTTTACGTATTTTAATGACAGAATTCAGTTTTTTTAAAACAGAAAATTTTCAATTTTAATACAGGGAACACCAGGATCCCTGCTGGTGAGGCAAGTGGTTGGACCTGGGCAGAGGAGCCTGCCAGGGACCAGCACAGGGTACCCAGCTGAAGGACAGATGAGGTGGCTGACCTCCTAGCCATTTGGCTATGCTGTCCCTGTCTGGGTCTGGCAGGAATAGCCATAGGGTCACCAGTCCAAGGGTGTGGATGCTGTTGCAGGTGGCAGCAGGCAACAGCCCCCTATGCCAGACTACTGCAGTGGGTAAAGGGTGCTGGAGCAGTGGGTAAAGGGTGCTGGAGCCCTAGGTTAGGGCTGCTTTGGCAGTCCAGCTAGCACAAGGGAACAGCGTCTCCAGAAACCAACTGTCTGGGCCTCAGAAACTCCTGTCTATTTTGTTACCAGATTTGCCCATTACTTTGCGAGTACTCATTTATTAGGGATGTTTCTAGGGTCTTTGTAATTCTATCAATGTGCTGCTTGTGTTACTTGTGTTACTATACGGAGCTGTGTATCTTTCTTCTGCAAGCCTTCATCCCCAATGGAGCTATCTTGCAGGACTCAGTTTCAATGGGGCTGGGTTCCGCCAGTCACCAAATCAGTCATACACACTAACACACACAAATTAACATGACATGCCTGACCTGGCCAGATTGATCAACATGGACAGGCTGACACCCTCATATGCCAAGAATCAGTTCATCAGTGCAACAATAACCTGCAGTCAGACACAAGCACACAGGCAAACAGAATCCCTCTGAATCCGGCCAAGTGCCCAGCTGACACCCTAATGGGCCAGCATTCAGTTCATAGGGCACGTCTGAGCCAAACTGGGTCAATCAGCCTGTACGAGGTGATCCCCTTATGTGTTTCAAACTCAGCACATCCCAGTCTTTGGCCTCTTGATGAGCAGACCCCACAGTATTCTTAGGCTTCATAAGGATCTTTAGCTTAGGTAAAAGAAGTGTTGCTGCAGAGTACACGAGGAAAGAAAAGCAGAGAAGGAAAAATATACCCAGTTACTACCAGTTTGACTATAAAAGTTATTTATTACTGAGCATATGAAAAATATAATGGTACTAGTAGTAATAGACGTGCAAAGGAAAAACAAACACAAACAATTACAGTACTACCCTGGTTTCACTAAGTATTTGCGGAAACTTAGCTCAAGCTTAACTAATAAAGTTCAGGTTCAGAAATTTAAGCCTAGAGTGAAAAGAGAGAGAGAGCGCTGGGTTCTCACCAGTCCAAGGTATTCGGGCTGCAAAGCTGACAGGCACAGTCTGTAGCACAATCCTTGAAAGGAGACGATCTGTTCTTCCAGTGTCCCACGAACAACAGGGAATGGTGTCAGCACACAAGTTTTTTTCTTCTTGAAGCACACACACTGCTGCTTTTTACAAATTTTATACCCTCAGTTCAGCTGTTTCGAAGCATCCTCAATAGTGTAAATCATTGTCTCTTCTATTGACAAGGGGTTATCTGGTTTGGAACATCTCAAGAAACTGATTGATAATCAGGAAACACATAAGGTTAGGGAGTAACCAGACATTTGGGAGTCAGCTTGAAACTCCTATGGATGGCAGATATACTGATGGGATACCTCATGGGTTCTTCAGAAACAATAGATAGCTTGCAGCATCAGGGTTTTGGATTTTCACTTGTTGTGAACAAGCCTCAGCTTAGTCTGACTTTTCCAGATCTTACTATAGTCTTTTAACAGACTTAAGACAGTTATTGGGGTGCTCATAATCTTTTGTGGAGAGGACTCCCACCAGTTGTCTTGGGAAAAGTATGGCAACACCTGTGATTAGAGCTCCAACAGGCTGGATGCTGCGATGAACCCTTAACCATTGTTCAAATGCTACTCATACCCCCTCTCACTAAGTCTCTTTGCTTCAGCATTCCCTAACCTGGAAACGAGTTTTAGTCAATCAAGTTTAAATAGGCCTCCCATAGTGGGACCAGGGAATGTACAGCTCAAGATTAGCCTCTATTAAACTTAGAGGTGTGTATGTGTCGGAGGGGGGAGGGGGAAGTCCTTTGTAAATCCAGATTAGAACTGGTCCAATAAATGCTGAGCTGGGTGTGTGTGAACATGGGTCGATTAGCATTTGGAGCACAGATTCCCCAACATGCAGTGCTCCCTTGCTTCTCTAATCCCAGAATTCACTGCAGTCTCTGCTTCAGGCTTTCTGTTCTCCATCTCTCATGTAAATGAATGGTCATCTGGTTCCATCTTGGATGCAAATGAGACGTAGGGCAGTTGTTTCACTCTGGTCACCCTTATCTAGGGGGTCTTAGGTGTGTCTCTCACTGCATCTTAATCAGTTTTGTTTATGTAGAGGGGGAGGGAGGGGGAATTCTTTGTGAGTGAGACAGACTGCGTCCTGTGCCAGGGTTGCCCGAGAACGCAGAGCTGAGACGTAACAATCTGTCCATTCAAAATTGCTATGGGCTGTAAGACCCACCCAGTAAACTAGTAGCCCCCACTATATGGGGGCTAATGGATGAATGGAACAACTGATTTAGTGGGCCCACTAAAGAAAAAAAACAGGATAGGATTGATTTGGGGGTCAAAAGGTCAAAACGTGAAAGTAAGTATTCCAGAGGGGGACACAGAACAGAGCCCCCTAGACTGCACCTACCGGTCCTCAAAGGCATTCAAGGAGCTGGTGGATGCCACCCACTGGTGCTCTGTCTAGAAATATGCTCAGACAAGTGAAAGGAAAGCAGCCCCACAGTCTCTGGGTGCTTTCCTGGCCAGAGAATCCTTCCTGGTCTAGTACAGGGACCATTTGGCCACAGCCAGGAGGAAGTTGACCCAGAGGTTCCGGAATTTGGGAGGCTGTTGATGGAGTGACCAATAACAAAAAGCTGTGGAGTGAACTTCAATCTCATGAAAACGTTCTGGAGATGGAGGTGGAGGGGCTGCAGCCTAGTGCACTCGAAGTTCATGTGTGCCAGCATCTCCCTCTGCCTGCAGAAAGGGCAGGAGATGGGGGTGTCTGTGAAACATGCCACATACACACCTGTGGAGACAACTCCATGGAGAAGCCGCCAGCTGAGGTCCCCAGTGGCTCATGGGTTGAGGGTAGAGTACAGACTCAGCCACTGGGGTGCCCCAGGCATGCCCACACCAAGCAGGTTCTGCCACTTGGTGTCTAGGTAGGATGTGAGGGTGGCATGATAAGGTACACCAGAATATAGAGGTGGTGGCAATGGACAGTGGAAAAGCAGACCAGTCTAGTGTCCTCCCGCCATCTCAGTTGGTGGAGCAGGGAGCGCCACAAGGTCAGGCAAGGCCTCACAACAAACTCCAGTGGGCTGTAGGACAGAGGGGGGCATGAACCACCAACATGTAGGACCTGGTCAGCAAAGGCAAGGGTGCCAGGAGGTAGGGCAGATTTCACCTCCTGGACCAGACAACAGGTTGCAAGCATCATGGGCCAACACAGGGCCGACACAGCATGGTCCACCTACTCCTGCCTATTGAACTCCAGGTCTCCAATATGAGTGACACCAGCCAGGATCAAACTCTGTCACATCCAGGGCACTTCTGCTGTCAATACCTCCAGCTGGGGGCTCCAGAGGAGGGGCTCGATGAGCAGGTTGGCACCCTGGGTGACTATTGCGTGGGACCTGGAGGTGGAGACCAGCCTCCAGGCCCAGAGGAGGTCCTGGTAGAAATCTGGCAGCCCTTCCAGAGAGAAAGTCTGCAGGCTGAGGAGTTGCCAGTCATATCAGAACCCCCAAAAGTGGCAGAGGAAAGCATGCCCCAGGTGGCCCCATGCCGCACGGCTGCCAACACAATAGCAGTCACTGCAGGGCCTGAAGGTGGAACACCAAGACCTGGCTGCTCTCAGGAGGCTCAGGACCTCTGCAGTGACCCAGTGCTGTCCTGGCCAAAAAACTCCAGCACCCATCTCTGGAGTGCTGCCAGGACCTCAGGGGTCACAGGCAGGGTGTGTAAACAGTGCCAGAGCATGGACAGGACCAGCTGGTTCAGCACTAGCACTCTCCCATGCAGGGAGAGACATCACAGGAATGCTGCCCATGCCCAGAGCTGCTCCACCCCCCTTGCCTCCAGCTGGTGCCAGTTCTCCAGTTGGGAGGGATTTGTGGGGGAGGTAGACCCCCAAGTAGAGTAGCAAGTCTGCACTCCAGCAGTTCCCATGAAGGGTGAGCAAGGGTGACACCACTTGTCACCAGTGTCAGCCCAAAGCTTTTGATCCAGTTGACTCAGAAAGCAGAGACTGTCGAGTACAATGCTTAGCAGGCCTCCACCTGTGCCTGCTCACCTGAGTCTTGGACCGCAAGGAGTAGGACATCATCAATATACACTGACAGGACCAACCACACTGCTGGGTCCTGGAGCATAAACCCCTCCACTCACCTCTGTAGGAGGACGAGGAAGGGCTCCAGAACCAAGGTATACAGCTGGCCTGACAGCAGGCAGCCTTGATGCACCCTTCTCGTGAATGGGATGAGATTCATCAGGGTCCAGTTGAGCTTAACCAAACATTCTGCAGAGGTGTACACCACCTGGAGAGTCCACATGAAGTGGGAACCAAAGCCAAAGGCTCACTGTATGCCTGTGAGGTACCTATGATCTAGTCTGTCAAAAACCTTCTCCTGGTCCAGGGATAGGAGGGTAAAAGACAAGCCCTCACAGTGAGCTAGCTCCAGGAGGTCTCAAACCAGGTACAGGTTGACAAAGATGGAACATCTGGGCGCCACGTATGACTGGTTGGGATGGCTCATGTCCTCCAGCATGGGCCACTGGCATAGCAAGATGGCTTTCACTGCCACCTTGTAGACATTAGCGAATGTGAAAAATTAGAATAAAAACTGGAGGAAACGAAATGCAAAAATCTGGTGAAAAAGTAGAAACTTGGAGGATAAAAGGGTGAAATGGGGGGTAGGAGGTGGGGAAGGGAAAATGTTTCTGTAGTTCTGAAGGTGAAAAATGGTACGAAAGCCCATATCCAGCTGCATGAAGAAGGAAAGACATCTGATTTGAAAACATTCAAAAGTGTAAAGTTAAAACTGAAACTATGACCAGTTTACAAAAATCTGCCTGTCGATGCCTTTGCCATAGAGAAAAATAAGAGGTACTCCTTGTCTAATAGCAATCAGGCTCTGAGCTGACCACATTTCTCACATAGGAAATGACTGTATTTTGACACATGTGTCCAGTTCAAAATAGACTGGAACTGCCGCAGGGGCCAGGTTTCGGAGAGCATATTCGCAGCCGTTCCATCCAACTATTTCCCAGTGCTTTGCATTCCATCTTTGGAGAAGTTGTCAAATGCATCCCAGGTTGTAAATATAATCTTTCTAATGCAGAGCCACATGTGC
>JAGPOW010001626.1:605749-616552 GCA_030014935.1 Caiman crocodilus
GCCTCAGCAGGGGCTAGCAAGCCTGCAGTTTTGACCCCTGTGTCTTAACACATACACGTGACACAAGTTTTGCTTTCAGGATTTTGGGGTGCAGTTTCTGCAACCCCCCTGCACCTATCTCCTTGAAACATGGCAGGCTTTGTGGTCCCAGCGGGGGATAGCATCCCTAAAGTTTTCACCCCACTGTGGCTTAACACATGCATGTGACATGAGTTTTGCTCTCAAGATCTTGGGATGCAGTTTCTCCGAACCACCTTCTGGAAACATGGCACAATTTATGGCCCCAGAAGAAGCTACCATTTCTGCAAGCTTTATCTAAATATGGCCAGAAATGACAAAATTATAGTCTGTTTTGACCTTCCTCATTATGGCCTCTGGGCAAAATGTGGAAACAGTGTCGAAACAGCAAAACATTTCAACTTGCCTCATTTTGTTCCAAGGCTGTTTCAGGCATATCTGTTTCATCTTAATTTTGGTGTTTCAACCTCTAAACAGGTTGAAACAACGTCAAGACACAACTGGTGGTGAAATTTCACGCAGCCCTAATACAGTGGAAAAGGTGACCTCTGTCGTGTATTATCCCTAGTAGCAGAGTGGTTAGGGCACTCAGCCAGGAAATAAAAAATGCTAAATTCTGGTCCTTTTCATGGAGAAAAGGTAAAAAAAGTGAATCCTGTTAATTTCACTGAATAGTTTGCTAACCACCACCTGGCAGTTAGCTATTGCCCAGTCCCTCTTATCAATGACAGCATGCCTCGTAATTGTTAAAATACATGCTATCTTTTATTGACAGAAATTAATGATCTTCATTTTTCTTGTCATGCCTTACTGTTTCCTTATCCGTATTTCTTTACCCTCTTCACACTACTATGATGATGAAAACCCTCAAAATACTGTTGATCAGTCAGAAAGGATTTGATTTATCCATGAATGTCGTTTCATGAATTTTCTCTGAAACGTGGCTAATTTATAGACCTTGGAAGACCTGTTTTATACACAGTAGTGAAAGAGAAGGCTGGAATGATGTTTTCTGATTGTCTAGTGTTGTGACTTGTTTCTGAGCTCCTAGTAACGATCTCTCTTTTTTTTCATATAACTCTTGTATTTTTATTGACTGTCCTTCACCAAGAAGAAAACTTGGGGAAGAAACTACTGGTCTTAAAGCAACTTTTTAGTTTGTTTCTTTCAATGCAAAACATGCAGTGTTTGTGGCAGATTTCTCATTCTAGAGTGCATTATTTGTTATGGATTGGGGTTTCTCTGGCCTGTTCTTAATATCTATTTTCTATTCCTTCATGACAACCAAAATGTACTCCTTCTCTCACAAACTCCTTAAAATTCAGTTAAAGTTGCAGGCACATGATATATCCAAAATAAGACAAACATCAACTCCAAGAAGCCAGGAGATGAGGTTTACAAGAGAATCCCTTCTTGTTCGTGTTGACTATTGGATGTTTCCTGCTCTATGCTTTAGAACTCTGAAGTGATCTATTCCCTTTGTCTACCCTTTCTTCCAATGGTGTACAGATCCTAGCAGCAGTATCAGGGGCTTGGGTGGTAGCAAGAACTAGCCCACTCGTGCCTGAAGGTGCATGACCGTGGGCTGGGTCATCTCCATGTACCACGTGGAGCCCCCGGGTCTCAGGGGGCACCACGCACTGCCGGGGGGGCTCTGCCAGCAACAGGCCATGAGCACACCAATGGCCGACTGCTGTCTGCTGCTGCTGCAGGGGGAGGGGGCTGTGTGCTGTTCGGGTGGTGGGGTGAGCAAAGTACCCAGTCTTCCAACACAGTCCCTCCTACACACACAGTCCATTCACCTGCACACAGTCCCTCCATACCTACAAATCCCTCACAATCCACCCCAAAGCACACTCCCAACCCCTACACAACCCCCCCACCCTCCACAAATGCCACCCCCACAAACCCTACACCTGCCCCTACACCCACTCACAAAACCCCCAAGCCTTCCACAAACCCACCCCCCACACTCCTCCACAAACCCCACACACCCCTTCCCCCAAACTTTACAAATTTCACACCTTGCCTGCCCAGCTTCCAGATGGGACAGGAACTGCTGGCAGGAGCTGTAGCTGTGGAGGCAACTGCCACACTGAGCCCTGCCCCATGCTCACACCACTGCTGGGACATGCAGCTTCAGCTTTGGGAGGCCCCTGGCCCCAGGATCCAACTGGGGGGTGTGATGGGCTGGGGGGAGGGTTGGAGGTGGCTGCAGGGTTGTGTGTGTGAGAGAGAGACAGAGAGGAGGGTCAGAGATGGTGGAGCACCCTGGGCAGGAGAGGCCACCAGAGCTGAGCCGCTTTCCCTGCACTCAGCACCAGCTCGTTCCCTGCTGCGGGGCTGGGGGGCACTGGGAGTTAGCAGGTGCGGGAGTCAGTGGGAACACTGGGCCCACACTGGTGTTCCGGGGCCGGCGCCAGCAGGTCCCAGAACAGGGCAGCAGGAATACAGGGTCCTGGCCGGTAGGGGCTGGATGGAGCTGGGCCAGCTCCCTCTCTCCCTGCTGGTGCAGCCCAGCCTGGCGCCACAGCCCCCTGCCAGCTTGAACCCTATTTTGGGCCTCATGGGTGCTGGCCCTGAGACATTGGTGTCAGGATGTTAGGACGTTGGATCCAAGAAGGTGACCAGGAGGAGGACACCTGTCACGGGGCAGGGTTACCCATGTGGTTAGGGTTAGGGTTGCCAAAACTGGGTAAGTGGCCCTCTGCCCCAAATAATTGCCTACCCCTTTTTTAGCCCCAGCCTCTAGCTCCCCCTGGCTGAAGATCTGGGAGGATCTGGGCTGGGTCGCTTTTCCCCAAGTGGTACAATTTGCCCCATACCAAAGTGCATGATCAGGCATATGTGCTAAGGCACAAATCTCATGTGCCATTGCTATTTGAGCTGCCGCAAGCACATGTACCTGTGTGTGTGGATGCGCCCTTAAAGTTTCTGTTCTGTTGAAACAACTAAACAAACAGACCAAAATTCCAAAGCATATTCTGCAAACGTGCTCTTCTTTGGATATGGGAGCAAGCCCAAAATGTTAGAGGAAGCTTGCTTCATCAGATTCAAATTGAGTTCATAGTGGAAACATAATTGTAGACATAACTAGTGAGCATCTGACCATATCCCATGATAATTACAATACTTTATAAATGCCAACAGAAAGCAGGATGTAAGGTAGATAAGGGACATCTCTCATGTACTTTACAGATTTTGATAGTATCCTCATTTGTGATAATACCCAAATTCTTTTCCTTTGCAGAAATGACATGTGATTCACATCTGTCACGTGCAGTTTGTTTTTTTCTTCTCCTAAGAGACAGATCCTATAGTGTTCTTTAAGGGAGCTTTATTAGAGTTTTAAAAGATAACATGTGCGTCCACTACCTACTATGTTAGAGACAGTAGGGTTCAAGAAGTGTCCCTGGGTCTTGGAGCAGAAAGGGGCCAAATGTGCAGTGTTTCCTTATTCCTGAGGAAGTTTGCCATACTATCCTTCGACTGGCCATTGAGAAAGCTCTCTGCCTACTGCATGGACAAAGGTTCTGCTTGAGGTGGAAGGCTTTTTTTGTACTCACTCGAGCTTGCATTGCTGAGATGTCCTGCAACATTCTGCAAGAGCTAATGTTTCCTGAGTTTCATGTCTTTGGGCCCAGCTCAACTCCAATGCTTTAAGCCAGTCAGAGGGCAGAAAGACATATAGATCTGAAACCAGGTCATCATCCATCTGGATGAGAAAATCTCCTTAATACAGAATGTGTTACTTCTGAGAACTAAGGAAGGAACACAGGAGCTCTGCAGCTAAACAACTGATCTGGCTGTTGGGCCTGTGCAAAGCAGCTAGTATTCGCTTCAGATTCAGCCAATTCAGGGGACGGTGATTTGATTCACTGATTGGAATCACTGTCCCGAACTGATTAGGCCAAATCTCCAAATCAGCCAGGCCCATCCCCGCCAGCCCAGCAATGGCTACCCTGTCAGTCCCAGCCCCAGCACTTGGGGAAAAAAAAGCCCTGACTCACTGGGTGCTGCTGGGCAGGGGAAGGCGACTCCCACTACCCCCACTGCCCCACACTGTCTGGGGGGCTCTGCATAAGCCCCCCAACCTCCCTCCCTGCTGTCCCAGCTCCCCCATGGCTGCCCTGCCCGCCATGGCTCTGGCCTTGAACGCAGCGTGGGGAAGTGGGGGCAGCAGGGATGGCCCTCTGCTCAGCAGCATCCATTGAGCACCGGGGCTTTTCTTTAAAGGACCGGGAGCTGGGGTAGGTGGGGCAGCCATGGTGAGGCTGGAAAGCAGGCACGGGATGGGGGCTAGCAGGGGTCATCCTATGGTCCATTCACCCTTCCCCCAGCCCCCCTCTTCCCTATCCCTAGTACTTAGCAGCTGGGAGTCTGGTTGCAGCTCCCTGCTGTAGCTACTGGGGACTGCCCAAATCATCCAAGTTCTCCAAATGAAATCGATCCGGACCTTTTAATTGGTCCCCTGATTCAACTTGGAGATTTGGCCACCGAATTGCGCTGAAACTGCTCTGAATCGAATCACCACCCAGAGCATTGCACAGCCCAACTGGCTGCCATGCCACATGCTTCCTCTCATTCCAATGCTCTAACACCCAGTTCTGCTGAGGTACAAGCTGCTAAAACAACTTGCTAGCTGCTGTTATGCTGCTTTAAAGGAATAACTTCTAATGTTCATTCAGCATCAAACCTAATTCTTGAATTTCCATCCCATAATCCAGAAGAAATGAGTGAGCAGACAGTGACCCATGCAGATCTCGAATTTCACTCTTCTGCAGCGAAGAAGAAGAAAGGAAGACAAAAGCACAACAGGAGCACAGGTTTGGCATATCTAATATGATTTTTGGCTCCATTAAGATCTCTTCCTTGAATTTTATCTCACTTTCCTTATTGTTATACTAGACTTAATGCAGCAGTGTAATGGTTAACAGCTACTTCCAAGTGGATCATGTCATGTTGTCCTTCCAAAGGCAATCCAACAAAATTGACAATTAACAATCAACCTGTCCCTTAAGAACTGCCACTGCCTGTGTATTCTGCAGTCGGCTTCCACTCCCATCTATGCCTGGTGGGATCCGGGAGCCAAGGAATGCCAGGGCTGCGTGGAGCCGTGGGTGGGGTGAAGCAGCACCAGAACTGGGGGAGCTGAGTGACAGAGAGCTCCCTTGTCCCCTCAGCATGCAAAGCAAAGGGAGATCTCAGGATGGTGCTACTGCTTGGCCATGGAGCATCACCCCAAGCCAGTGGTGTTAAACTGGGCTGTGATCCCAACCTCTGTACCAGAACTGCAGACAGCTCCCCCATCACCTGCTGTGGCCCCCTGTGCTACTGAGCAGTAGCTAATCCACGGTTAATTTATTGCACAGTAAGTCCCATGCATGTGTAGACAGTGATGCTTTATTGTGAATTATATTAGTCTAATGCAGAACCAAGTGTCTCATGTAGATGCACCCAGTGTAAACAAACAGGCAGTCTGAAATAACAGTGTCTCCCACTGGGTGTTGAATGTCCACAACTGTCCTTCATTTGTCTCTAAGGCACATGCTGGATTTAATGTTGATTAATTGCGTGGAGAAAGTAGCTGGTCTCAGCCACTCTCCCAGCACTTTTTCCCTGTAATAAATGTTTCCTTTGTAAATCTTGATTTAGTTATTCTTTGGGGGTTGTACACAAGTGAAGGCTTCTGTCTCTTTCACAGAGACTAGCAAGTGTATGCACCCTGTGAGCTCTTCTCGTCACAATATGATACCAAAGAGCCATGAGCCTGCCAAGGGCCTTCATTATCCTCTGCCACAGACAAACATAACTTTCCTGGGGTTGGGACCTGTGGGCCAGCCTGGCTCTTTCAGCACAATTCTGCACTCTGTCACAGGATTCCCTGTTTCTATAAGGATGTCTACCTCAGTTATTTTATTTCCTGCCTTCCAGTGGGGTCAATGTCTTGATAAAGCCAAGGCCTTGACCTATTTTATAATCAATGACTTTGCCCCTTTTACTCTTGTTCTACACTTCGTTGTTTGCTACTTAGTTAGAAATTTAGGGCCAAATTATTTTCTGTTAAAATATATCTGACACTTTTTTTAGAATGAGGTTTAGAAGATTCTCCATGCTCGAACAAAGCACGTGCTCCTGGGTGTTTTCACTTTTGCAAAGCTTTATTTAAGGGTACTCGTAGAGGCAGGCGATAGAACAGAGCAGAGAGGACGGTCACCTCACTTCGGCCTCAGGCAGCAGCCGCCACCCTGCATGGCTCCGCTGGCCCCGGAGTGTCTCAATCCCGGGGATGCGATAGCCTGTGCCAGGGCTCTGCGCAAGTCGGAACTCTTGCCAGAGCTGAGGAACTCATCATAACGTAAGAATGTACATCTTATATAGTCTGGAGTAAATAACCAAATCCCTAGCTCAAGATAACCTTATCCCAAGCTAGGATTTTGGGGATGGGTCATGATCGAACACACCTGGTGTTTACTACATTTCACTGTCTTACAACATTCTGTTATCTAGGTGCATGGTTTGGTTACAGTCACAGAGCAGGAGGCTATGTGCCACTTCACTGGCTTACTATGGAATCAGGACGCAGAACTCTTGCTATTAGCAAAGCTCTTACTATTACAGTCACATAGGCTTTAGATCTCCAAGTCACCACGCAGCATTTTTTTCACCTTACAAAATGGCCTGAATCATGTTATTGCAAAATGCCTTACCTGATAGTTAAGCAGGTAACTGCACAATCCTATTCTGCAATTGGCAGAAATGCAACCTAAAAGCCATGTAATTGCCATAAATTACAAATATGCACCTAGGTAAGTGCCACTTGGACTGCAAGGGTGAAACAGGATTTGAATACAAGAATCTGTGCTCCCTCACAATTATGCTGACCACAGCTGACTGGTAGATAGTGCACAGGGGTGCATATACCCCCCCAATGGGGCCAGCGTCCCCCCGACAGCTGACACTAACGCTGTCTGGAGGACGGGTTCCCCCCCACAATATGGCTGCTACCATCAGAAGCCCCAGATTCAGGTGGCACCAGTCATTCATGATGCTGACAAATTCATACCTTGTCTACCTACGCTTATAACCCAGCAGAAATGAGAAAACAAGAAGTGACCTTCTTGGATCTGAGATTTCACACTTCTACATTGCAAGAAGGGCAAATGCCGACAATCACAGAGAACAGAGGTGTGAGAGCTGAGAAACGCTGGCGGAATGGGGCCGCTGATGGAGAGGAATTGAGGCGCTAGACACGCAGGCTTTTGGAAGCAAAAAAACTTTACTTACAGTCCTTAGGCTGTAGGCACATTCTTTGAAGTTACAAACTCAAACAGGAACACAGGCGCACAGAGGCTCACACTCACGCAGGGTATGGGGCATCAGGTGAATCCGGCAGGGAGTCATTGTCTGTTGATCAGTCCTCCTTCGTGGCTTGGAAACACACGCGGGATCTCTCCTCATGCATGTCCGAGCTCCCCTCCAGTTTGGGCAGGCATTGCCCAAACCTCTTATTCGGTCAGTGGGCCAATTGCCAACTGACATGTATACATAATTTAACGTGAGCCAATTGCAAGCATGCACTCGCTGGTGCAGCTGCAAGGTTTTGGTGGGCTCTGACCGTGCACCGAAACTTTTCCCGCACTACAGGGGGAAATTCCTGCTCCCATGCTCGCAATGTGCTCAACACAGCTGTGCCGAGGCATCTCTTAACTGTTTTGCACAGACAAGAGGTACCATGCAGCTGAAGTTCTGTTGGCTCCTGTCTTCCTTTTACCAAAGAGTCCATAGTCACAGATCCTTTCCCAAAGGATCCCAGGGTCATATTTTATGACCTGTAGCATCAGAATTATCTCTACCATGAAAGGGCATAGCACATAGCTGGTCAGGGATCCTCTCTGTGCCAATGGCTAGGCAAACCATTGAGATAGGAGAGCTCTGACCCCCTACATCCAGGAGTGACTGTTGTCCCCCAGGCACTCTCACCTGTTGTCAGAGTTATTGTGTGGCCAGGAAATAGCAGCTTGGAGGGGTTGTAGATCTGGATAGCTGAGATGTGCTGTTAGGAGACAGGTGTTGGGAAGAGCTTCAATTGATCTGCAGTTTTCGGAGAACATCACATTCAGGCCCTATACGTGTTCAATTTTCTCTCTTTTTCACATAGGATCTTATTCTCTATCACTGCCATGGTGGCTCATTGCAGTGACTCTTGGAATCTTCTGCCTGGCTTTCCTAGCAACTGTACGGACCTTGGTAGCCCTTGGTAAGTATTGCAAGGGAGTGACACGTGATCTAAACCATTATAAGGTCTGGAAGGAACCATTCTAAGAAAACATTTGGTGAAAGCTAGCCACACAACGTGACACTAAGTCCCACTTCCACCTGTGAATGTAAAGGCATCAAGGTTGAGTTTAAATGCATATGTCTGTATCCTGTTCTCTTTTATTATGCATGTCAGTGGACTTAAACACTTACATGTGATCCTGCTTGACTTTTACGCACTTCCTGAAAGAAAGGTTAATGCTCCATGACCTGAACCTTGAGAATGGGTGACAAAAAGCAACCAGCAGGAGACAAAAACAGCAAGAACCTTCCCAGGTTTTTTTGTTAACTGTTTTTCAAGGACTCAGGCAGGTTGGAATAGGATCACAGTTAGTCACCATTTCCACTTTGGAATCGAATAGGTGGAATAGGACCTGATTCCCAGTAGGGGAAATAAAATATTGCTCCTAGTCTTGGGCCAAGAGCCGATTGTATGAGATACGAAATATAACCAATAGAACAAGAAAGTAGGACCCATCCGAAAAGCTAGGAAAAAAAAAAGCTGGAGATAAGAGCTACTTGGGTACAAAGCGATGAATGGGGTTACTCCAAGCAGCAAGACATTATCCCTCATGACTGGCTGATTTCCCAAGCATTAGCAGCCTAACCATCTCCAGTTTTTGGTGGGAAGGATAGAAAATGAGATCCTTAAGAAGGGAAATAGTAAGGTGACTTTGGGGATGGTTTATGGAAGCTCCTCCAAGACATGAAGAACAGCACTGGGAAATCCACAATGTTAGTATTCAAAACCATAACAGGCTGGCAATGGAGGTTGTTGTCATAGGCCTACTAAAGGCTGTAGCTCACATGTTGATATCAAATGAGAGATGGTAGTTAGACAAGGGGTAAGCTGTGAAGCAAGCACCAAGCAGGCCATGTTTGATACAACAAAGACAGGGGGAGGGAGAAGAGGACGTTGGAGAGATGCACAGAAATGGGTGACATATCCAGAGCAATCAGCTAGGGCTTGGTCTTTGCTACACCATTCTGTCAGGGTCAGAGTGCACCCCGTTTGCAAATTTTGGACTAGCTGTGGCACAAGTGTGCTGAAACTGCAGAGCTGTGTGGCTAGGTTGAAGGCAGGAGGCTGGTACCCAGCGAGTTGAACTGACTGGGTGTAATTTGTACTTGTGGTCAGCATATACATGTGCAATTAATTAAAGTAAATTATCCCAGCAAGGATAATACTGTTCATGACAGTAGTATATTATGTTAATTAGTTTAACACAGCCTAATACCGTCTCATATGTAGATCGTGATGCTTTACTCCAGTGCTAATTAGTTTACTGCACAGTTAATTGCATGTGTAGATGCAGCCCTTTTGTAATTGATTTAACTTGAACATAAACTGAGTGAAATATAGGCAGTTTTTGGCATGTTTGTCATGTAAAAGACAACTCATTAGTGAATGTGCATTGTAGTTTTATTTTGAGGGGTTTGTGGTGACCTCATTGTGGATTCCAGTTCTTCAGGCTTCCCATGAAGCAAGCAAATATAATGAAAAACTTATCAAGCATGAGGAAGTCTCCAAGAACCTCACTCAACTGCAGGAAACCCTGCAAAACTGCACAAAGCAAAGGGATGATTTCCAAGCCCAGACCCACAAGCTCTCTGATGAGGTTAAAAGAAAAGGTATGGATCTCAGCTCAGTGTTTTGTGATATCTGTGTCAAAGTAAAATCCAGTTCTTGCTGAATAACAAATGGTTATTTTTTGTTGACACTGAACATCAGAAATAATTCTTTTAAAATATGTGGGGTCTTCAGTATGGTACATCATCAGTGGTCCTTGACCACAACAGCCCCCAGGGCATTTCACCTACCAGGCTACACCTCTCATTGATAAACAGCAAGGTCCTTGACAAACAGCACACTATTGACAAATGTAAGATGCAAGCAGGCTGCTGCTCGTAACAAACTCTGTCTCCTTTCCTCCTGTGCTTTTAAGTGACTTTGAGCCATCTTGGTTTCCAGCACCATCAACAAACCCTATCTGACAACCTGCAGTCCATGTTCTGGAGGTGTCTTATATGCAGACAGGCTTTGTGCTCAGAAAGATGCACCACTATGGAATACCTGTACCAAGAGGGCATCCACAGTTTCCAAATCATGGGCTTTTCCCATGTGGTCTAATTCAGACACTGCATGTCAGACACTCTCTAGTTCTGTGGCTGATACTGTTTGCAAGGTTGCTATTACTTGCTGCCAGATAGACAATGTAACCCTTTACAGAGTAGGGGTACCTAAACACACCAGCCAAGGCATACATCAGCTTGCACCATGCCCACCATCCCAACATTGTACTGTCTTCTGTGTTTTCATTCTCAAGGTAAATTATGCAACCGTTGCCCAGAGGGCTGGATACTGCGTGAAGAAATGTGTTATTTTTTTAGTAATAAAGAGAAGACATGGCATGATAGCAAACAGTACTGCTCCAAACAGAACTCCAGGCTGCTGAGCATAAACAA